>JARQTJ010000194.1:0-37553 GCA_030142635.1 Trachelus troglodyta
TTAAAAAAACGATGCAGTCTAGCTGAACTGGACATCACCAAACGCTGTGATTGGCTGAGGAATGGATACAGGGGTATTGCATCGAAACACATTTTACTTAATAAAATTTATAATTCTAAACCGATCTTGCTCGGCAAGGTCCCATTTGAAGCAGGAACTCTAGCCGATAATTGGTAGTCTAATTAAAACATTTGGTGGTCATCAATTAATGCACGAGGTGTGAATTATCATACCTACGCTGCACGCCGAGCACCGCCGAGCGGCTAAGGAAAACGGCTAACGTTTTAATTATGATATTCGTTACCACCAAATGATTACGCATCGATTGAGCACCGAGAAAACTTAATTCGTTGAAACAAAAAAATTTTCGGCTAACTTCACGGTCAAATTTTCATTACTTGATTATAAAAGAATGACCGACCACCAAATGTTTTAATTAGGCCACCAATGATCACCAAACGACCACCAATCGATTAGGTATGATAAAAAGTTAAAGTTGTCCGGCTAACTTCACAGAGGTAAAAACCACACCGAACTCGTGGACTTTTTTTATAGGTAATCGTAATTAGTCGCAATAGAAGTAAAAGAGTGTAGAATGTACGATGATAGTTCTATTGCTTCAGACGAAGCAAAAATTCAAATAAAAAAATTACTACAGCACCTAAATAGAAAAGATTGGCAGGACATCCTTTTATTTATGCTTCCACAATTATCATTTAGTGACCTCAATGGTAAGATAAATAAAAGTTCACTCCCGATATTTACAGTAAGTCCACGAGTTTAATGTGTTTTATGGATAGTTTGCAAACATTTAAAACCTTCAACAAATCACTTGTGGATTACAATAAAATTACGGAAACATGCTAAAATATAAAAATAAAAATAATTCTGTGTAAAGTCATGTACATGCGTTCTGTATAAGAAAAATTCTATTCAAAACCAGGTGTTGATTGCTAGAGACTTAATTGCTTTTGATCTGTCAAAAGTACACATCAAACTTGTCGACTGACTATAATTTATATTTATACTGAGTACTTCAATTATGTCAGATCTATGACAAATATTAAATATATAAATTTTCCTTATAGCGGTTACTGATTCCAATAGTCATATCTGCAGTAATGTAATAAAAGGTCCTATTACAATTCTTAATTCAATTATCAATGACATTAAAGAGAGAGTACCATTTAATGCCATTTTTCCATCAGAAAGATTGAATCAGTCAACATTGGGCGAAGTATGTAAACCTTATTCTCTATTAATGTTTGATTTAATACACAAGACTGTTTCACAGAATTCAGATTGTGACCCCAATATAACATTACACGTTGATGAATTTCTTTATGATGATAACGACATTGAGAAACTTTTGGATACTAGAAAATTACAGCAATATTATTGTGAAAATTGTGGCTCTAAAAATATTAAATCCCTAAGTAAATATACTTAATGATTTTAGTTTCCCAAGATACTTTGTTTTATGTAAATGTATTTACTAAAGTTTCATTTCAGTTTATATTTCGCATTCATTATCACAAGATGCTTTATACTATATATTTAACCATCTGTTGCCAATATTGAAAGATAAAACTATATTAGATATAGGATCAAGATTAGGCGCTGTCTTGTATGGTGTAAGTATTTCTACAACTAAAGAAGTACATTTTAAACATTGTAAACATATGTGAATATGCTATATACATAATTTATTTTTATTATACATTAATAGTTAGTAATTGATCAGTTGTTACTTATGAAAGATTCTAATAATCTGTATGATATCAGTAGGTAAAACTACTAATCATATGTCTATTATTTCTTTATCATACTTATGCTATTATGTTGAATAGTACGTAAAAATTAAACTAGAGTAAAGCACATGAAAAGTTAGAAATCACTTACATAGTTTGCAGGCCTATGTGTACACAGATGCTAAAAAAATAATTGGAGTGGAAATGAATAAAGACTTCTGTGAACTTCAATCTGAAATTGTGCACAAATATAATATGCAAGATCGAATTGATATTTTACATAAGCGAATTGAAGATGCTTCAGATACAATAAAATCAGCTGACGTCATTGTTCTTAATAACGTCTTTGAGTTTTACCTGTTTGAAGTAGAACAAATACAAGTATGGCAGTTTCTTCGAACGACGATGACAAAAGGAACAATAGTCGTAACCAAACCGTACATTGAAGAGACTCTTAAACATTTAAATACTGGAATCAAAATAAATGAGTGGTTACGACGTATAAAAGAACCACAAGGTTCCCCCGCGCCGAATTTATTTTGTATGACATCGGCCGATGAACAAGACAAGTATAGTGACATAGCCAGTTATGAGGTATTGTAGTAAATTGTTACCTGAATAAATAAATTATTTATAATGCTGATAAACGTGAGACGTCAATGATATATTATAATATTATTCATACTATAATTTAATAATGTAGCGGGTGAGGCAATAACTTTCACCACCTGGAATATCTCTAATACTATTAGTCAGGAAAATTTCTTCTAACGAAAATTGCAAAGTCTAAAGAGGACTGTCGAATGATGCTAACGATTTTCTCGCATTTGAAGGTGCTTGGAAAACTAGTGATTTTTACTTTTTTAAATGGTTTAACATGGTTCTATTTATTTTTCGTACTAATATGGCTGCACTTTAAACGAGTTCAGGAAGATTGTTTAAAGTCATGTATAAGAAAAAAAAGAATACTAAAATTTACTTTGACAATGGCTATCAAACGTGATGACTATTAACATCAATGCAACATTGCAGTTTTTTAATTATGTATTCACTTGCCCTTGATAATCTTTTACATTCCTTAAAATTTATCAAAGCACACGCTCTGACAATAAGTATTCACTGTCGCGAATTAGAACATTACAATATTTCAGTGTTTATTAATTTTGTAAAAATTGTATTCTACATTTTAATTTTTAACCTTTAGTACTCATTATCTTTTTCCTAATATGGATACTTCAATTCTGAACATCTTAAAAACGATACGGTAAATCTTATTAAAATTTTAGAATCCATCTAAGTCATTGAACTACCTTGAGCACTATGAAAATCATTAAAATCAACTCCATACTATGAAATTTTTGCTAAATAATTATTCTCTGACTAATCCTTTAGAAGATATTTCAAATGGTTAAAGTCATTACCTCACAGTATAGGTTTCTTTTTCATAGAAGAATTACTCAGAGAAAAGTACATAGTAGTTGATTCAGACCATGATAAGTTTATTTAGAATTATTAAACATTATTAAAGGATAATACTAAAATCTCAAGTTATTTCAGTTCTCATCAGTGAAGCTTAATCAGCTGAAGTAAGCAAATTATGCTTATGTTTACCCAGAGTGTGTTTATCATAATATTTTAACATCGTTTTCTCATAAGGAATGGTGATAAGGAGAATAGTTGCAAGATCACACTTAAGTTAATAAAAATCAATAAAATGTCACGTTGAAATGTGTATGCGGGATTGCAAAATAAGTTGCTTTTTGAAGAGTGAATTTCTTCCAAGTTTTGTAGAAAACATCTCGTAAACAAAAAAATAACGCTATAAATCGACAAGGTCAAAAGTATTATGTTATGGCATTTTTTATTCTTCAAATCAGTATAACAGTAAGAAAAACAATTTTATATAAGCGATGATTTTATATATAGCTGACTACCTTCAATACTGTCTTCTTTTGAGTTGATCCTTTCATCACGCAATAGTAAAGTACCGTTTGCAGCAATTGCTTACTACCATTGAATGCTAATTGAATCGGGCATAGATTAATCATTTACCTTTTCACAGTAAGCCATTACAGTCATGGTAAGTGGACGTTTTGTCAAACAGATAGCTAACGGCCAACATGAAACAATCCTCGCCCCTCTCGAAGTCGCTAACCGTCACGCGTACCAAGAAGCCTCTGTGTACCGATCAAGTTCACGTCATGAGTTCAGTCGGCCAACGTCTATGACTCGGAAAGAATCTGTTTTCTTCTTACTGTCACTCTATTAACATACGTATATATTAATCATTAAATTATTAAACTGGAATGTAAATCCAATATTCCTTAAAATATGTATTTTCCCGTGCAAACGCGAAGTGGTTGTGATTTGGTGGTGACTGAAAACGATTCAGCTTTTCATCAAAAATTCGTATATACCGACAATACGATTTACATTTAACAAAAATAAGATATATAATTTTGTTATAAAATGGAGAGGTAAGACACGACAGTTATTAAGTTATTTGAAAACATTATGATTCGAAGGTATAATAGACTTTATAATGTCCAATATTTTATTCTTGCTATAATTAGTGGTAATAATTTAGGGACAACGGAATGAACTATCTTTTGAACATTAATTTGTATTACTCAATGCACTTTTCATGCTTACATGACGCAAATATGAACTGATTACCATTTTTCAATAACGAATAAATTTCGAAAGATATCAGAATATTATTAAATTATAATTTGACTTGAGTATTTTTTTTGCTAGGTATGTATGTGTATCTAGCAATGAAAATACTAAAAGAAAGTCTACGTGTCGGGCTTTAACTATTCAAATATAAAATATGAAGAGTCAGGTTTCTCAATAGTTAACAGATCTGTGAACAAGATTTCGCAATAGTTAACATCCCTTCGCTTTTCGTATGTATACTGAGTGCGCGTACTTGAGTCAAAATACTTTGGAAAGCGCATGCGCGTATAGGCATGGCCTACCAGTAAGGTTAGAAGAATACTACCAAAGAGGTGGAAATATCGGTGAAGTCTTGCAGAAGTGTTGGAAGGGAAGGATCGTTAGTTGGTTGAGGGGCTTGACTATACGATAAGTACAATCGCCAATCTAGGACACGAACGGAGCCGCTGGCCTTCATGCGACATTGACCTGATTCCATTGCAAATCAATCTACATCTCTCCTAAATTTCTTCTCCACTATTTACTTAAATTTTTTTGAGGTATCTATATCTTACCTTACAAATTATTAATAAGTGTAACTTCTTAAAATTAATGTTCAGACAACATCTATTGCACCGATAGATATTCATAATTGCCATCGTGAAAAGAGTGTCTTGTTTCTTATTAACATGCAATAATGAAAAATGAACCATTTCTTGTAATGAAAAAGAATTTTATAATTTTGCAAAGAGGAAAAGTCACGAATAAATATATCAGAATGACATATACATGTAAGACTAAGTTATGCATATTTTGATAAAAGGAGCAGCTCATTTTATTCCACGATGAAATTTTGATATCCTTCCTTCCTTTCCTTATGGCTATATCCCTTTTGTATCCCTAGAAATAAAGCTTATTTATTACAGAGAATCGTTCAGACGTGACGGAACATAGTTTGCCTGTTTTTGCGCATGCGTTCAATCACCTACTTCTGACGATATGAAAAACCATGACCTTTTGATCAGGTAGAGACTCAACGAAGGTCACAGGACATGATGAAGTGGAACAAATGTTAAAAGTAACCAAGGGGGGCGCTATTAGGCAACAAAATTTTATCAGATTTAACATTACTTCGTTAATATTAATATATGAAGAAGATTTTTACACTTTTTAAATGTCATTATTTTTAGTTATCTTCACTTAAACTGATATTAATTTTGACATAATAGTTAATCAGAATGATACGCCATTTAGCATTATATTAAAGCGTAAAGAATTTTAACATATACAACATTTCGTAAGGCGAATTTCTACATCAAAGAAAATTTGAATCTAACATATACACATTAGCTGATATCAATAGGACACAGGAAAACAGTTATTTCTACGTACGTTTATTAGATGAAATCGACGTGATCATGTTAACGCTCCAGCAAACGCATAGTAACATTTAAATATCGGCAATGGCAAAATGTCCTACGCAGGTATATAACAGTTACGTACATGAGGTGTTTTATGACTAGTGCATAGTTGAATAGCACATTTTAACATTGCTCATATTTAACTATTACTTTGTGTTTGTTGGGGCCATACAAGGGGAAGAGCGCTAAATGTGAGATATTGTATATTCATGTTGATATTATCCAGTTAGTTACTTTAAATGATAAAATAGTCCGAGCATTAGATGGGCTCTAATGGAGTGTGGGGGAGGGGGGGGGGGGCATTTACATTGACGAGATAATGGGGCGAGCGTCAAAGCTAGAAAAGAATTAACGATAGCCACCAGTAATGGCTATGAGACGGGTGTGATCCAGTGTGATCATTCAATCGAAACTTTCTTGTTTCTTTGACTTGACTGACGCACGCGTGACGTCAATCGGACCAGGAGGAAGTGTAGCTCGTGATGTAGCCGATAGTGTAGCCTGCCTTATAACTCGTTCTTTTTACTAGTGTTGGACGAGAAGGGCACTATATTATACTTCACAAGAAAACATACATAGGTATAAGTATGTGTGTCATATTGCACATTGTATGCAATAATATGATATTTAGAATCGTAATTAAATTTCGACAGTCTTTCCAGGACTTTCGAGACATACGAATATTCAGAAAATCGAATGGCCTACTTGCCATTCGATCGAATCGATCAATGATAAAGCTTGACCGATGGATTTAAAAGAAAAACTTTAGTATATGGTGTGGATTCTCATACTATGATATATGTTTTTCACGTTTAATATCCTGTACACATGTCGTGTGCGTTTAAATATATTGAATGTATGTCACAAGCCCTAAATTTTTTCATTTGAAAGAGTTTATCTACTACTCGATATGCAAGAGCATTATTTATTGAAATTATTATTAGTTTATATCTTTTTTTATTCATTTTTCAGCGAAACGTTTCTGTGGAAGACTTTTTTTTTCCTGGAAGTGAAAAGGATTGGATCCTGTTCCGTACTAAATTTTGTATGAAAATAAAGAAAAAATGTATTCGACATATAATGACACGAGCAAAAATGAATACTACCAACAGACCCCAACATCTTTGTATAATAATGAGCAATCATTACCAGAGAGAGTCGAAGTCACAATGGTTCAAAGGAATGCCATTGACGATAAAAAAGATACTAGAGGATCAAATAGATTTCGATCAACAAAGGAAAAAGTAGTGCTACTGGTGGGGCAGGCAAAGCGTAAAAACAGATCGAGTGTCCCATCTAATGTTTTCATGGTTCGTAATGGTCATCGATACGTTCGGCGTGGTGTTCGTGCGCGGTGTGCGTCCCGTGTTTCAAATTGCCGGTCGGTTAAAAAGACATTCCGCAGAGCGTATACGTTAAGTATCAATCTTTTTGGATATCGTAATTCATACACCACGAAACGCTCTTTCATTATCAAAAAGAGTGCAGAACAATATTTCCAACTTCAACATCGAAGGTTTAAGAACATTTCTAACAGGATTAACCCTGAGACAGTTACTCAATCATCCTCGACCTTATTATTACCTTCAGAGACAAAATTGTTCAGAAAACGACGTGTTGGAATTGTGGAAAATCAGTACGAAAACGAACAGTGCCCTATCTTTTCTCCAATTTGGGATCTCATTCATCGATTCACAGAACTTCTCTCGGAGAGAAATACTTGGCGCGAACATGAGGCTTCTAATGGTTTTAAAATGAAATCCAAAAATTTGGTGAATCGTGACAGAATGCTAGACGATACTTCTGATCTAGCAGAAGCGAACGAACAAGTTGAATTTAATGTGGCTAAGATGGCCGTAGCACGGTCTCACAGTAAAAGTTCTCAAAGCGACGAAGGCATTGAGCCTGATACAATCCTACGAAACAATTCTTTTCGTCGATGTTGGAGCCTAGATTCTGCTGCACCAAGTGAAGAAGATATCTTACGAAATGCGGAGCAACAAATGGAACACAAACTTCAAGTGTCTAGATGTTGCAGTTCTGACAGTGCTGTTCTCAGCGATGAGGATCATAACAAAGGTAAGTTTAAAATTGTACAATGAACATCTAGGATATTAGTAAATGAGTAATTCACAGGCTGGGAAAATTCTAACTTGGGAGAAAATGGAGACTATGAATTTATTGAGGGCCAGCCAAGATTTTGGAGGACACCAAGTGTTGTAGTCAGTGATTACTCTGACTATTCCTATTTGGATGAGAATTTTGAAAGAAGTAATCTAGATGTAGATAAATTTACTGACAAGAGCAGAACACCAAGCCAGGCCAGTAGCTGCTCCTGTTTAGACTGTGATGAAATTAAAGAGTTCAATGACATCTTTTCATTACAAGATAGCAAACTTCCGCAAATATGTCGTCACAGGCGTCATTCAGATTCCTGCTACCTCTGCATAAGTTCAACAAATAGTGCTTCTGAAAGGTATATATCTGTATTACATGTTTTGTAGGAGAATAATGGTTTATTAGAAATCGCTACCTCCTTATAATGTATAAGATTGTTATTAGAGGTTTATAAACGCACCATAATCAAGCACGACATGCTTGCTGTGCCAGAAATGTTAACATGGATGGAAGCAGACGGAATTCCTGCCTGGCATCTCCAAGTTCTTACTCCCCGCAGTGGAATTCATTGAAATTAAGGAACAATGAAGATGAACGATTGGAGACACAAGATAGGACAACAATTGATCTCTTAGAACTACCACCCCCGCGCAAGATTTCTGACTGCTCAACCAACTCCAGCCTCAGTGGAGATGATTTTGAAGTCACTGAGCTACTGCCAGTTAGGCCTACACGGGTGAGTAATTTAATTTCCCTGTGTGTATTAATACAGATTGCCATCTAGTAGTATATTCTGGAAACTCTGTGTACAATGTGTCTCAATCGATAAAAGCAGTAACAATTTATTTTGCATTATATAAATGGTGATTAACAATTAATGATCATACTTCATTTTTGAATTTAGAAATTAGGAGTTTTGTATGTAATGTTACACTGCTATTACAAAACTATACGAATTTGATTATTTTATAAAGATGTTTAACAGGATATTATGATGGGCTTTAAAATTTGAAAAGTTACATAAATCGTATGATGTCTAATTAGGCATGAAACATGTGAGAGCATTATATTGTTAATACAAAAATCGTTGTCTTTATACTGATACATATACTAAAAATAATTATTCATGTGAAATGTTATTACATAGTAAGATTATGATCAGAATATGAAACTTTTTTCAAGTTATATGAAAGCTTTCTGTTTACTCGCGTAAAATTCATACGTTTCAGTAGAATGTTCTTAAAGCCAGAAGCAGCATTAAATTGGTATGAGAGTAATTTACAAGGTAAGTCGTTCTATGTTAAAATTATCTTTTTTATGCCAGAAGTAAAATATTTTTAGCGTTTCTTGATCTTCTTGAATGATCATACCTTGGTTGTAAGACTATTCATAGAAAGACAGTCATTTCTCTGTATACTTTAATAATACTTATATACTTCTCCTCATACAGTTTACTTAACTGTCCTTCAATATTTTCTAAATAGTCTTTCAAAATGTTTCACAGCACTCGTTTATCATTATCAGCACATTCGCATTGTTCAGTAACAACCACTCTTTTAATAAAAATTTGTCGAATCTGGTATGAAATTCCATCCAACCAAACCGGTTTGTAACTTATAATTCAACGAACGTAATGAAAGTATACATTAAATTGTAGTATTTTATTTATAAACCCAGATTTCTACGTGTATAAAAAATAGAAGCATTGTTTTCTTCATACAATCTGTCATGGTCAAAAAATAAAAACTGCATTTGCAGTTGTATAATTTAATACATTCTAAAATTCATATTATACACTGATGATGAATTTATTTGACTATTGTCCGAAGTGTTTTTCTCTAATGGATTGAAAAATAATATTTCTAATCCTAATAGACTTTTGGTGCAAACCAAGATCCTATGGCCCGTACTCATACCTCTCTTTTAGCGTTAAGAGACGTCTATTAGTGTCTCTTATCCTTTGTTATCTTTTGTAAACACAAAGGATAAGAGACACTAATAGGCGTCTCTTAACGCTAAAAGAGAGGTATGAGTACGGGCCTATGTATTGCTTGTTACTATTTGTACTAAATAAGAACATCACGGATTCATTCTAATCTGGAAATGTAAACGGACATTCTTATTTTTATTTTTATTTAACGATCACATTATTTGGAGAACCATCCAATGCCTATTTTATTAATAAGTTTAATGTTCTCGCCTTCATTATTACTGGGAAAAAACGCATAACGTATTTCGGTAAACATTTTATTTAATTATAGATATCCAAAAAATATAAATAGTATGATAAAGTATTAATCTGAATGTGTAGTATCTTACTGATTGGGTTGGGTGCAATTACACATATACGAGTGAATATCCAGCAAACTGCTTACCGCGTTTGCCCTAACTCTTTTTTGTCTTTTTCTTTCTCTCTTAGATTTCCCTTTCCTTTTTTTTTTGTTTCTCCGCGCAACAGAACACACTCTCTCGTAGCACGTATCACAGCAGTAGATATCGTAAGTTGTAACTGAACAAGTCTCATGGACTCGTGCGGAAACACATACTACATTCATATGGCCTGCTCGTAGATCATCGAAGTAAATTTAACGAGTTCTATTGACTGCTTGTTACTTTTGTGACACTTTCATTAATCTTTTGTAAATTGAATCTTGTAAGAGCGTAACAAGGGTTAATTATGCATTAATAGGTTATCAAAGGACATCCCTGTTTAAGAAATTCGATTAAAGTCAATAGAAACCGATAGATATCCAATTCAATTACAATCGGATTCAATCGAAGGTATTTGTATTCCGACTGAAAATCATTTAAAATGAATACGTTATCGTATCCATTATGATTTTATTGGTGATTATCCTATAAATAATGAATATTTAATTGGATTAAGGGGAATCTCACTCATTTTCGGTAATAGATATCTATAAGATTTGATAATAAATTTATATTGAAAAAATCTGAATCCTTTCGACAAACAATTTTCAATCGGTTTTAATTGATTTTTTAAAGCAGGACTGACCTTATTTTTAGAAGAATGCTATTCCGAATTCTTTTATTTTTTGTAGACTTCCGATTTTTTTAGTATACTATTTGAACATTCCTTTGAGACGTAAAAAGACTTAATGCTTGGGGCAGACAAACGAAAGTTTTCCACTATACAAACCGAACCTGCTTGGTGGGCGTTGTCGCAGAATCAGATCGAAATTGTCTTTACCAATTACCATATGTTTACATGGCACTTATCATTTACTATTTATCATTGTTTTACTATCAGTAATTATTATAAAGGGCAAAAGGAATGTAAAAAGCAACCTAAAAAATACGAGTGTCTCCGAATATTTCCATAGTGCAAAAATAGTAGATGAAAGCACTTCTATATTTTTTGTTACCTACATATTAACCCGAAGTGAGTATATTCACCCGCAGTTATTTACCTCTATATAGTCACTAGCATAATGCGTCTACTCAATAATACACGCATTGCGGATGTAAAAGGTATTCATATCCTAGATCTCAATCTATATAGAAACACACAGAATCCACTTACGAGTGAAGACTAGCGCCTTAAAGAGGACTTAGGAAGGATATAATACAAAAGAGACGATAAGCAACAAAAATATATATATAGTAGAAACACTCGTTTAGTTTTAATAGCATGCAAAGAACAGTACGAGTAGCTTTGTAAAGGGTGAAAGAGTTTCGTAAACCCCAAATGTAACCATACCATGCAGCTTTCTCACATCTGAATCTATTATATTTTTCAGACTGCAATGGCTGGTTAATTATATATTTTTACATTTATTCAATATACATAACTATTTAATGGATGAGCCTTTAAACCTTCATAGTATCGGCAATTTTTTATGAAAAGAAGGGATCTTTTTTTACTGGAACTTCATGTATATAAATAATCTACATGTTCCGAAAAGTCGCAAGATTTTTTTAGCGCTACTACAGTGACGTTATCGGTCCTTTAAAGGTTAATAGATTTCCTGAAAAACTGAGACCCAGAATTGAAGTGTAACAAAAATATGGTTATTCAGTAGTAATGGGAATAAGAGAGAAAAGGAGAATGCTGCAATCCCTCTCTACTCGAAAGTACCTTTCGCGGTCTTTTTGCCTGCTTCTTGTTTATCTCTTCTCATAATCAATCTGTTACTTTTTATATCTGTAAATGAAATGTAATATCTCTGTAGAGTATATAAATTCTACCATTTGAACTGAAATATTTGAAATAACGCATTTATAGTAAACTTACTGGCAGTTCTGGAATTCCAGGTTTATACCCCCACCAAGCCGTTCTGCGCAGACACTCGGATAATATATCGGACACATGGATGAACACGCGTGAGCACGCTGCGTTAGCACACCTATGTCGTAACATAGTACGATGTGATGGAGCGTGTATTTTCTGGGACACCGTGTACAACCATGTGTACCACCACGTGTTCGTATATGCGATGTACATAGTGTGTCAAAAATATAGAGCTAGGAGCTTATATTGTGTTTGACTTTCATTATTGTGCTCTCATGAATTATTACTAAAACAGACTTACAATTAGACATATTTAGAGGATTGCTATTAAGATGTCTCAAAGAAAATGCATGTGGCTAATCCATAATAGAGCTCTTCTTTAATTTTCTGTTGAAATTACTATGCAAGACTTTCTTTTGCGTTCTCGTAAGATAATAAGAGTCTTATTATTTTTTAATTAGTGTCCTGTGAATAAAGTAATGTGTATGGACTCGTGCGAGTAACGTGAAGAGAGCACGACATTAGATAAACAAGGAAGGAAATTAGTTTCCTCATTATTTATTATTGGCAAATACCATTGGCGAAGGAGACGCAAATAGGAGAGGACTAGCAATTCGCATATCATCAACTAAGAAGTAAATTATTTGCAAGTTTTTTAATAAATTTGAGGCAATTAATTGCTTACTTATTTAATTCCTTATTTAATTTTCGATCGATGTCAAGTATCGCAGTCGAAGGTTTTTGTAAATCTTTTTCATATTACATACTTTATTAATCAATATATGCGATGTATAACTATTGTATGAGTAAAATTGAGAACGTCAATTTTCGTGGACTTTTAAATAATCACAACCATTGTGCCACTTTTGTTAGTCAGTCAGTCACTCACTCATTCTCTTACTCGCTTAGTTGGTTCTAGGTCCGATCTCCTGTAGTCGACTCTCAGTCGGACGCGACAGCCTCTCGTAGAACGTACCGTGCTTCCTCGATCCTCGCTTTCCTACCATGATACTCCTTTCCATTTTATTCTTCGACTAAATAGTTTAAACGAACTTGTTATCTGTGTACCAAAAGTTTTGTTTTAAAGTGAGAAAGTGGTATAACTAAAAAATTTTTCGCAGAAGAAACACCGTATACAAATTTGTGAGAGGATGAACCTATGCGCAGCCAATATTCACAACGCATGCTGGATTCGTTGAAAGTTTGAGTTTTTATGTTCCGCCTACAGTCTGCATCCATAGACGAAAGTAGGGCCAACAAGTGTCACGTAGATCTGAAGAGATGATTATGAGTACGTGAAGAATACAGAATGCACAGAAGAGCGCGTCAGCGAAAAACGCTAATTCTTATCTCTCATACGTTCATATCAATGCTCAGTCTTTCGACGAAAAACGGAGTAGCTACGGGATGAGAAGTCGGTATTTTTAAAGGTTCAGTTTCTTCACGTCTGTCAGAGTTTCTAAATAGCGTCTCAAATATCTTTTCTCTGGCTAATTCAATTCTCTGGTGATCAAAGTCAAACATGATCGACGGATTTACATGCTCTGTAGTGGCTGGAATCGCTGGATATCAAATTCCTCTTATGGATGTTTGGATGTCGAAATGTTTAATTAAACAGACATTACGCCAATTGGATCCCATCATATGAAGAGACATCAGCAATATACTTTGCCCAATTTGAAGCAACGTCCAATACACTTTTAGAGTCCCGAGTAAATTATTTATCCTTCCACCATGTTTTCATTGCTTCTCTATCACGCTGCCCGTTGCGAATGTTGCAAGTCAGTGGTCCGATGGTAAAGATCTAATATCTTGTAAAAGGAGTTTTCATAAAAGGCTTTTACGGTATAAATGTCTTGCGAAAATTTTTAGAAATGATTTGTATCGTGAAATGGTCGAGATAAGTTTCAATGGAAGGTGATTTAACGGAATGTGAAGACTTTTTTTATTAATACACGTGCATATAGAAATACATTTGGTTCTGTGTTTAATAAAAAGGAAACAGAACTTCCTAAGAGATTAAAAATAACCAGTGAAAGAAACACAAGGAGTAATGTTATTATATTATTTTCTCACTAAAGAAAATTATAATTATCGAAATAAAAGAGTGACTGAATGCAATATAGAAGACTAAAGAAGAAAATGGATGAAGAAGCGAAAATGGAAAAAGCGGCGACAGAAAGTATGGATATTTCGGGAGGCCCGAAGGCAGCAACAGCATCTCCGACGCCCCCAACCAGCCCGGCATCCCCAAGCTTAAATTTGATGGAACAGCTGCTGCTTGCAAAGATCGAGCGGCAGAGCTTGTCTGAAGAATCAGAACGCGAGGGACATCGAAATCTTCTACTAGCCAAGAGAGCACTTCTGTTTAGAACTGATTCAATGGATAGTCAAGCTAGTGTCAGCACTTTCAGTTCCCTCTTATCTGCTGATTCCTCGTCAACAAGTCGCTACTGCAAATGCGACGATTGCCTCCTGGGGATCGTCGACAAACATCAGCAAAATGCAAACTCTGTTGGACGTAAGAAGGTAATCACCGGAACTCCTCTTTCTACGTAATACAAAGTTCCGTTCGAACTTTAGAGGGCAATATAAAAAAAGTGTCGGTTTCGTTGGCAGCAAAATTAATCGAATTTCGTCCCACTTAAAAATTTTAAATTTTAGCACGGAAGTCCTCTTTTATTTTTATCTATTACATCAACCTGTGGAATAGGTTAACTAATCGAAATAGAGACACTGCGAGCGACAGGAAACTTCATGACCTCGAGATGATTCTCATCGGACTTTATTGGCAAACTGCGGTTGTCACATGAAACGCGTGGATCGCCTGTCAGCGAAATAAATTATGCGCTTTTATTCCATTCCACTCATGGCGCTCGGATCGATTTACCCTGTTCCCTTAGGCTTGATATTATTACTCAATCACGGCATCTATTAGTTATCACTCTTCTTTTTTTTTCCTCTCCACTAAATGTCTAACCCTGTGAGTGAAATTTGGACCGCGCACTGGTTCATTGCGGTTATTGATTAGCTATCTATCAAACTTCGATTTGATTTCAGTAATGTCAGCGTAATGTTACGCACAGATATTATAATCTGCATTTAGACACGCTTTCTCCGCATGTATTCCATAATATCGTCTCTCGATTGTGCTTTGCTAGAGATTAGTATTCCGGAAATATCTTGAATATATTCCTACTACTGAAAATACATAAGTTGAATACTAGGAATCGGTAATTAACCGTGTTAACGTTATTTACTGATATCCAATACCTTGGTTTTCACTTATTTTTCATTCTCCTACCTAACGAACATTTCGTTAATATGCTCAGCGGAGGCATCCAAATATGAGTTCATAACAACAATTTTATATGGAATAGTATAGGACAAGGACGTTTGTAAAGTTCGAATACACACGCGCTTGAACAGTGTCGAACGTTATAGGAGAAACCGCATTCTGAATGCCACCTATTTGCACAAAAGTATGTCCGTAGTTTTTTAAAATGAATGTATATTTAACAAATGTCACGGAATATTGCGCTAAAGAAATTTTGAATAAGGTACATGTAACTAAGGTTTTCAGTGTTCATTATTTGCCACTTTAGGCTTTTAGGTAGCATGTGTGCACATCTTATTTGCTTGTTTTACTTCAAACATTTTTCGAATATAAATGAGATCCTTCTCTAAAAAAAGCAAATTCACACCGTTGGTTAATCTGACGATTGGTTAATTTTACGACTCCATTGTAATGGAATGGAAATTTAGTGTAATATAATAAAAAACTTTCTTGGATAAATGCTGTTGAAATGATGCATATAATATATGTATAATTATAAAAGATAAAATTATCTTATTAGACTATCTCAATAAGATTATCTTTTCCTTTCCTAGCTGCGTTGATATTCGAATATTAGTGTTAATATAGTTCATAAACTTGATTCCATCTAATGCAAGGAAATGAAAGAGGGAAATTCATCATCGAATAATCAAGTGATGAATACGTGTGTATATACGTTCACACACTCCCTTAGCGATTGCTGCGAAGCAAGGCGTCAGCGTTACTTTGATAATACCCATTTTTGTTAAAACATATACACATATGAGCAGTTACGAATGTAGGAATATGCCTTAACACGCATACTATATAAATACGTAGGTATAAGTGTATCGATATACATATACAATAACTAGGCACGTAGGTATCAGGCCCCCATTTGAAGCAGCAGTGCACTGGGTGCGGATTGACGACCGCCGATGAACTTATAATGTATGTACGTTAATTAGTTTACTGTCGATGACGCATTTCCAACGCACGACATATCGGGGACGAGTCGGAACGCTAAGCGTAAATGCCTGTAAACATATCGTGTGCCACTTCCCACTCCAGTCTAGACACGAAAAAGAAAATCATTCTGCGAAATCCAGTCTTTGGCTCACGCGCTTCCAACTGTTGAGCAGACTTGTCTCCGTCGCTCGAGGCATGTGTGTGCTTTCCCTGTGAGTGTAGCAGTACTTATAACTAGTGAAACGAGAAACGAAGAAGAAGACGATAGCAACCAAAAAGCATAAACCCACAAAGGATGTCTTTCCATGGAGACGGTGAAGGATCGTATAAGAACCAAACGAAAGAGGACAGACGTGAGACAAGTCGTTGTGAATTACGGTAAATCTAGCAAGTCCTTATGATACAGAAGACAAGGTCCTGTTTTACGTAATACAAGACGCGGGTGTACGCCTTCGAAGCTATCTCGATCTCCGTCTCAGACTGGGTGCACTTGTTAATTGCGAATAAAAGTGGCACACGCGCTTTTCTCCAGATGCTTCGCTACGCACTTGTGAACTCGCGAACCCAATTAAACTTGCCCCAAGCAGCGACTTTTAACGCCCCAATGAAAAGGCTGTAAATTGCTGGCAACATTCACAAAACAATAAATTGCTAACGACGAAGACAAAATCTCTGAGAGGATCAAAGATCAGACAGCAGAGAGGAGAGAAAATAGGAAGAGCGATAGGAATTTTGGAATTTGAAAAATGCAAGAGACCATTGAGCGAATGATACCCAAAATAATTTACACTACCGCGGCCTTGAGCGACGGCTGCAACGTGGCTGGTGCCGATGAGAAGGATGACGAGAGGAGAGTACTTGGCAGGCACAGACGAATCACGAGGTCTCGATCCTGGCGCAATTCTCGAAGAACTTCACTGTCCTCGGACCGTCTGTCCTCATCGTCATCGCGCAGTCCGTCACCACCAGTTATCGAACGTCATCGCGAGCACCACCAGCATGAAGGTGCAGATCACGATGATCTTGCTAATCAATTAGAAAACACGATTGCTACCGACGATGCTCAATCACGAGCGATCGAAAATAGTTCTGGATATGGGGAGTATCTTCAACTGTTGTCCGTTCCACAATTAAATTCCAACCCACTAGAATGGGGTGAAGCAAGTGGCGATGACCTTAGTTCCGAGTGGGACTCCGATTATGCTGATAATAAATCGTTTCCCTCTTCGAGGGGTAACGGAGACTCTGTTTTTCCTAAGGTAAATTTTAAGCAATATGAATTATACACGTGTCGTGTGATTCTATTTCACATTTTAATTACTCATAAATGAACTTCGCGGATGCATAATGACCTGTATGGCTCGTACGTTTCGTCTGAGAAAAAATAAATGGCAGGTCAATTTCGAAAAATCGTTAGCAGGTAGTGTTTCATACAGGCATTTTATTTCTTAGACCCAAGCTGCAATAATTACAAATTTTGTAATGCTTAATCGATGCTGTAGAAAATGAGAACATTTTACTTTGTGTGTATTACACGCGACCAATGGAAAAATACTATTACTATTCATTTTAGTCAAACTTTTTATAGTCGATTATTCTTCGCTTCACTTTTGTTACAGACATCTGGATGGCGGAAACTGAGAAACATTGTTCAGTGGACCCCGTTTTTTCAAACATATAAAAAGCAACGATATCCTTGGGTCAGTATGATACCATAATATCAATTTTGCATTAGCAGTAGAAAATGATGTCAAGTACGAATTAACTTGTGAAAAATATACTTATTCACTAACAGGTTCAACTAGCAGGTCATCAGGGCAATTTTCGAGCAGGAACTACACCAGGAACTATATTGAAAAAACTTTGCCCGCAAGAAGAGGCCTGTTTTCGATTATTAATGCACGATGTTCTCAGACCGTATGTACCGGAATTTAAAGGAGTATTAGACGTGCGCGAAATTGACGATAGTGGAAACCAGGATGCCGTTAACGTTGTTGCCGATGAGACCGAAGTGGATAATATAAACAAAAAAACTACGATATCCTCCTACTTACAGCTTCAAGATCTTCTTGGTGAATTTGAACAACCTTGTGTCATGGATTGCAAAGTCGGAGTACGGACTTATCTCGAATCGGAACTCGCCAAAGCTAAAGAAAGACCCAAAGTAAGATACAATCCATAACTGGTATTCAATAATTTATAATCCACAGACGACAGATACTTAAAAGGTGATAATCAATCAAATTGGGTGCTAACCTTTTTGTCACCAGCGACACTAAAAAATTCCAACAATAATACAAAATGACAAAAAAGTAAAGTTCAAACTATTACTTAATTTTCTATTCGATATTGATTCATTGTGATATTTTGTTCCTCAGTTTGCTATTTCAATTTTATTCTTAGTTACTTATGAATTCCACGTTTCAAGACAAAACTGGTTTTTCACATATTTTTTAAAGTTTTTAATATAGTTTAAGTCGTAGTAATTTGAATGATTGACCTAGTTCTGAAATTGACTCGCTTACTATATATTAACATTAATATTCCACATATATCCTACAAATCTTGTTAATTTAATAAATCATTTAGCATCATTATCTCATTTAATTTTAATTCACTTGCAGAATTACGTTTTAAAGGCTGTTCTTCTAAGTGCTGTGTTTAGAAGAAATTTATTTGTAATTTTGTTTTTCATGGAATCCTAAGAAAAAGAATAACTTTAGTTCTGAAAAATTAACACTCAATTTGCCTTCAATATCGAAGTCGTGCATTGCTATGCAGATTAACAACTGCAGCACTGTTTAAAAATATATGGATAGAAATGTATAAGTAAATTATTATATACAAGCGATTTATGGTAAATTGGTTTTAAATGTTATCTTGTCCAACAGTTACGAAAAGACATGTACGAGAAAATGATACAAGTCGATCCAAGTGCACCGAGTGCGGAAGAAAGACGAGTACAAGGTGTGACAAAACCACGATATATGGTATGGCGAGAAACTATATCAAGTACGGCTACGCTTGGTTTTCGTGTGGAAGGTATCAAATTAGCCCATGGAGGTTCGTTCAAAGATTTTAAAACGACACGAACTCGTGAGCAGGTAAATTCTTGTAATTTCATGTGTATGAATATATATAGAAAGGAAAATAGTAAATCTGAAATTTCTGAAAATCTTAAATTACTCTGACATGATATATAGAGTTATTCAGTAGAAACGCACCACCTGAACATGTTTCTACCATAGAAATCAAATAGACGGGCTAACTTCAGGTGGCGCATTTCTACTGAAGAACCCTGTATAGTTAAACTAGGGCAAACTTGTTTGATGGATTTCATTTTTAATTCAGCAAGTAATGTATTAATTTGAAGATATTTGTGATTTTCAAGAATCTACGTGTTTTCAGTTTTCGTAAATGCATAATTTGTTTGTTTCAGGTTACAGCCGCACTCAAACGTTTCGTTGAAGGTTATACACACGCTGTTCCTAAATATCTACAACGACTTAAAGCTATCAGAGCAACATTACAAACATCACCATTTTTTGCATCCCACGAAGTTGTTGGTTCCAGTCTTCTTTTTGTTCATGATGCAACTAATGCTGGCGTTTGGATGATAGATTTTGCCAAAACATTACCGCTGCCTCAACAATTATCCCGCATTCGCCATGATGCTGAATGGCAAGTCGGGAATCACGAAGATGGCTATCTTATTGGCGTTAATAATTTAATTGACATATTCCAAGATATACGAAATTCCGAAACGTAAATAGCATTTCACACCTACCGAAGAACTTGTGTAAAAAACAAGAAAAAGTTTAATACTAAGATTGAGAGAATAATTGATCATCCGTTCTTTACGTTCATGAAAAAAAATTGAATATTTGCAATGGATTTGGAGCTACGTATATGACATCATAGGGAGTAACTTCACTCAGAGACAGTGTTATAATACCAAGTATTTTTTTATATTCATTGTGGAACGGTAGTCTCCAAGTTGTATTTCCTTAGAAAATTGCTAACAAGCTTTGTCTTTTTTTATAAAACTAGGCATCTCTACGATGAGTAAACCAAAGACGCGGTAGCTCTTGCTACCTAATAATTCGTCGCTATTTCTTAGTAAAATGCATCTAGATTATAGTGCAAAGTTAATTTAATAATCTAGTATACGTAAGTCTTTATTTATATCATAATGTAACGTAACACTGGAAGCCTATTGGGTCTCAGTGAACCGCCTTTTGTAAACCCATCATCTCATTGCATTTGTAAATATCTCGTCAAATATTACGAAATGTTGTTATCCTGAATTTCCCGATGCTTTCATTGTGTAAATGATTTCTTTCGGGCCATAGCATTTTTTTGCCGAAATTCATTTACAAAACAGACATAAATATTTATGTTCATACTTACATCATATTTTACGTTTAAGTAAAATTTGAGTAATAACTCGTTCTTAGCATGATGTACTGAAAATGTGTAAGTCAGTTGTAATTTTTTTGAATCTTATTTAAAGTTGCTGTTCATCTACTCCATACATGCAGACGTGCAGCGAGTAATAACATTTCAAATGGAAAATGTTTTAAGATCAACATTCTATAATATTTTCAATTAGATCACAAAAATATTTGTCATACGGGAAAAAAAATCTTTGGTGAATTGTATTCTTTGCGCACAAGTTTTGTTTAAGAATAACATCTGTAAAACATATGTATTTTCTAGCCTGTCAAACTTTCATGAGGGCCATTCTTGAATCTACCTCATTTACATAAATATTTCTTGAAATTGTACATTTAATGAATTTTAAAACCACGCGAAAAAATGGTTAATTAAAATTCAGATAAATTTGTTGAGAACAAAATGTCATCACGCCACATACTGCGCATACAGGGTTACTCAGGAGTAACTTATAACATAATAGTCCAGGCTATATGCCAATTAAACCAAATTTGTTTTAAATTATCCTCAGATTAAAGAAATTGTTAATTTGCTCGTTAAGAATAATATGAGTAACACAGGAAATATCAGTACCATTTGCTAAGACTACTGCTTTTTTTTGCTATAAAGGGAATAAGAAATAGGATTTCATCTTGACCTCTTTAACTGGGATACTCTCAAAAGTATTGAAACAATTTTTTTTACCCGAGTATGATAAAATAACCATTTTTGCAACGCTGTACGGAAAGTATACAGTTTGCGCACCAAAAAACAAGCACGAAATGGTCGACTCTTGATGAGTTCAGAGTCGACCATTTCGTGCTTCTTATTGGTGCACATACTGCGAACTTTCCGTACATTGTTACAAAAAATAGTATATGATACGCGTGCGGATTGGTGATTCCTACTCGTGTGATATTTGTCACCCTCGCTTCGCTTGGGCGGCAAACGTCACACTCGTCAGGAATCACCAACTTTCCGCACCTGTATCATAATGTACTAATTTCATCCCTGCAACGCGGGCGGAAAGTAATCAATTTTTGACCAGAGGGAAATACAAGTTATTTTGCGGGCAAAAAAGTGATTATTGCGGGAAGAAAAAAACTCTAAACAAAAGAAATGAGATGTGTACATACACCTATATATTGTAGCGTTGTGCCGTTGCAGGCATAAAAATATGGTTATTTTATAAATAGTCGGGTAAAAAGTAGTATATGCCACACGGGAGAAGCGCGGATTTTCCTCGCGCACTTTCACGAAATCACGCACTTTCGTCCCTAGTGGCATAAAGTACTATTAAATATTAAACCACTCAAAGGTTACAGCCAATTATTATAGTTGAGTACGGCTTATATTGTATTTTCATTAAATAATTAATATCTCGGCGACTAACAATCATAAAGCTCAGATAAAACTCATTTTCTTCTCTACCTACAATCATTTCGTTTCTTCGCTCAACACTTTTAATACTTTTTAAATTATCCCAGTTTAAAGAGGTCAAAACGAGGTATTATTTCTTATATTCTATATGGCAACAAACACGCCCACATAACACAGAACGAAATCCAAACTATATTTGCAATGTCCTACTGACGTCCGATTGAAAAATGCAATGCGTAATACATTCGTCGGTAGACATCTTATGCAGAAGTTCTTAAACACGACGCAATATAACATCTTTAGAAAATCGTTTTAATATCGGCATTTATGTTGTCCATTATCCTGTTTTGCCATTTATTATTATTATTATGTATTTTATAGTTATTAACTACCTTTCAAGGTAGTTAGGTTTTTTTGCTTTATCTTATTTTCTATATTTTTTAAAAAGTACTTACATCCACTGAATGTTTTTTTAAGTATTTGCACACGCGTCATTTCTAGCGCGTCTAACTTTTATTGTTGTATCATTTGATATGTTATGTTGCCTTTCGAGAAATGCTCATAGGAGGTCGGCTTCTCGATGTGCCAGTACATGGCCGATGACTGGGCCATCTACTGCCTTATACGAATATCCTATTCATGTGAAGCAAATTGTCAGATGGATGTTAGAAATACATCCTATGAATGATAGGTAGGATGTCCGAAAGACGGATAGAAAGACATTCATAGGTGGAATAAACATACTTCAAAATGAAGTCTGCAAGATATCATTTGCAGATTTACGGATGTCTATCATATGTCACTAGTGGCAATTCACGACGTCTGTATGACGTATTGCTAACATCTCAGTGTTGTGTGGAACAGTACTCTCTAAAAATGGTACTGATATTTTCCGGGTTACTCATATTATTCTTAATAAGTACACCAACAATTTTTTTAAAACATGAGCAAAATTCGAACCATCTTTTTTAAATTAGTCCACAGCTTAGACTATGAAGGTGGTTATATCATAGGAATCAAATGGACGAGCTAGTTCAGTTAGCGCAATACTCTTGAACATATATACGTATAAATTTGGAACTGGGCTACTTTGAAGACATTTTCACTTACGTATTGGCTACTTTGAGGACATGTGGCTCTTTTGAGGACTGTCTAATAGAGTTTTCAAGGTTACGGCTGTTTTGAGGGCCATAAAGCAGTGTGCCACACCAAATTTTTTCAATGCTACATACTGAGAGCTGTAATGGGCTTAGAAAAGGTAACGTTACGTTAGGTTAAAATTAAGTAGAATTCCAATGCTGTGATGTCTCAAGGTTTAGCTTTTTTTTTAATAAAAACGCAACAGCTTGCTATTCTTAATGCCGCTTTATGGTAATCTGTCCTCAAACTGGACGAACGGCACACACATACATTTCAACTTGTGAGATATAGTATACATATATGTACATCTCAACTTGTTGATTGAGATGTGATCTTGTAGTATAAACGTATAGTGCCACAACTATGTACTCAAACAATTAAATCATTTCAAGGCCCATTATAATCTGTATGCAATACGCATGTTTTAATATTGTAATCAAACGTAAAAAGGGACTTATTATCAGTCAATCGCATCCCAGGGTTCTAAAAAGGCTGCCTCTAAGATTCGTGGAATGACTGTATTTTACACATTTTTACACCCACCTAAGATATATAATCGCACTCCAGTTATATGATTCTTTTTTTTATTTAATTATCCCAGATGGGCAAATAATATATCTTGTATGTACATATCCATATAATCAAATTTCGAGACCCATACTTCGTGAATACGTATATCGAGGAGATATAGAAAGGACAAGCCCGCGTATGTACATTCTGCCTGAAACACAATGTATGGCACAACGTCCCGCTCCAAAACTTTTCTATGCTCGTTCGAGCATATGGTCTGTGCCTAATGTGTCCAGTAGCTGTTAGATAAAAAAGCCCTTTTTATTATTAGTATCCTCACGGTGTTATGTGTATCTCTAAGCATGCTTCAATTTTAAGTGTACTCTTCAGTCGTCCATGTAGCTAGAATGAGCATTGCAAGGTATAATTCAAGTGTATGCAGATGGATTATGTATACATTTTTACAAATTAAAAGACATCAAAATCATATAGAACAAAAACGCACTGGTACACGTACTTTACCTATATTTTAAAAAACGCAGCGACACATTTTTTACGGGTCTGTATTTATATGTACTTTGCCTTCGGACCAATAGTCATTAAAAACAACTCTTCAATGAACCAAAGGTTAATATCCCACAAAAGGATAGCCGTTAATAAATTGATGACTTTAAAGTAAAAGTAACAATGAATTGATATATAAGATATGAGGTCATGGAAAACATATGAGGCACACGATTAAAGACTTTTTTTGACATATTTTCTACGGTTGTTGAAAGTGATTACTCTTTTCAAATGGATTTAATTGATGCTAATTTCGAGTTTGCTTCTGTATAGTTTTATTTTGGAATATGAAAAATATGAATAACTGCAAATCCATTTGATACGCTTACACGCTGTGTTTAAACCATTTTATCTAATGAAAGTGACGAATGATGAACATTCCTTTAAAGCAGAGACGTACACAATTCACGACACTATAAATCAGGACTTGGGCCCGTATGCTCGAAGCGTTCTCGTGAATCTCACATGAGACCAGTCTATGCTTTTGAGAATGATTAAGGCAGGCTCAAGAATTCGAGCCCAATAGTAATTAAATAGGTTTAAATGCGACGTGTAAACGTACCCAATCATTACACTCACCTTCTCTTCCCATCAGCTCGCGATCAATAGTTACTTTTTATATATATTAAAAAAACTTCAAGTAGTTAATTTATGATTGCATATTATATACTTTTCCAATTATGTGTTGGGGTCGTAGAAATAATGGCTAATATTTACTTTTTACACATACACAAAAATAAAAGTTAATTGAGCCCGATGTTTTAATTGAGATTCGATGAACCTAACGTAATTGAGATCTAACCCTGGAATTTTAAATCCCTCGGGATTTAAGAGTTTATAGTCGGATAGGTGCAATATTGTCACACCGGTCGTGGTTTTCATAGCCACTTTCTTATAGTAATTTTGTATAATAATTTTACATACTTTCTTATTTGAAGTGCTTTTTTTTAATGTTTTGAGTATCTATACGTTCTCTCGCCTTAAGGTGTGTATTCACTCAATTCGAACAGAATCGTAACGACAAGTGTAAGCGTGATAACGTCACAATGAGGAAAATTCTTACATCGTTATTCTCCCATTATTTATTTTTACAAATTGATATTACCGCTTTTCTCCCGTGACAGAAAAGGGTTTATAAACTATGCTTAAATATCGAAAAGGTTTTAATTTTAAATTCATTCTACAATGGAGCTAACATACTGGAGAAATTTATGTTAATTGAACAAGATAGAAAATACTTTATCCTTCATAAAAATTATTCACGAAATGAAGATATTTATAAAGCATAAATCCAACTTACCCTCCTTTATCATATAATGTAATAATATATAGTAGAGAATAACCCTGCAGTCTTCTCACTATTGAAATTTTATGATTAAAATTCACTGAGGAGCAGCCTCAACTTGCATATTATTTTCATTTTAATTCTTTATCTGTCTGTCACTTGCAGACAATCCAATCAGGAAATAAAGCACTCTTAATTTTTTAAGAATGCAAAAAATAAGCAGAATATTTCAATACTCACTATTTCTTTCCATTTCTCTTCAACATGCGATACAGACAGAAAATAATTTACTTTGACAAAGAGTAATCATTATCCTATATGTATAGTCAGTGCTATGTCACAGAAACAAAACATCCCACGAAGATGTACCAACGATGTGAATGAAGAATAAATAAGGAAGAAAAGAATAATTTTTAAATTATTCCTGTCAGGGAGTACCATAAGGACTGTTTCTTGGAGATTGGGTCTGTAACGGTTGTTGAGCCTGCGAGACCGTAGACTGGGTTGAAGGTGCCGACAGTGTTGTCGGTGCAATGACGCGGGCATAAACCGCTGCACCGGTAGTCTTCAATCCTGCAGGTGTTGGAATCACTTTCAAGCCATGTAACGTTTTGATGTTTAATAATTGGCTTGGTAAAATAATTGGCTGTTGCTGTGTTTGCTGCTGTTGACCAGATTGCTGCTTTCCTAACGTAACCCCGCCCGTACTATTCACACCGACACCGACTCCCATTCCTTTATTACCGCTTGCCAAAACTATAGGTTTGCCCGCCAGTTGTGCTGTAACCATTCTCACGGTTTGTGATTGTTGTGGCTGTTGGGATTGTTGTTGTGAACTTACAATAATTTTCGACTGCCCTGGAGCAGCTTGAGCTTGTGATACAACCTGCAATTACAATTTATCAGAACGTAAGTAATTATGTGGTTGCAAAAGCAGACCATTTATGATATCATCTTTATAGACGAGTAGAAAATAATATTAAACACTTGAACGTACTTGATATTGCGTCTGAATGATTTGTTTGCCTTGTCTATTCAGTTGGCTTGTATGGCCCGTAGCTGTTGCAAGTTTCAATCCTTTTTGAGCCAAGAGGCTTTCCACAGATATTAATTGGCCACCAGCTGCACTGGTTAAAACTTTTGCCAGAATCTTTTGTTGTTGCTGTTGCTGCTGATGTTGTGGTGATTGTTGTATCTGCACTGCAATTGGTTTTCCTCCGATTTGCGCTATTATTCTTTGCATACTCGGAGACTGCTGTTGCTGAGTAGCTACAACGCGCTGTTGAAGTTGTTGCTATTATCGGGAAATAAGTATAAATATATCTATTTGGTACAATTTTAATAATAACGCATATTGAATTATGATTTAACATACCTTCAACTGCTGTTGTTGTAATTGCTGTTGCTGGCCTGCAGACGGCGACGAAGATTGCTTAATAAATATAGTCTGTCCCTGAAGACCATGCCCTGTCAACAAGGATTTTATCTGCCCCGAACTAACTAGCTTTATTTGAGAAGCAAGTAACGTTTTTCCAGGTAAGACATGTTGTGTCTGTTTTGCATTAGTATTCTGAAGAATACTCTTTCCAGCTTGATTCGTTATCACGTTTTGCTGTTGCTGTTGTGTTTGAATTTTAGACGCAGGGAAAATTGCTGTAACATTAGCGGTATTACTAGCAACGTTCGCAGTAGTAGTTGTAGCGACTGCTTGAGCAGAGTGCAGCACAGAATGCCCAGAAAGTCTGATTGTCTGCAACCCAGCCGATGTCGACACTTGGATTTGATGATGAGGAAAATGTTGATGATTGGACTGTAATAGACTTTGTGGTGCATTTGTTTTTACTACGGTAACGGGCTTCCCACCGAGATTTGTCGTTGCCACTTTTTTAGTTAGCGGTGATGGTGTCAGTTGTTGTTGTTGTTGTTGTTGTTGTTGTTGTTGTTGTTGTTGTTGCTGCTGCTGTTGATGCTTCGTTTCTATTGAAATCGAATTATCTCGTTCTATTATTGAAGCAGAATTAGCAGTCGAAATCGTCGGCACTATTTCAAGCGTAGAAGTATTGGAAAAGGTAACGGGCGAAACGATAGCAGCGTTAGTTCCCGTCGTAGTAGTGCCAGTACTGATTGACGTTTGTTCCACCGTCGTAGGTTGTACCATAATAAGTTTTTCTTCAAGTTTCCGTTGCTCCTTTCTGAAGGACAATATAAACATTTGATAATATAGTTCTTAGCCAAACAATATCACATATTACAGACGCGTACATATACATTAAGGAGGTTCGGTGATGATAATCATAATATTAATAGGGCAGCACAGCTTAAACAAAGAGTAATAATCATTCCAAGAATTTTGGTTAAAAAATAAATGGGTGAACATACAAAATAACTTCAAAATTGAGCCAAAAATCATTGCATTCTACCGTATGAAAATGAAAATATTGAATTTGAACGTTATTCATTTTTATAGGTTGAGTATATCTACGGAGTGTCCCATTTGAAACAGGACGGTTGAATATCTGTTTAACCTGTTAACCGAGCGGGACGTATAAATACGTCAAGCGTAAACGATATCGGGTACGGGTAGGACATATGAATACGTCTTTATGTATCTATAAAGAAATGAAAATATATATTTCATTTATTTTAAGCATAATTAAAAAGAATAATAATATGAAAATACGTCCTCCGGGCGTGATGTATTGACCACGTCCTAGTGAAAGAGTTCGCGCCCGTTATATGCTGCGTAGGGAATTCCCCGGTTAACAGGTTAAGGAAGAGTAAGACAGCAAAATGTGTCGGACGAAAGTTGTAGGGTACGAAGGGGGAAAGTCAGTGCAAATAGAATTTATGCTCCTACTATTTATCCTTCTATGTTGCACGCATAAAGTGAATTTTTTTAAATAGCAACTAAATGTTTGAACCACCACAAGTTGTGCGTTTTATTGAGACGAATTCAACCATACCCTATTTTATGATTTTCTCCATCGATTTTCTATGAAATATCACACAAAAATGGAACAAAATGTGACTATCTCTAATCAGGCTATTCAGGTTCTTCGGTCTGTTATTGGAAACTTTCGACACCAGCTGGAGTTGTGTCTCACTAAAAATGGTGGCAACATCGAACATATCCTGCAATAAGTGGGCCCTGCGTCTACACAATCACACACGTGTAACATGTGAAATAGATCATGTAGGAAAGCTTCAATAAAAATAATCGCGTTTTGTTCCATTTTCGTGTGATATTTCATAGAAAATCGATGAAGAAAATCGTAAAATATGGTACGGTTGAATTCGTCACGATGAGACGCACAACTTGTGGGGGTTCAAAAATGTTGTTGCCATTTAAAAAAGCTGGCTCTATTCTTGCAACATAGAAGCATAAATTCTATTTGCACTGACTTTCCCCCTTCGTACCCTACAACTTTCGTCCGACACATTTTGCTGTCTCGCTCTTCCTTAAACAGATATCCAACCGTCTTGTTTCAAATGGGACACCCTGTACATAATGGCAATTGTCCCTTACTATACGTTAAAACTAATTCATAGCCGTATTCATAGTCGTCCGTTGAGGAACAAGCATCCCTTGTTCCTCGTTTCGCGTTTCATAGACCTTCCTTGACAGAACAAGGAGCCTTATTGGCCTCCTTATTTCAAGGGAGGTCTCGAGCTTCCTTGAGGAAACCTTCTGCACTGTGATTGGCTATTTCGTTTGATATGTCTAGCGCCACAAGCGGCTCGAGTTAACAGCTAGCCCAGGCAGCAAAAGTGTATCTTATCAGTTATTGAAATTGTCAGCTGATTTTAATAATAAATTTTCTTTTCAGGTGTTGACCTTACGCAGTCCAGTTCAAATTATGAAAATACGACAGTGGGTATTTCTTTTACGTTTGGACCCTCATTGGGACCATCTTCAGAAATGTTTTATTACTAGGTAAGCATATATGAACTGTTGAACAATCATTGGTTAGATTGTGTAAAAAATAGTAGCCCAAACCTAAAACCATAGTTAATAGATCATCGATGGTTCTTTGGCTAATCCTGCCTTTACATGTAACACACAAACTCTTCTTAGTTTGGCCTACTTTTTTTTACACAATCTAACCAATGATTGTTCAAAAGTTCATACATGTTTACCTGGTGATAAAACATTTTTGAATATGACTCCAATGAGGGTCGAAACGTAAAAGAAATATGCACTGTCATTTTTTCTTAATTTTACCAGGGCTGCGTAAAGTCAACACGTGGAAAGAAATTTTAAGGTGTATCTTGGCTTGGCTTATTGTATGAACAACGCGATCCCTATTTCAAACTTTTTGAAAAAATAGCCGCTCGAATAGACAAAGAGGGACTGAGGTGGCGGCCAGTCTTGCCGCTATAGGCAATTACATGTCCCTAAAATATACCGTCTTTCTGGAAGGGAGAGCTGAGGCGTGACTATGAAACAAGAACACGTTGGAGATTGAAGGAAGCCTTCATCAACGCCTCCTTCACACTTGAAATAAGGACGGACTATGAATACGGGTATAAATCATATTCAAACTTTACATAGGCCAAGATTTTGTTTTTGTCTAATGCAGAATTTTGTCTTGGATTATGTGTTATCACCGAACCTCCTTAAGACGCCAATTAATGATACCCCGGTCAACGTTTTTTCGTTAAAAATGTGATTTTACAAACGTTTAGTAAAAAAGTAGTTTCCAAATTTACCGAGCTAACTGCCACATATACCTCCGTTAGCAATGTTGCATTTAGCGCTCTAAATACTGAGAACGTATCCTTAGCGTTAACCGAAATCTTTCGAAATTTTTGGAATCGTGTTTGTGAACAAGTATTTTATTAAGGATAATGATCATGAGTACTTATGTACCTACATCAAGGATTAAGAGTACCTAGACATTGGAAATCATTTATGATATAGAGTTTAGGATGTTTTAAACGAGGTATTTGAACATAAGGAACAATAATTAAAAGTATCAAGACATTGAAAACAATAACGTGGACTATTTCATCAGAGCAATCAAAAACGACGATTGAGGACTTTTGAACATTTTGAACGAGGTTATTTAGGCATATGAAATAAAGATTTGAAATATCAAGGATGTAAAAAGTAAAATAAATGTCAATAAAAAAAATAAATATCAATCAGAATATAAAAAGCGATAGTCCGAATAATCAGGAAAATCTGAACATATGAAACGATAATCGGAAGCATTCGGATATAGCAAACAACAGATGCCAAGCACCTGTGGACATCGAAATCGTTGATTGGAAACATCCAAGTATTAAGGAAAATAGTTTTGGGCACTTGGACAACGGAACGATGGATTAACATATGTTTATATTTTTCGATATTACTGTTACGATTTATCACGAGAAACTACCAAAAGCTAGTCTTAGTCGTAAACTATGCGATTTATCAGCCGCAATATTTCATGAATTTGAAATTTTGACGGCTGGCAAAATTGATCCGATGGCAGACAAGGTTCAAAATCGATAATTCGCAACATTAAATTACATTTGTTCCCTTATTTTTTGCTCGTAAGGAATATTTAATACTCTTGCTGCCGATGTAACATTACTTGTACACACCCTTGTCATTACAAAAGTGTAACATTTATGTTCCACCAGTGGCGAGAATGTAAGGTGCAAATAGACGATTTGCAATCAAAAATACATTACACGACTTACACAAATACATACAGTCGAAAGATTTTGACAGCTGCCAGTTAAAAAAAAACATTATTACCGAGCGCGAGCGAACGGATCAAGGAGGTTAAAAATGTTGCCGGACAGAATAAAATCCAATGAAGATTATTAGATAGAAAGAAAAAAGGAAATTACCTAACGATCGTAGGTTGAGCCTGTGTAGGAGGCTTTCGCTCTTTCTTCGGCGTACTCTCTTTGTTACTGTTGACAGGTTGCTCTTTACCACCACTGATTGATTTTGCAATAGGTTGAATTGATTTGTTTCGTGCAGCACCCCCGATACTTTTCTTATTCTTAGCCACCCCTTGCAATTGCTGGTGATACATTTCTGTAAAAAATACATATTTAAAATCCTGATGAAAGTGTTCAAAGTTGAATGAATATTCAAAAGCGCAACATTAACAGATACCAACCAAATTCTGATTCGGAACGTGCTCGATGTAAATACAACCACTCTTTACGTCGAGGATAATACCTAACGCATGGATCTGCTTCATAATGTAATCTATCCAAGGCACCGGATACAACTGAATGTAAATATCCTTCCTTATCGTGACCACCCTCGCTGTCACTTTGATCTCTGATGTATTGCGAGTCTTTTAGTAACTGACAAATATCAGCTCGAGTCCCTTCACCGTTTGGGAGACGAGCAGTAGCATCTCGCACTAACGCCAAGATCGTAACAAAGTTCGGTCTCTCGGCTACCAGCAAGGAATGACCTCGTGGCTTATTTACACCTGAACCTACAAGAAATATTTAATTCATATAACACTTATTTTAAACAAGCATGAACATAATAATCATAACATACCAACGTTGTGCTGATAAATGCCTTTTACGGGTCCAACAACAGACGCATAGCCATGCATGCGATAGGTAAATGCTTTATGAGGTGCTGCATAACGCATGCGCTCCTGCCTCCGAAATTCTTCACGTTCTTCAGGCGCCGAAGGACGAACTTTCCATTCAGTCGGACATAAAGCCCGTGGCGGTTCCCATTCTCCCAAAGCACCAACAGATCCAGCATCAGCATTAACGGAGTCAATCACAGGACTTCCAATCCTTCCGCCTCCTCCAATGATAGTTCCGCTACTGGTGCTGTTGTTATTGTTGCTATTAGATGAAGTTTGTTGTAACGGCTGCTTCACTGGAAGGACAGCACTTACGGTCGAAGTGTATGGAGGTCCGAGAGAATCCCTTAGAGAAATAAGTATATTCATTGGGTCAGTTTCATTCAAAAAAATTAAATATTTAATAATGATAAAAATTGAAATCTTTTTAACATTTTGGAAAAATTCTTATTCTTCGTATTACCTATGCAAGAGAAAACGAGTGCAGAGTGTGGCAAGAAGAGAATCCGAATCTCTCCCAGCGCCTATCCAAGCATACAGACCCCGGCCTTTATTTTCCAAATAAGGTACAAACTCCTGCTCTCCATCAGCTTGCTGGTCCCCATCGTGCGAGTAAGTTAATTCCCCTGCAAGAAAGCCGAGAGCGAGAGGTACGAGGGCTGGCCAAGATGGTGCCAAGGAATACCTTAATTTGATAAAGAAAACAAAGTAGTTTATTTATTCCAAGAACCCTAATATGCTGGAAATAAAATTAAATTCCAACTCGCACCAATCATTCAATGGAGAAATTGGATTTCCTTGCCACTGCATCACTGCGTCCCTCATTTGAGTAGTGCTCATGCGATACTCTCCTTTCGAGACGAATGCATCCCGTATAAGAGAGAAGAAAGAAGTGTGGGTTTCCTGCATTAATTCTCCATCACCATTAATACTGATACCCTCACCAATCGATACTTCCTTTTTCGGCAATGAGATTACACCTTCATCTTCACATCTAATTGACCATAATTGTTATATTAATATTTTTCACAAAACCATTTGGAGAGAAACTTTTAAAGTAGCAAAGATTTTATACATACTTGACGTCTTCGAGTATGTCGATGCCGTCATCAAGTTGTATTGGAATTTCCATCATGTCGATACCATCAAAATCAAGTTGCTTCTTTTGGTTTTTTTCTTTTTCCTTTGATTCTGTTTGTATATCCTCGGTCACTCCAACTGCGACCTCATTCTTGATCTTCGACTCACATTCAAGATCTTCTATTTCCATTTTAATATTTGCCGTGGGTAAGGTCAAGTTTTTATTATTTTTTGCAATAGTAGGACTCCTGAATAACAGAAAAAGATAATTAGAAACATTGTTTAAATATTTATTACAACTTTTGACTGATGTGGGAAAAATCACGGAGAAATGAATTACGTTTAGTAGATTCAATCGACAGGTAAAATATGATACGTAATACAACTGTAAAGTATAACGAATAAGAAACTACCACATTTACTATATAAAAATTACGTCTGCTGATCGTTGTAGTTTACTTTTGAGAAAAATGTGTTTAACAGTTTTATACGCGCTCCTTTATATTCCGATATTAGAAAATGAATTTAAATGGCTGCATTAATACGGTTTACACATTATTGAAAATGCCTACACTCATGTATATGTTTTGCGTAAAAAATAATTAATAATAAAGTAATACATTTTCTTTTTAACTGGTTGCTGCACTTCATATGCATCTATGGGTTCAGTTTTTATGGTACTAGAGATTATTATTCGATGATCCGCTTCCAAGATCGTGGAATGTTTGTTGTTATCATCCGTTGTATGAGAGTAGTCACTGTTGTCACTCTCAGGCTTAATTGAATTGGCATTGGCAAACTTCGGTATGAGAGGTGGACAGAGAGAAGGTTGCTCCAATTTTATTTTCTTTTTAGCACTCGAAACACGCATGGAGTTCCCAAGCGAAATTTTATGCTTTTGACCTATCTGAGCTCTTTGAGCTAAATCAGCGAGTGAAATGCCCTGTGTATTTAGCTCGGGATGTATCTGAAATACATAAGTTAATTATTTATACCTAGATAAAGTTATTTGTATTTTTTCATCCCAATTAAAGCATCACATACATCACGACGTGCTCTTCGCTTCTTATGTGTTATTAGCATATTCCGGTAAGTGTCTTCTGTTTGTTCCCGAAGGAGAAACGATCGGTTTGGACTATACTGTGATCGCTGTAGTGTCGAAAACACTGGACGAACAGCTTCATCCTCATGACTCATTTGCAAACCTCTAATAGGCATGTATTGTAATCCCACGGTAGTACGCTTCTTCTTCTTTTGTTTAGCTCCTCCATATTGTTGATGAGGATAGTTCTCGTCATTTTCAGAAGTTGTGTCAACAGAAAACGTAGTATTAGCTCCAAGCTCTGCCTTCAATGCATCCAACTCTTCTATGTAACGCAGCTGAGTTTTTTCTTCAACTATTAATACCATATTCATTAATATATTATAACAACAAACGTATACAAATATTTTCTTATTAACTGTAAAACGGATCTTTCTCTTACCCAATGCAGGTTTTGGCTTTCGCCATTGAAATTTAGATATAGTTTGATGAATTGGCTGACTAAAACCCTGCTTATATGCATTTGACAATAAGCACTCTCGCGATTTCAATAGTTGGCCAGCAAGTTCATAAGTACGTTTACGTTCTTCAAAAAGTAATCGTCTTTGTTGTGCCTTACGTACTAAACTATGCATTCTTCTAATATCTGGTCGAAAGTGTCCCGTAGATAGATGGTTATGGAAAGAATCTAATGTGGTAACGCCAAACCTAACTCAAAAATGTTATTAAATACTACCATTTTACTAAATGATTACTAGTTTTATACCTCTGATTCTCTCTATGAAATAGCATACGAAGTGTCTTGTCACTTTCAGCATCTACATCACAATCTATGGGAAAGGCTGGTAATAGGCAACGGAGGGATTCGCGTTGACTTTCAGTTAGATACTCCTGCCAAACAAGAGGATAATCCAAAAGTTCCCGAAATATTGAGAAATGTTCGCAAAGGTCCTGTGGTAGTTTTACTCTGGTCCCAGCAGCTACACATATCTCCCATCTCTATGTAAACACAAAAACTATTAAACATATGCTAAAATATGAACTATCATTGTATTAATTAACAAAAGTCCTGTTACCAAAGTATTTGAATCCTCTTTTGTTGGATGTTGTGAACTTTCTGTTTCTTCTTCATCATCATCAGCAGAACTATGACTTTCTGAACTACTACTACAATGTTCCTCGCCACTTTCTTCTCCACTGCCTGTTGATGTACTACTTCCACTGCTGCTACTACTGCTACTATTACTCCTTGAACCATGTGATGAATCTTCATCTTCATCTTCTTCAGCACCAGAATCCCCACCAGCAGAACATTCATCCATCTACATATAGAATAAAAATATGATTATTTATTACATGGAAAATAACTTGAGTATGGGAATAGTCGTCTATCAAATTTGAAACATAGACATTTCAATTTCAGGTATGAATGCAATACATAAATTTTAGGCAATAGCATCAATTAATTTATAGAGTAAAAACTTTTTACTGTGGAATATTTATATCCATAAATAAACATAGAAGCTATGAATCAGACTATATTATACTCATTGATTTGAAGTGCAGTAGAATATTGAAGAACTAATGAATGAAAAGAAAATGTCTTAATCAAACGGTATCTAAATATTTAAGATCTGATCTTAGTCGTACGATATACATTTACTAAGAACAAACCTCCATTTTTTAAATCCTTTTTTCTTCGCCGTTCCCTAGATGTTAATCCACACTGTGTAAAGTATAAACTGTTCTACCTCGAAACTGACAAAATTTTCCGTAAACAATGAGGAGAGCTTATTAAATTGAAATATAAACTCTACTATTTTTGTGATGATGTGAATCTTTTCGTTATTGATCGTTATTAGGTAATTTCACTATTCAGTGTTCCACCTGTCACAGCAACGGCACTCCTGCTCGTCCACAAAATTTCAGACATGGCGTGGAGCGCGGACAATCCACGATGCTTGTATAGTAAGTATTTCGAGTGCACATTACTTTCCTTTCCTTCGTGGCCATTCGTGGCTTTCCCAGTCTGTTCAGAAATTTGCTTTCCCGATCATTGTATCGCGTATGTGTTTTCACACATAGATGGAATTATAACAAAATAATTGTATCCCCAGGTTTATGTAACTTACTTCTCTTTGTAGGTTCACAGTTAATGGTATAGGGTAAGTTTCAATATTCAACGAGGTTCGAAACCTTTTCTTTACCATGCCAATGAAATTTTCACAAAAACCGTAAATAACGAAATTTGGATATAGAACTCCCCAAAGCGGAGTTCAGACCACATTTTGTAAGGTTAAAAATAATTTCAACATCATTTTCGCAATAATTAAATCGAAACTGAAAAAGTAATGCGATTCGAAATTTTTCGCATTTTTCAAATGTTCATCGAAATTTTCGGGTTGAATTAATCCTTCAGTTTTTAGTTAATTACTGTAAAAGTGGTATCAAAATGATTGTAACCCTTTCAGAATGTGCGCTAAACTTTGCTTCGGGGTAAAATACACTTAAAAATCTTTTTATTTACTATTTTCGGTTACATTTTACTCGCATGGTAATGAGAGGTTCAGGGTCCCTTACGCCCGTTCTCTGCAATGTGGTTCAATGCATAAACTTCGTTTATCTTAAAAATATAAGTATCTGATTGGGTAACAGCACAGTTAAATCGAGTTTATGCATTGAACCGCGTTGAAGAAAACGAGCGTTAGTCCATTCTATTTTTTTCTTTTTTCTTTAATCGGTTATCACCCTCTTTAGGAAGTATTACCAGCATTGACTACGTTTACATGGCGGTCTTACGCCCGTTTCCTCCGACATGGTTCAAATTTGATTGTGATTTAAACGCAAGGTACATTCCTCCGACCAAACACTGAGCTCGTTCAGCTAAACCTATATCTCATTTGAAATAACTCTCATTGTCAGCTTAGAAGAATCCGCGTCTGTGATTGGCTGGTGGAAACAAATATGGTGAGCCCGTGGCCTGCATCGTGTTTAGGATTAGGTAGCAGTAATAAATAGTATAACTTAAAATACCGATATGGAAAAAAGAGAAAAGAAGAAGCGGACGTCAAAT
>JARQTJ010000194.1:41499-52690 GCA_030142635.1 Trachelus troglodyta
AATACAAGTCCCTGATTGGCTAATAGCACAGTTAAACCGAGTTTATGCATTGAACCGCGTTGAAGAAAACGGGCGTACACGACGTGTAAATGTAGTCATTTACTAAATTACACGCCCGAGCTTAGGAAGGATCAGGAAAGATCAACTAACCAAGTTATGTTAGGCAGGGGGTCGACTGTTTTACTCAAACATGAAAATACGAAAAGTGAATAGCTGTTAGCCAATCGTTGTACTTGTCTTCTTTTGATCCCAACACGCGATTGGCTAACAGCTGTTCACTTTTCGTATTTTCCACTGAACTCTACAGTGGTATTTTCACTACATCTGACGCCCATGTTCTTCAACGCGGTTCAATGCATAAACTCCGTTTATATTCCAAATACAACTGTCTGATTGGGTAACAGCACAGTTAAACCGAGTTTATGCATTGAACCGCGTTGAAGAAAACGGGCGTGAGTTACACAATCGACCCCCAGATTCACCATGAAGCGTACTTTGTGTACTACTGCGTAACTGGCGCCAGTCAATCACACATTGTTATTAGTTTTCTGGTACACAATAGAACGGAATTGCGACTTCCCGATTGGCTGCGAGAGATACGCAGTACGAAAAGTACGCTTCATGTGGCGGCACCCTTATTCATTAACTGAAGCCTGTTCTACAATTGGATGTTGTCGGTAGACATTTGTAATATGTCGTTTCTATAAGCCAATCGTAACATCGGAAATCGAAAAAATTAATTCTGATTGGTTTATTAGAAACAACTTACGAACAACATCTACCAACAACGTGCCATTGTTGAACAGCCTTTAGTAATAGTAGAACAGGCTTAATAGGGTCTCTCGTGTCTTCTTTCTGTAGAAGCTGTGACACATAACCTGATTCTTTTGGGATCATTCATTTAGTGTGTACATGTTTACTACTAGAATATTATAAAATAAGTTGTAAAATGGCTGAGGCAATGAAACAGACTGTAGCTGGTATGCTAAAAGGCATCGAGAGGTAATTCTTTACTTTATTATCACGAAAAGTTGTGCTCTTTTTGTTTCGGTGAAATTAGAAAATATTGCTCTGTACTGACTCAGTTTCAATTCACCAAATTGAGATCTGATAGATTTTTGTATTTTTACAACTTTCAGGTACAATCCAGATAATTTGACAACTTTAGAGAAATATGTGGAAATTCAGTCGCGGGAAAATGCTTACGATTTAGAAGCAAATCTTGCCGTTTTAAAATTATATCAGTTAAATCCTCAGCGGTTTAATATTGATATAACGTGTCAAATATTACTGAAGGCTCTAACGAATTTTCCTCATACTGATTTTGTATTGTGTAAATGTCTACTAAGTGAGAAAATTGTAAGTTTTATACAAATATTTTAATTTTATTTTCATGCTGTACTTTACTCAATTGAAACTTAAAAAATAGTAATAGTGAAATGTGTACTAACAACTGTTTTCTTTTAAGATGCAAGAAGAACCAATTAGTCAAATTATGTATCTTGGAGATGTATTGGAAAAGTGCAACTTCCAACATTTTTGGGAACGTGTTGCTAATATGTCTGATCTTTGTGACAAAATTGTTGGCTTTCAAGATTCAATAAGAAAATTTGTATGTCATGTTGTGGGAATTACTTTTCAAACAATAGACAAAGGCTTGTTGATGCAATTACTTGGTGAAGTTGATGGTATGTATAAGTTACATGTTGAATAAAGGGAGCATACATCACTTTCACACAATACATGCTAGGTTATAGTCATAATGCCTTATTCCATTAAATCTATTAATTGTTATATGAGCCTTCATTTTTTAAATCTGTTTATTCTATATTTTGTTGAACAACATTCAGACTATAACGTAAATTTGATTTAGCAGCCTAATAATATAATGGTTCTTTGCAGAGTAAGTCAAAGAGTTTGGCAACATAGCAATAATAGTTTATTTAGTTCCAAAATATATTTCTATTTTATTTTGTAATCTAATGTGTCCAAGTATGCAGCCCTGTCATGGATTCTGATATTTTTGATTTGTCAATAAAAGAAACATGAAAATGTCCAACTATAGATATAGAATAAAGTATTGAAACTGAAAAGATTCCTACTACATATGACTTAAGAAAAAGGATAATATAGGTTTTTGGTTACAGTCTTCTTGTTCAGGTATGGGCAACCTTTCCTAGTTCAGATGCCATTTTATCATTCTGTCTGTGAGTCAAGGGCTGGATTAAATTATTAAATAAAACAAATTAATATTCAAATAATTAAAACAAGTTGTTACTTCATATTTTATTTATTTATAGTCATAGACACACTGCTGAAATAGATTAGGGCCGGATCCGGCCTGTGGGATGCCCATATATGGTCTAGTTCATTGATAGGTCTCATTTTTTGTAATCAAGCCAGTTTAAATATATATAAGCTTGTACATGTGCATTAATTTATATTTCAGATAATACTGCGAAGCACTGGGTCAAGAAGTATGGTTGGAAAGAAGAAAGTGATTCTGTGGTTTTCATTGCCAATCAAGATGAGAATATTAAGACAAAAAATATCACAGAAAAAATCGACTTTGAAAATGTTGCTGGTCTTATGGCTGCTTGTCTTTAAGATGGAAAATAAAATACTTTGCTATAAAACAAATTAAGTTCTTTGATCTATTTTTTTTATTATACAAGAAAAAAAACCACTGCTAGAGCAGACTTCCAAATTATGCACATATCATAGCTTATGATTCACTGTTTAAAAACAAGCACAATGAGAATGTAAAACTCATTTGACAAAATATATAATTTAATAATGTATATTATTATTCATATCAACGTTTACCCAGAATTTCTGAGTTTTTCTAATGCTATGTACCTGGAGTTGTGATTAGTTAATACCTGTATTTCCTAATTTGATTAGCTACTTTCGACAATTAAACCTCGTTTAACTTTGGTAAACCGGCCCGATCTAAGTTTTTCGTTCGATTAGCCTAGACAAGAACTGCAACGTTGACATCTCAAAGATTCGATTTAATAAAAAATATATTAGTTTGCTGTTATACTGTTTTATGGTGCCTGATCCGGTTTGTACATCTTAACAATATTATTCGTAACATTTTCTATTATTAAAAGTTGTACTTTCGTTATACGTATGCAGTAATATTCAAAAGTTCTGTCAAAAGAAATTGCAAAACATTTGAATTTGACAAAACAACATATATGATGAATATTCATTGCTGAATTTATGATACGCGAATAAATGCAATATGTATATAATTGAAACATATATGTATATGAATGATAATTTAAGGTTTTTACAAATACTTTTGTAGCTCCTACTTCATTATAAAATAATAGTTTAGCATTTAATTGAAAAGTTTACATGAAGAATTAATTAAATGTGGACTATTTGTTTTCAATTTATAAATAGTGGGAAGTATTATGTAGTAATGCAATACAAATTTCCACAATGTCAAAATTCTATGATTACAAAATTATGACACTCGTATTATGATATATGCATTTATGGTGGATCGGCAATCATAATTATAATAGTAAGAGGTACTCGTGTTTATATATCAGCCAAAAATCATGAAAACTTACCATATGTAAATAAAAATGTCAAATCAAAAGATTGTTTGTATTTAAGGATACAGTACTATATCCATATAGTAAGATAAAACACTTTTTACTTTGTATATCTCAAAAACTGCAAAGCTTAAATTGATACTATTGTGTAAGACATTTATAAAATTTGGAATTCTATCTCGGAATCACTCGGAATCCTAGTCATCTAACCACCTTAAATATTTTAATCATATGAGTTTGTCTTTAGTTCTCGAAACTCAGAAAATACGTTTGATTGGTCATTCAATCGTTAATCTTGCAATAGTGTGAGATTGGACCAACCAAATGTATTTGTTCCCTCTGTGGTGTTTCTGTTGAACACAACCAATGTTTATTCTAGATTTCAAAGATTTATACATATAAATATTACTGAGAACGGAGTTACTCTAGCTTAACAGTTTTGTTACTATTTAATTATAACAAAATTAAATGCATAATAGTGAATTCATCTATATAACACAAAACACAAAACGGTTAAATACATTATAAAGCCATGAGCTGGAAAACACGTTTTCGTTTTTAAATTTTGTTAAAGCTTTGTGTATGAAAATACAAATGTACAATCCATTATTAATGCTTAATAAAATTCCAATCATAATATACAAAAGAATACTGAGTTATTAAAATATATAATTTGCAAATGTCATGAAAATTGCTTATTCAATCAGTATGAATGAAAAAGGTTGGGAATCATATATTTACATAAACAACCAAATAAGTATAAGATTTTTCGTATTTTGGCCCAGGAAAATAGTCATTACAAATACTAAATTAATTATTGTGATCATAAGTTTAGTATCATTTCATTAAAAGATTTGAAAACTGTGCGAATAAATAATATTTGTTATGTAATTCACCTTGATACCTCTCAATTAAATATTTACTTTTGCCAATTTTGTTTTAATCTTAAAATTATACTGCAAATTGCAGATTCTATGCAAGCGACATAGTCCAACAGCGCTATTTTGCAGATTGCTTAGATAAGACATTCTGGGTAATTATTACATATGACTCAAAAAGGATAAATTCCTTTTTTATCCAAATATAATTTCAGTCTGTACGTGTTAATGGAATACTTAGCTTTTACAATATTTGACTCATTTGTCATTACACAAAATATGGAAATATCAATGGAATGCAGTATCCTTACAATTAATTCTAAAAAGCCCTATAGAATATATGTTGTCTAAAATGAATAATAGTTATTGTAATATAAATAATTATCAGGAAGTGTCCCACTTAAGCCTCATAATCTGGAGTTCGAAGATTTGCTAGTATCATTATCGCAAAAAGTATAAGTAACTTTATAGTTCTTTGTTCATCTCCATTAGCATTTTATATCTGCAGACTTATAGGTTGCCTTTTATTAACACTAGGAAACAAGCACTGTTATTGATATATCGAGGTACCGTATATACTGAGCTTCGAAATTACGAGGTACCACATATACGGAACTTCGATATTATATTGGCATATATATTAATTCTTTTATCTCGACAAAAATCAACATAAATTCGAAAAGAAGTATTTTAATAATTTCTGGAATTTAAAACAAATCTGAAATCCGGTATTTTTATGAATTTGGTTGTCTAGTGTTAACTGTGAGTGGTAATACTATTATAATGGGAAAGCGTACCGACATATATTCATTTCTGATGGTCTTTATAGATAGTCGAACTGAAAACTGATTTTTCTTAGCACTATTCTTCGGCCTCAATATATACTTGTGTACCACAGTTAACTTAAATTTAGCCTATTCAAACTTGATGATCAATTAAATGTGCATCCCTTCTATATGAATATCGTGGTGGATTGTGACATGGAAATAACCATAATCCTGGATGACTCTTCCCACAAACTTGGGAGAGAAGCGTAAGAGTATGTGGAGTAGTCTTATTGTGGTGAAAATGATGATTGCCTTGTACGCGTTCCACAGCAGTTTCATCACAAAGAATTGCTTGAAATTGATCGACTAAGATTGCTATAACAAACATTCCAAATAAGGTAGACTCCAACACCAGTATCACGCAATGCAATCTATAACAATAAAAGATAACATTCTGTTATTACAATTAGTTCTACGTAATACAAATATTTTGGTAATATGCAGTGATACATTTACTTACATCCGACTCTGTTTTACAGTAACATCATTACTGCACTCTGGACAGTCAAAAATCCATGATATGATCACCAATATTATAGCATATAAAGCCAACAAACCAACATATACAAGAAATTGTATAAAATATTTTTGATTCCGTTCACCGACACAATTATTTATCCTTAAATTTTTAATAAAGGTCATATACATTATACACATGAGTTCTAACTAAAAAACATCAAGTTACCATGGGCAATGATGGTCCATTCTTCGAATACATCGCTTACAAATTCTGCAATGATGTGCTCTGGGAGGTCTGTAAGTTTCACATCTGGTACAAACAGTCCAATCATCTGTTTCATCACAATCGTCGCCTACACTAGAACTGCCTGTATGTATATCTGAGAAATCCATTCTTATCTGGGGAAGTGGAACTACTCCTGGATCACTACATACTGCCTTTAGGTGCGACATCATCAGTAACAGTATTACTGTATTGAATATTACAACATGAAAGGGACCCCATAAACTATAACATAAAGTTATATTAGAAATGTACTTGTTATCTGCATCAAAAATATAGAAAGATTAAAACACAATTCAACCATACCATCTAGGATACAGGTAATGTTTCCAGAACAGGATTAGGCTAAACTGTAAAATACAATTTCTTCTTGAAGTTAGTTGCAGATTGTTTAGTTTATTTAAATAAATCCCTTCAAGGAGTTGTATTTTGTAGTTTGACCTTAATGATAATTTATAAAGTAAAAAATTCAATGAAATAATACATTTCTTGGTAACATTTTAGATAATAATAAGAACATAATATAGAAATCCTCTAATCATTGTATATTGGATAGAATCATCTTTCAAGAAACTGTTAAATATTAATAAACTATAAATCTAATTATTTTCAGTAACCAACCTGTCTTGCATTGTGTGCAAGATAATCCATCGTATCACGACATAGTCCGCATAAAATACCGCGACGTAAGTCACAATAATGCAGACAATTCCACAGGGATCCCTGACAAACATTTTCCTGCTTTTTAATATTCACATTCTGTATAAACAGATCAAACAGCGATCAGCGTGTGCGAGGTTGATCATGGCCACACATTTTCCCGTAAGGTACAACTTTCCACGTTATCCTTCAGAAACGTCAAGCAATTAATCACCACTATTACTTATACTGTTCGAACAATGTCGGATTATTTCTATCTAATTGAACTGTATCTTGCCAGATACTAAATTGAAGAACGTAAGTAGTACACTTTCGTCAATATAAGTGGCGATACAGTATTCAGAAAAAAGAAATCAAATATATGTACTTCTTCGAAGTCGGGACCCAGAAATAAATTAACTCACTTGTCGTTAATCTGCATATTTTAAACACTAAGAAATATCTCTTAGTTGAACATTATGTTTTTATGTATAAAAAACATTAAACAGTGTATTGCAAATACAGCAGTACTGCCTTTTCAAGAAATATGACACAATTTACCTATAAAGATCAGGTTACGTTCCGAAATTCACTGTTAGTATTGTAGAATTCATTTTTTCTGTATTTATCTGTTGCATCCAACAGGAATACAAAGTATAGTTTCTTTGAAATTAACAGATGGTTAAGATTTTAAGAATATAGAGTGTGCATGTAGTATATCTTTTAACTCTCTTTTTATTCCAATGGAAAGTATGGGCCATCGAGACTAGCAGTGAATTTTGAAAAGTACCATCAGTACTGTCACTTCATGAATTACAGTGAATACAGTGAAACTAGTCCATCGTTCTTTCTTGAATAGCTTCAATGTCTCAATAGTCAATAATCATCCTTGCCAAAACTCGCGCAAAATTTTAACCAATTCTTTTAACTTTTCAATGATGTTCGCCTAACCTCACTGCTCGACTATACGTATCAGCTCATGCGCACCTGCAAAGTGTTTTGACTCAAATGCGTGTACGTTCCGAAATTCACTGCGAATACTGTGAGCAACTGCAAGCACAGTTATCACAAGTTATGTTTCTATTGAAGTCGAGTTAAAATATTTTATTTACGTGTGTTTTATATCTATACATTAGTAACTTATAGGTATACTTTCAATGTATTTGAACTAACTCATGTTTGACTCCTGTGGAAAAAGAACAGATAATAGTACATTATGTGTGCGGTCCACTTGGTGTTCTGAACGTTTCAAAGCATTTGGAGTATCGCTACGGTCGGCCGACATACCGCTTTGTAGCGTTCCTAACTGTGCTTGTGAAATCATAACTGACGTCATTAATTTCGCTCCCAGCGCGCTACGAACGCCTCACCTCCGACGGTCGGTCAGTAAGAGTGATGCGTGTTTGTGGCGGGAACTCAAAATTTTGATCATTCATCACATTCTTAGTAAGTTCGTTTCAATTGACAATGGAAAGTGCGCATGATATAAAATTAATGGATGCAGAGACAGAGATCTGCTATTTAATTAATCTTTCTGCAGATCATCATCTTCATATACATATGTACGACGGGAAAAATTAATTAATTGTACTAATCATTAACGATGGATCCACGTTTAACAAAATTTGAGGTTATGTTTGTATACAAGCGATCTAGATAGTTCGTTCCGACCGGTCCATTTACATAGCGACGGTGGCAAACGTAGCGCTAATGGACCGCAAAATTGTTGTACTTGGAGCGTTGGTATTTGGAGCGCTACGAAGTACTAAGTTGATCGTACCATTTATTATATGCAGGCTGAAGAGGCAAAGAAAAATGCGTAAGAGCGGAGCATGAATATTGCTAACTACATGGGGGAGAATGATGTCTAAATATATAAAGAGCTGATCCGATAAACCTCGAGTGATACAGCTAGGGTTTTCTGCTTTCACAAAGTTGCTGCCTGTAGAACTTAAGAAAAATATTGAAGTTGAAAATCCTAATAGTTTGCTGAGGTATTCTGGAAACTCTAGAATGTGTGTCAGTGGACAATTTTTGCAGACTCCATGTATAAACACACGCTGTTCATTATTGAATACCCCAATGTTGATGTATCCTCCAAAAAGCCCATCCAACAGATCCGTTATAGACTTAATACTTTCATATTCACCTCTGGAAAGAAATACACAATCTCTTTCTTAGTCTCACCCTTCTTCGGTTTCAACACTATCTTTTGCAGTACTTATTTTTGTTGAGTGTAATAGAAAATACACGAGAGTGTTTCTTTAATTTTGTAATGTTACATGCACGATCCACTGCACGTTTCCCGATAGTTACAATGTGTGAACTTCTGCGCCCTTTATCTCTTTTAAGGCCCGCTGGCCCACGCGCCATTTTGACGACTACAGTTAGTATCCGCTGAGCTCTTGCTGCGATGAGATGTACAAGATCTAGTTCTTTTTTTCCTACACCAATCAATAAATACTTTTTCCATTGAATATCGTCTCTTATTCTTTTCATCCACAAATAAAATAACAATTTTAATAGATGGTGATGAGCTCTGAATATTTTTAAACTCTTACGAAATCTTTAAACGAAATCAATTATAATGTCGTGTGGGGATAAGCTTACCGTGTGCAAACTGCCGATATCGTATTACTTCGTAAAAGTTATCTTGACGGCGTCAGACCACCATCGAACAAGAAAATTTCTCATGCAGGAACTTATCGTCACCCCTTAGTTCTATTACGGAAAAATTTACAACTCGATTTTTGAAACAAAAAAATTTCAGCCGCAAAACTTTTGGGACTCACCCCCACCTCTACTTAGGCCCTGCCCAAGCTTCGCCATAACGAATATATTACTACTGCAGTGCTATACGAGGATTCCCGCAATTTATCTTATCGTGTTAGAGCGAAACCGTGTTATAGTGTCGCACACTTCAGTACTATACTTGCAATGCCAGGATAATTCGAAATAAATTGTAAACCGATGTATTTTAACAAATAGAATCTTTATTCAAAAATAGTACGACCGTCTCACTCGAAATTTGCCGACAAACTCTCTTCGTTACTTTTCCAACAAAACAGTCCACCGTAGCAAAACTCGATTTATAACATATACAGGGTGTCCTATGTGAAACAGGACGGTTGAAATCTGTTTAAGGAAGAGCGAGACAGCAAAATGTGTCAGACGAAAGTTGTAGGGTAGAAACGGGGAAAGTCAGTGCACATAGAATTTATGCTCCTACTATTTATGCTTCTATGTTGCAAGCATAAATCTACCTGTACCATCTACTTATAGCTTATAACTTGTGACGTCTTTCCTAAAGGATGACTAAGTAAAATAAAGCAACTAACTAACTAAGCTAAAAATTCAATATTTTCCTCAAGACTGTCGAAAAACTAAAATCCTTCAGACACAAGGGATGTTTAGCAAAACTACTAAATAGATGAAAGATACAAAATTCAACAGGCAGAAAGCTCACAGACAGATCCAATTTAATTTTACAAATTAATGTAATTTAAAATACAATAACTATAAAACAAAAATTAAAAAGATATGATGTGAAGTGCGCCAGAAATAATACTGTGCAATGACCTGCGATACCCGTGTGAGAGGGATTGGGCTTAAGAATTCCAATTAAAATAGGTTGAAAAAGAATTACCTAATTGAAATTAATCAGATTTGTGGATCTGAATTTTCTTATTAACCCTTTGACCTATGATTAAAATTGTGACGGCATGTGGCACAATCAGCAACAAAATTCATTCCCACGATGAATATAACATAAGTCTGACCCGTCGTTCCTACGTTTGGCCCGAATTCCTTACCACGAGTCTCCCTTGATATTATAGGTCAAGGGGTTAAACCTGATAGATATACTTATTAATGGGGATAAATGAGATTACATTTGTTTCAATTCAAAATTCTATTCTATTCATCTCCAATCAAAAATCAAATATGATTAGACCACGTTCAACGTTGTTTCATTATAGAGCCATTTTGTAAACACTTAGTAAAAAGGTAATTCCCCGAATCCCCAAACTCGCCCCGTACATGTATCCCGGATAGCACTATTTCGTTTAGAGCTTTAAATTCTAACATAGTATCCTGAACGTTAACCAGGGTGTTACTGTATCTCCAAATGCTCCAATTGAATGCTATTTTGATTTACTTGAAAATTTATCGGTTTCTATTCGCTTTATTTGGAATTTTAAGGAGACGAGGCAATTCCACAAGGCCTATTCCTGATATGACGCATGATATCAAAATTTACAAACGTTACGATACGGTATATGAAGAATAAATAAATGTTCATTTGGTCACGGTGTTAGCATTTAACGGATCTGAAAATTAGTCAGGAATGCGCAGGACAACGTGTATGGATACGATTGAATCGAAACTTGGCGAACCTTCTAAAAAAAAATTGGCCAAAATTATTGCTACACTTTTCGCCGGGGGTATATGCAGTATAACGGCCGTTTCCTCCGACGCGGTTCAAGTGTTGAACCTAGTTTAAACTCCGGTTAGTGAATTTTTACATTCCTCCGA
>JARQTJ010000194.1:78500-142430 GCA_030142635.1 Trachelus troglodyta
TCTCTCTCTGTCTCTCTCTCTCTCTCTCTCTCTCTCTCTCTCTCTCTCTCTCTCTCTCTCTCTCTCTCTCTCTCTTTATAACCACTATAGCCAGAGAGACTAGTGCGACTTCTCGTAGGATAGGACTACCAGTCGTCATAGTATAGATATTATAGATATATCTAGATATAATACATATATATATCTATATATAAACAGTGAACACTCAGAGGACGAACGGCAATACGACTCTTTGTAAAATAGTGTCTGCCGGTACGTCAGTCACTCGGTTTACGCAATAACATTGCTACGCGAGTGCGCGATAGCAGTGTATATAGTATACATAAGCGTACTAGTCTGGTATAGGGAGACTCTATACACCCACAGGATAAACTCGTCCGCGATTGGTTGGTAACCTCGGTAGGAAATCAGAAGTCGGTTGGGTTTGAAAAAGGTATATTCGTCGCATAAACGGCCAGAGTCGAGTCGTCGATTCCCCGTATTCTCAACACGACGACAAAGTTCCTCCAAGTCGACCACGTAGACCGGCTGCCTACCTAGCGACACTACCTCCCCCCCCCCCGCTGCCCCCTCCCGCCATCTTACGCAATAGTCAACCTGGGCAAGTTGACGGTAAATTCTTTTTTACGTAGCCAACATATAGGTACTAATAGCATTCCTAAGCCAGAGACTGACAATAGTTTTCATGAAAGCCACTTACGTGTTTAAAAAAAAAATGTATACGTTTTTTCGATCTAATGGAAAATTCACGAACTACGTCAACGCGTAGGGCCAATGGGAGGTAGGGTCACGATCGGTTCCGAAGGGTGGATTTTCATGAGAAACACAGGCGACGATTTTTTTTGGCAATTTTGTATGGTCTTTTTTTTTTAGTGTATATATATTCAAGGAGCTATGTATAGTCGATTATCGCTACTTGTTCTCGGGAAAGTTCGTACTTTGCTCGTGGGCTGCCAAGAGGGTCCAGCAGCTAGTCGCGTCGGTAATATAAGTTTAAATCGGGAATGGCGGGCCAGGAGGCCGTCATGCGGGAGGCGCGATGGTATTTTTATCCTTCTAAATATAGGTAAACCTCCTATACGGTGCGCCATGCCCGCGAGCTTATATCTCCTCGCACGGGGATGAGCTCGAGCGTAACTTGTTAGCCACTGGTACATTCGAGGTACGAAAGCTCCGGCGACCGCAGCCGCTTCCGCAACGAGTTTAATTTAAATTCGATCGGGAACGTGGCTGCCAGTTTGCGGCCTCGAGGCTACGGCACTGGCGCGCGGGATTCCCGAGGAGAAAAACACTAGAGAAAATTCCCTAGGCATCCCCTTTCGGAACCGAAGTGCGATGTAGTTCGTCTCTCTCTCTCTCTCTCTGGGGGTAAGGTAGAGATTGCATGTTCTATCCCTCTCGGACTCATTGGCACAGTCTTTTCTTCTATGCTGAAAGACGGGAACGGGGAAGCGTCGAAGGGGGTTCCCCGGCCTGGTAGACGACAAAGTCGCGGGGTTAATTGTTCGACAAATGGTCGTGTCACCTCCTCCCCCCCTCATTGACCCTACGACCCCTGAGTACTTGCTCGATACTCGACTGCGGTGTACGCTTGTACGGGACTGTTAGGTTTTGAGATATCGGACGGATTTGATTGTCATTATCGTTATCAGGTCGATTCGTTTCCAGGTTGTTTTATAGGATTATTATCGATTGGATTTTATCGATAGTCAATTTTACTCGGGATTATTAACGTCCTGTATGCGTGTGCCCTATGACGTATTAATTGAATAGGGATTTTTTATGAGTAATTCTTATGGCTAATTCAATGTTAAGATCTGTGCTGTAATTATGATTGGGTCGCGCGAGCGAGGTGAAAATCATAAAAATAAAGTAAACGCGGTTTTAGTTGAGTTCCGTGAAATGTAAGTGGTAACTGTGGGTACGTAGTCAGCCAGGAAAAGTCTCGCGGTTCCCTATCGCCAGTGGTTCGCGGGGCAACAATGCCCCATAAAGCGTCTTATCGGAAGCGGCGACGATTAATCAAAGTTGCCTGGTTGAACGAGGCGGCGCGTCGGAACGTGAAACGGACGTCGACCGTCGGCGTCCATTCAGAAATATATATAGAGTCTTGAACAGGAGAAAAGTTACTTGCGCAAGACGACCCCCAACTTTTCACAAAACTTTACTGAGATTAAGGGGTAAGACGGGGACGAACTTTCTCGTGGAACTTGACGCGCTCGATGGAATAAAGAAAAGGAGCGGGAAAATTCAAATGATGCTAAAGCGATACGATAGAGACAATTATGCGATACTCGATGCTATGCAATTTTATTAATTATTAATAATAAAATTGATAAACGATCTATTCTGATTATCGCAATTATATCGATTAGTTCCCATATCGAGGTTTAAGAATGTTCACCCTTGGTATCCTTATCCTGTTTCCGGGAGTGCAAAGTACCTTCGAGTACGCACGGCACACGCAATCAAGAAAAGACTACGTTACGAACCGGTGTGCGGTGTTGAGAGAGAGAAAGAGAAGGAGAGAGAGAGAAAGAGAAGGAGAGAGAGAGAGAAAGAGAAGGAGAGAGAGAAAAAGAGAAGGAGAGAACTCCAAGTGGCGTTTCACGGAGTTTGCGGTCGGAAACACGTGGGAACCTACTTGGGAGGATTGGCGTGGGGGAGGGTGCATGTTCTCCCGTGGGAATCCCATGGGCTATGGGCAAACCTGGTTACAAAAGCCGATCGTCTCTCTTCCTTCTTTCGTCCTATATATTCCCATCGAGGAGGCCAGACTTTCATATTTCTAGGATGACTGTAAAACTATATATATATAGATACCTATTTATACAGATACTGTATATACAATAACCAGTGGTTCTCAAGGATTGACATGATTTCGAGAAACATTACAGAAATGATATAAGAGTGAAGATGAAATAAAAAGAGCAGAGACAAATCAAGGATAAATTAAAAGATGAAGTCTGAAGTAAACTACAGGCTTATCGGAGAGTACGGAATATTCCACTATGCGCAATTCGTCGTAAGATTTATAAGAAGGAAGTGAGGTCGGTAGTTGATGACTATAGACAGACCAAACTATAGATCGGAATATACCATAGACTACAGTAGTCATGTACTGACAATGGGTAGACTATGCCAAAGTATAAGAATGAAATGTAGAGAAGTAAAAAAAAAAATTGAAAAAAATTTGTTTAATAGTAAAATCCAAAGTTTGTTACGTAAAGCAACAGCCGAATGACTATCAGCGATCTATGATAAACAATAATTATTCTCGGTGCGAAATGAAAATTTGAAAAAAAAAAAGTATTTCCACTTTTTGATGCGTCACTTTCCACAGTACAGTCAAGGTAGTAAGTCACGTCACGTACGTTAAAGTTCGTCTTACAAGTAAAGTATGTCTCGCGCTTCTGTCACGTGACGTCATCGGAACGCGACCGGTCGGAGATAAAAAAAAGCGATCTAAATGTCGAGGAAAAAAAATCATCGACTTAAACATCTCGAAGAAGCATCCATCTACGAAGCCACCTACCGGGTCCTATAGTCATAGTCGCATCTGGGCGTCGCGACGCCGATATTATTTTTGTCTCGTTTAATAAAAAAAAAAAGAAAATCAGGGAAAGGCGGTCGGGGACCAACGCTATAAAATATAAACTTGCGCCAAAGAGACTCAAAAATGATCTTGCATCGAGATCTCTATGGATCATTGAAATCGATCTCGATCCACATCCTACGGTACCGGACCTCGATCCTGATCTCGAGAATGACTTGCCTCATCTGAGAGCTGCGTCCCGTTTAGGTACCCCGACAGGATATTAGAATTATTAGCGGGAATTATCTTCACCTCGGGCGGAGTGCAATCTGTCATTTGCTCTCTGATAGACGCTCAGCCGATTCGATTAACGACGCTCAGTAGCCGGTACCGGTGTTTCTATGAATTTTCAATGCTGACTTTCTGGAACTAATTCAATTGACACGAACGAGAGGACCCGCCTCGACAGTGACTGAACGTGGTAGCAGTGTGAAAGCTCCTTTAAGATTATACGAGCGACTTGGAGCACCCGGTCACGAAGAGGCGACGGAGTGAAGAAAGGATCCTTGTATCGGACCTGATGAGAGTCTGTCTTGAGATAAAAAAGATTCCAAAAAAAAGTATGAAAAAAATAAGACAGTTTGTAGTAAAGAAGGGCATTTCATTTTGAGGCAGACCGGTATGGATCGTAGCTACTAGAACCGAGACGTGTGCTGCTCCTCCCCCCCGCCACCCACTCCATCACAAAAAACCAAAAAATAGGAAATAGACAAATTTTTTAAATCTATATGGTACACAAAGGAGGCAATTTTGAGTGTCCTTCGTTTGCAGTATAACAAAAGGCGTCGCTTTGTGAAACGCCCAAGAAGTCTTGCGACAGAATCCGCTTAGCCAGGGCGGTGTCTGGTATCTCTTTGTAAAAGACAAGACTTCGGAAGCCCCGACCTTGTTCTCAATTTCTGATACACTACAAAATTGGCTAATCGGCGTGTGCAAAAAGGAAAGTCGATCAAGAAAAATAAAAAAAAAATAAAATTATAAAAAAAACCGACTCGAGCGATCCACCTAAAAATTGCACCCGACTCGACGAGAGAATTTCAAAAAACATTACCCCGAAACATAACCGAAATTGTCCCGGAAAATTATAAAAAAAAAACCCCATGTAAATCAGCCTTAAAGTCAGAAGCAACGTAACTTTGACAATTGGACTATGAGATTCAGCCTGTTCTCGAACGGCTGCGTGTGGCATATGTAAGGTTGCAGCGAGAAGCGCCTCCTCGTAGTTCTCACAGAAGTAAGTGAGTGGGGTCGAGACGTCGAGGGGGAGGATGGGAGTAGGGGGAGGTGAAGATAGAAAAAGAGAAAGAGGGAGGGGGGAGGGAGGGAGGGGCGAGAAGGAGCAAGCTACCAGATAGTCGAGTTAAGGTTAGGGGGGAGGTGAGGAGCTATATAGAAGCTATAGATATAGGTATAGCCATAGTAGGAGGTGAGAGGAGGAACCGAGAGGAAGATCGGTGAGTCCGAGGGGAACAGAGGAGGCGGCCTTGAGAACACGGACGGACCACGGAGACCTAACCGACAAGTCCCACGAAGCAAGAGAGTCGAAGCCTGAATGTATAGAGAAGCCAACTTCACCTCCAACGCGAACTGCTTCACTGGCAAATTGTTTCTGATTCTCATTTCTTATTGCGACTTGTACGCTACGTGGGTATATCTATACGTGGAGCTTCTATAGATATATATAAAGCAATTGAGTACAGTAAACAAGGGGAGGTCCCAGAGGTCAAACTTGAGGATGACTTCTCGACTGGAACACCGTACGTATACTGTGGATAAGTATATCCGATACTGGCATGCTTTTCAATGCTTTTTTTTGTCGTTATCGATAAGAGTATCAATGCTTGAATTGATATCGATGAATTTATTGATCACAGATCAGGTTGAGCGACACTGCCGGAATACATTGTGCCTGCGTGGTTGCAGGTAGGTCGGCCCGAACTGACGGGTACGCCGAGCGGACCAAGTAGCCTATGAACACTTGGCGAGGTCCGCGAGGTCACGTGCCGCATTAAGACAGCCAGGACTAATTTCATTATTTATAGCGCGAATGTTTGATTTGGCGATCGGCTATTATTTCCTGCCACGCTTGCCGTTCTTAATACACTCTTAATACGAATCGGCGAATATTCGATGATTATTAGTTAATCTTCGCTGTATATTTCTCATTGTCAGTTATGAGTGTAGGACTGGGAGTCGGTGTGACTGTACTAATTGAATACGTGAAATTCGACGCAACGGCTGATTTAATGGGTACGCGCAAAAAATGTTTTATAAATATTATTGCAATACGAGTCATGTGATTTTTACCGATAATTATATCGATAAGAATCGCGATCAAAAAAATAAAAAAAAGTAGTGCGATTGTAATTCGTGGAGTTTATATGCACGTTTATTTCGTGGTTGCTCTGACCTGGACTCGAATTTGCGACCGTCGGGACACTCCGAGTCAGAAGAACTGTGACACTTTACAGACTGAGCCATTAGACACTTTCAAGTTGAGATTTCAAAAATCGAAAACTTTAACGATTCTCGTGTCTGTAGTCAAAAGTTATGGGAAATATTGATTAATCCGGACCCTGTCGATAATTTACAATGACCGGAGGAGTTGATTAGAGCTGATTAGAACGCGAAGAAAATTATAAAAATATATTTCTACAGTGTGTAGAACCATCCGTTACCAAGGGAAGATTCGACGTGCTGGATGACTAGACTAGATTTTCTAACCCAACAATGTGAAATCGTGGACGATCGGGATTCAAAACATGTGGAGATATAAAATTTAACGAACGTGATACCGATAAGAATGTTTATCGTGATAGGTAAGAAGGTAAATAAGCTCAAACTAATCGCGAATCTACCTCCAGGGATCGGTTGGTTTCTAGCATGGATATCAGGCCGGGATATATTCCCTTATCGAAACCGAGATAACCCAGTAGTTTGTCGGTCGGCGAATTTTCTTATCCGTAGCTTCCGGGAGAGTCAGCCGGGGTCCTAGCGTAATCTACGAATTCTTGACTAAAAAGTAATTCACTATTTCGCAAAACCTCAAGTAGCGCAAGTGGTCTTATGCTAACATAACCAATATAATACGCGGGCTTATCGCTTTGCAATCAGCTGATAACAGCTATAACCTTGCTAATAATCTTCTAGGATGAAGAATTCGTAATTTCATCGTTCACGAGTTTAGAAGCACCTGGGTAACGAAATCTGTTCAAGACGCAATTAAAAATTTCTAACCAATCAGTTGTCACCATGATCTTCTCCATCCCAATCCTACCAACCTCTAAAAATATTCCCAAGATAATAACCCAATTTCCATCGCCAACCACATCCCAGCCCACACTACGCAAGAATCATACCGGATAATCATTCGAATGATACACCAAAAAAAAAAAAAAAAATAACGATCGTACCAAATCGATCAATTACGTAACGCGAAACGTGAAAATGTTCGCACCTACGAATTGTTATCGGTAAAACCGCGAGGCAGCGACACCATCTTTGTCAATAAGTCTTCTTCTCTGTAAATAAGTACCAACGCACGCGTAAAAAGTCGCCATATCATCGCTTCAAGTACCCATAAAGAGAAGCCCATAAAAAATAAGAATCCATTGGACGTTAAGAAAATTGTAAAAAAAAAGAGTACTCGCAGACAAAAACAATAATAACAACCTAAGAAATCTTTATGGATGAATTTCTATGACTCGATTAATTTCTTTTCCCCCTTTTTTTCAAACGATAAAAAAGCCCGCTCCGCTCGAGTCTATCGCAGTTACACGCATGCACCGCGGCCCTGAGCGTTTCTGCGATCAGTACCGGGACACGAACGGCCAACAAGAACCGAGCTTAGGGTCGGTACTCATGAGGCGGGCAGAAGAAGTCTGGTATGCACTACTAGTACGGGTGGTGCGCGATGCGGTACGGGGCTTTACATATATTCCTTGGGAATATGGAGGTGCGCGTGCACGAACGGCACTGTTCGCCTTGAACCTGCCAACACGTACCTTTGCCTACGTAGTTACCTTGGTACTTTGTGAAGTTTTGTGTGAAAACAAGCCCAAAGCGATGCGACCTGATACGCTCCTGGGCAGGCGATTATGCATATGGACGAGGACTTAAGGTTCTCGTGACGTCACTAGGTACGCAGATGGTGGAGGTTAGAAAATAAAAAATATATACATGCATATAGATATCCTGAAAAAATTAGTTCCCGACATTACCGACCGATCTAGAACCAAGGGCATAGAAGACGAAATACATAGACACGAAACTCTTCTTCATCCGATTTGAAACGTTTCGTCGGGTCTGCGAAATGGGTTCGTGCGCAATGACGACGTCGAGCGTCGTCAGGCGACTGTCGGTAATTTCGTGTTATGCAAGAGTGGTTGCGGGATGCGATTGGGGACGCGTAGATATCCAGGTTCAGTTAGGTAGTTCTCGACGAGTTCGAGTGAAGGTGTTTTGTTGGCTGTTGCGCGGCCGATCAAGGCCCCGCCTTATCCTCGCGAGAGGGCCGCGATAAGATAAGACAACTTTACCAAGAGTACTACTATATGCTGGGGTACCTAATGCCGAACGCGCAATGGTGCTGATGCTGATACGAATAAGTTTATTGTATATTGATATCAGTGCCCGAGGAATATTGATATCGTTATTACTAGTCGACACTTCCGATTCGTGCGACGCGTGTTTTATGTACACGTGTGTGTGTCCTTTCTCTTTTGGATGTACATTCTGATGAATTAGAATTTCTCTCTCTTTTTCTTTTCGCTTTCTTTTAATCACGTAGATTAGGACTCGTATGAGACTTTTCAATGACGCGTGGAGATTTATTAGCGTTCGGGAGTTATTTGAAGTTTATGTGAATAAAGAAAAAAAATATATATATACGACTCCGTTGACAAGCGTATACGGGTTTGATAATTATGCAAGAAATCACTCAACTTACTGTAATGACACGGTTAATGGGGAATAGCAGTGAATTAAGAGATAATCTCGTCGATAGATTAATAATCGTATATCGATTGAGTCACGTGGGTATTGATCATCGGAATTCTGTGGCCACTTTGGTCTGTATTGATGAGGTCAATGATTTTTTACAGGTGCATCATGAATAATTTAACGTGAATTCAAAATTGCGGTAATACAGAGAGATTTACCCTGTTACGACAAAAAAATATTTTAGAAAAAAATAATAAAAAGGACTCAAAAAATGGATGAACAATCGAGAAGCAGGTAAACGATTCTGTTCCGGTTGTCATCCACCTGGGTTCACTATCCTCCCCTGCCCTCTCGAGGATCCTGTGTAGATATATATATATATATACAAGGAGGAAGTCGTTGTGTACTCAAGGATGAGCACCTGCACCTGCGTCAGGGTGACTCCCACCTGCAGGCCACCTGAACTACGACTACTACTGGCGTGCGGAACCTAAAGGCGCACCTGACAGGGAGCGACCTCTCGCAATTAGCTGTTCCAGTGATGAGGACTAATCAGCAGCCTATAGGTATAGCTATGCATAAGTAATGTTATCCCTGTGTGCCGTAAAACAAAGTTCAATCGTGAAGATTCCTAAGGAGCTTTCGAAGAGTTGATCTGGTGACCTAGCAGGGTGACCACGAAGTTCGGCAAATGGATGAACTCTGAACTTTGCAAAGACGGGGAGTTGCGAATTGGTTTGCGAGGCCCTGTTGGTCCATTCTTGCGCCTTAACAATGGGTTTAAGTTTAAGCGTAAGTGAACGCTCGGGAGTTTGCGCATGCGCACGTGCTATTCCTAGCGGATATAAGACGGCGCGATAACGGATTCCTGGTATATACTGTTATTCCGTCCGGGAGGATGTGAAAGGAGGTGGGAAGTGGGCAGAATGATCGACTCGGAGAGTTGGAGCAGTTTGTAAAATAAAGATGCAGAAAAATTTTCAACAACGATTAAAGTATCACGGGATTTAAGATGCGGCGTAGGAAACTGAGTGATGTCGCTATGGGAGGTCTGATGAGAGGCGCGAGGAGTGGGGATAGGGCCCAAAAGTATAGATTGGATGACGTGAGGTACTTTGGGTCCGGTTATCGGTATTTCGAAAAGTGCTTGAATCTCTCGACGAGATTGAGTCCTTTGGAAAGTAGGCGAGGAGTGATTTCTCTAAAGTGCCAAAGGGGGCCTGAACAGGGCCCTTTGACCGTTCTGTGAACAGGGGAGGGGGAATGGGCGTTCGCTCGCGTGACTGCGACTGATGGGGTTCCATCGGTAAAGGCTTATTCACATAAAAACATTTACGATCCTACACTCAGCCTAGGTAGGTGCCTATACCATCTCAAGGGAAGAGTTTGATTTTTTTTATCAGCCGCTCGGGTGAATTCGAGCTCATAGTGGACATAAAAAGTTCGTATTGAGGGTTTGCCGCAATAACGCGCAGTATCTTCTATGGAGGATAAAATTGTCGAGGGAGTAGAGTAAAATCCATCGTAGAGGGTGTTTACCTGTAGTAGGGTGATCCAAATGGCGAACAGTAGAAGGGATCGTTGTGCATATGAGGTTGTCCTGGGACACCGGGTCCTTGAGGATGTGGGTGAGGACCCATTGGACCTGGTCCAGGTCCGCACATACCTGGTCCACCTTGTGGTTGCATACCACCGGGTCCCATCATACCTCCAGGACCCATGTGGGGTCCAGGATGATGCGGCGAGCTAACCATGTGGGGCCCCGGGTGATGTGGATGAGGCGATGGGCCACCACCTCCCATGTGAGGATGAGGATGAGGCGAGCCGCTCATGAGCCCGTGAGGTGGCAGCGGATGGGGACTTGGTGATGCTCCATTCAGGTGAGGCCCAGTTACCCCATGGGGCGTCGGTGGGCCACCGTGCGTGTGCGTTGGCGTAGTGGCCGGTTGTGGCGGCGGTAGCGAGGGCCCAGTGGGTCCACTCCCGAGAGGCGGCAAGGGCCCGTTCGCCATGTTGTTAAGTTGAGTGAGGGAGGCAGCCGCCGAGGCCATCGCCTGTAAGGGAGTGGGGGCGCTGCCCGTGTTTGAGCTCGTGCCGAGGCTCAGAGGCGGCAATGGGGGCGAGGTTGGGCCCCCGAGGCAACGGCCCGAGGACCCAGGGGCGGCGCTGTTGGGCCCACCAGAGTTCACGGATACACCGGAGTGGAGTATTCCACTTGGGGGGCGCTGTGCCACCCTTACCGGCATCACTCCCCCCTCCACGACGCTTCCTGTCTCTTCGAACCGCCGACTGTCTTTGAAACTCTTAACTTCCTTGAACCACCTTCGACCTCAATGGCCTCCGGGCTCTCCAGAGACACTTCAACCTCCTCCACTTCCTTGCTCTCTTTTTCTTCCACTTCTCTTCCACCCTCTCACTCTTCGTATTTCCCCCCTCGCGCCACTAATTCTTACACCTCCTAAGCGCCCCACCCACTCCTCTTCTTAGCCTCTCCAATACTTCCAATAGCTTCCAGGTATCTATACTCCGGATACGACGTAGCTTCCGGTCTCTCCCTGTTAACCCACGCGGAAGACCCTTCCACCTTCCTTCCTGTTCTTCCACGAGAACCACTGCCGCCTCCTCCTTGGGCACCTTCCGCTCAGCGAAACCGCATTCGCGGCTCGGCTTCCTCGCTGGACGTTGCTCTGACGTAGAGGCTCCTCGCTTGGAGTTAAGCTACCTTTTATTCCCGTCCACTGTCGAAGAGCTTTAAAAAAACACTTTACGAAGACACTCGGCGTGTCACTTCACTGCACCTTGCGCAATTCAAACCGCACAAATGCGCTTACCAAAACCAAACGATATACACTGACGAGTATAACAGCTATCGAAACGATAAATAAACACGTATCTTCAGACGTGCGTTACGGTTCCAAAAGTCGAATTCAAAGATTCCGTAAGGGACACCCGAAAATTAAAATTCAACCAAAAATCACCGAGAGATTGTATCCCGATGAAGAATCTCGTGGATTTCCTTAACAGCAACTTGATTTCACTGTATCGCACGGGTGGGGTTAGATATTCCCAGTACACAGGGTACACACTGCACTTCGCGACGCTTCCTCACGGTACATACATCCCCTAGTACTCCACGTCGTGGTTCACTGCACTCTTGAAAACACCCCTTCACGAGCGTAGCATCCAAAAGTACTCCAGGGTTAACCTTTACCACTGTCACCCTGATCCCGAGGCGTTGGTACGATAATAACGTGCCCTTGACGTACCCCGAGATATCAGGTACACTAGGAGGTCACCGCGCGAGAAGCTTGATTTTTCAGTGTAGCCAAAGAAGTTAGATTAGTTTGGAACACAGCCTATATTACACTCTAGCAGGGCCTTGTCAACCGGGCCTGAACGAGCCACCTTATCCGTACACGATGATAATACAGGTAACCCCTTTCCCTTCAACCCCTGTTACACGTACGCACATCGGCGACCGCACTGATAAGCCCTGCGGTATGTCGCGCGCACCATTTAAGCAACACCGTTTTAATTATTTTTTTTCCTTACTTGACGCGCAAACCGGGGGCACATCCTCGGATACGTACGGCACTGTCGAACCACGAGACGCGGCGGCGGTTTTTTCCTCATCCAGTTCATTCGTCAGCGCGACTCGCACGAGTAAAGGTAGCTTCGTATACCGAGGATCGTCGCTACCTTTGAAAATGGTTAACCGGCTTGTCGCGACCTTGAACAGTCAAGCGCGTACAAGACGAAAGGCGCCCTGAGATTTCCAGGTAATTCCCGGGGTGACAGAAAATTTCGTCAGAGTCGAGCCGAAGACGCGGGAAAATGGGGATAACATCGGCTGCAGGAACTGTTTAATGGGGAGGATTGAAATATATATACATATACACGACAAGGGAGAAAGAGAGACAGATGGAAAAGACAAAGAGAAAGGAGAAGTGTACCCAACTCCCGTGGTATGTATATCGTGTTATTATTGCACTGAGCTTTAACCGTATAAAGACAACGTAGACGTTTAACTCGCGTTTGAGGTTGCTCACAGTACGCCGGCAATGGAGACTCGGCACGTGGCTGTCACGTCGGCGTCGCGACGTGCCTCGTCGCGATCCTGTCGTCTCCCGCCCATCGTTTATAACCGATACGCACCGTGTGTTTCTTTAGACGAGAGCATTATAAATCTCAGATATCAATCGCCGCTCGGTATTCTCCCTGCTGACGTTGGGACGCCTGGCGTCTCGCGGTACCACCGACAATCGCGCATCTTTCAATGCTCATTGCACCGTTATCAGATATATACATATAACGCGTATATATGCTCTCACTCCCGTAAATTCTAAACCACTCATATATATGTATATATATATAAATATATATTTATACACAAGTTAAGCACTGTACCAAAGATCTTTTGTTTCACGCGACAAATACATATACGTACCGTGTCTCTTCCGCCCGATTAATGACACACATGATAAATTCCACTTTTGCCACAAGGTTTTATCGCTATCAATCGCGAGTGCTATTCGCGGGCGGGAATGTACGACTGACCCGTGACGAAATCGTTTCAGCGACTACACTCTTCGAAAGCGGTCGCATTACTGCGGAGCGGCGGGCGTGGCGGCGCTGCTGTCGTCTCGAGGACGCCGGTCGTCTCCCAGGATGGTGGGAGAAGTATAAAAGGGTACGGGGTACAACGGAGCGGCCGAGAGTGGAGGGGAGGGGGATCGGAGAATCGACGAGGGGAATGGCAGGGGGGACGAAGAAGGGGAGGGGGTAGGAGCGGGGAGAAGAGTCGTAGCTATAGAGGCAAGCAGGCTGAGAATCAGTGGCCGAGGGAACGAGGGAGCCTGAGAGACGAAGGGGGCAGGGGGGAGAGCGGAGGGATGAGGGGGGAAAGCGGAGACGGTGCCGGTGGTGGGGGGGGCGAGCGACAGAGGTTAGGCTGGATTCAAGAGTGAGGAGGCGACGGTGGCAAGAGGAGTGGGGTGAGAGGGGGGGTGATTGTACCCGGCGTAAGGGTGGGGGCTCTCACACACGACGCCTTGACGCTACGGGGTGGGGGGCCACGTGAGCACACGACGCCCGGCGTCCACGCACTTCTGCTGCTGCTCGCCGGTACTAACCCCCTTCGACTTGGTTCGTAAGGGTGAAACGCTAACCTATTTCGGGCTGATATCCTCCAGGTCTTCCTTCCCATTCTTGTACGTTATTTCTCTTTCATATCACGGAAATTCACATACCCGAGTTGTACTCTTATATGCCTCATGTGTATGTGTATGGGATTGGAATACATGTGGAATATAGTATATAGAGTTTGGTATCTTTATGCTTGCCGCTGAAGTCTCTCCTTTCTCTCTCTTTCTCGTTCGACCTCAGTATTACGATTTTTCTAGTCGATCGATTCTTTCGAGTCCTTTTCGCGACTGCTGCCCGCCTTACCGAAATCAGTACTGGAGTCAAATTAGTGTCGAGGGAGAAAATTACTTCGAGTATACCTAGTGCCTTGGTTTTTATGGAAAAGAATTAAGATCGGATCAATTTATTAAGGAGGATAAAAATAATTAAATCAATCGCGGACATTTTCGGTGATCGATATCGATTGATTTATTGGCAATTTTCAAGTTCATGGGCGTTATCGAAACACGTAATTTCTCAATGCATTATATACATCGGGTAGTTCGGAATATTTGATTACAGTAGTACCTGGTGTACATTGGTATTGTACTTACTGGTAGGAGATAGTTCAGTGAAACTACTAGCGATGGAAAAGCTTCGAAACGTGGTATTTAGGATATGAGAAAAATCAGTCCCATGAGATTCACCTGAGCAACGGCAATAGCAACAACATCGACAACAGTAGGCTTGTACGACTGGCGGTACTGTCGAGAGAGATCTTTCTTAACGAAAAAAAAAAAAAAACTTCCTCTCCATAGAGTTCGAAAACTATTCCTGTCCCAACGTCTGTTCGGCTTGGCAACTATTTTAGTTTCTTTTCTACGAGCGCGCAAGTAGTACGGCGAAAGTTTCATGCGTTATATAGCGTGTGGAAGCCGCTAAGAAACTCGTGCGTTGGTGCGTTCCTTTTGATATGAACGTCGCTCCAGTCCCTTTCGCCTTGTTAATACGGGAACTCGAAGCGTGAGATGAAAATGTCAAAGATCAGTTTTTTTTATAAATAAAAAAAAATTATTTATCTTGAAAAATATATTTTTCAAAACAACCCAGAATCGGTCTAACAACCGTACCGTGCATATGATTGTAAAACGAATACAGACTATAATGGTTATTAATTTTGAAAAAAGAAAACAATTCCCAAATGACTGATTACTGATTCTGTTGCTGAATTTCAGAACTGCCCTTATCACGCTGACCAGTGATTGGCTGATTTTAATTAACGGGCGATCGCGCGCAACGCAGTCAATTGTCAATATTGGATCGTCGTGTGAGCGATATTTTTTAGGGTTATTAACGTCAATTCACAGTGTCCATTCATGCCGCAAGGTCCACACCTAACAGCGTTCAAGAGGGTTGCGCGCGCCGAAGGTCAAGGAGTCGCACTTGTCAAAGTTCACTAAGTACTCAGTTACGTGCAATCGACTGGACTTGATTGATCAATCAAGTTACTGTTTACAAATCGATCGTCATACATTTTTCAATAAAAAATGTTTTTCTCACCAAGCCACAAGTGCCTTGGTTTACAATGTAAAACGAGGGATTTCCCAGAATCATTTTTACAGGACCGGGTGAAGCCCCGTGACTCGTAAAAGCGACATGGACCAACTCCCGAAACGGTACAATGGTAATAACGAGGGCTCTAACCGCGACCTAAGACTAGGCGTAGGGTAGGAACTCAGGTACCCGAGGTACTTGCTACGGAGAGAACTCCGGGCAGGTAGACCTAGAGACCAGGAGTATATTACAGTTCAGAATCAGAGAGTCAGTAGTCCGTAGGTTGATCCCGGAACATCAGGAAATTCCAAAAGGAAGAATGTGTATTGCCATTGTCGAAAAATGTTATTCAGTGACGTAGCAGGGGCGGCGGGGAGGTCGGAAGGGGTAGGTAGGCGGTTCCGTTCATCAGGGTGAATCACCTCAAGAGCCCTGTCATAACGTTACGGTACTAAGTAGGGTATAAGGGTTGTAGTGAAAGAAGGGTGCGAATAGTGGTAGAAAAAAAAAAATTAGAAAATAAATGGACAATATATACATATATATTCAAGTGGTCCTACTTAGGGACTGAACGGGGCCCGGGCATAATTTTATAAGTTCGAAGTAAATACGTGGTACGCGGGGGGGGGGGGTCAACCCCCCCGGTTGACAGGAATAAAAATTTTCCCCTCGCGACGTACAACGTGGTGCGTCCTGCTACTCCCTCTGCGCGTCACGTACGACCTTCTGGCTTTGGGGCGACGGATTTGCCGCGGCCGGTTCGGCCCGAGTAGACTACCAAGAATTCCCTGGGACCATTAATCTGGCCTCTGCGACACCCGGGGGCCCCGCGCCGCCACCCCGGCCCTGCCCGGCGAGGAACCGGCCCTGCCCTCCCCCGCCGTAGCTATAGCACCAACAGCTACGGACGATGCTGTGCACCCTGGCACCGTGCTCCTTCCAGCAACCCTCGTCCCTCCCCCCGGCCCGTGACGCTTTCAGGTATATTCCCAACTCAACCTGATTCAAAGAAGCCAACGGCATTGTCCGAAGACAGTAATAGACCCACCTCGAGTGGGCTGGCGGCATTGCCTAGTTATGCCCTGTGGAGGAATAACAGGGGGGGTGCACTCGACTTCTGGGCACGGGACACACGTCACCCTTAAAAATCACCCTAATCTCAAGGTATCAGCCTGTCGAAGACTGCCACAGGGCATCTGCGAGAGCCTTAAACCCAGTTCAGGGGTTAGTCCGATGGTTGCCAAGGGAAGGGGGTCCATGGCCTCAGCCCTTATCCACCTTTCGAATAAAACTAAAATAAAACAAGCTCAGTGAAATCAATAGTACGGTCTACCATACAAGTACCAGTGAACCTGGGCATGACCCTAGTCTTCATCAGAGTGGCCCCCTAGCGCAGTTATCCAGAATCGCTTAGGTCCGGTACACCTAAAAGACGAGGCGCTGGGTCCAATTTCGAATCGCCGTGATGATTTACCGAGGACGTCGGAGGTTGATAGCGCCGGTACAGGGCAGAGGCAATTAGAGTCCAAATATACGTAGCCAGGTACATACAGAGGATGAAAGTCACAGTCGAGCGGGTTGCAACGAGCGTGTGTGTGATTTCGGTCACGCCGTGCGCCTGTACGTTGACCTCCCGAGAGAGCATTTACTCACCGTTCGTACCTACGTTTCTTCGTCTTCTTCTTCCTCTTCTTCACCGCCGCCACCTCTCTCCCCCCACCCCCCACCGCCGACAACAGCTCCGACCTAACCTCCACTTGGTTCTCTTCGGTTCGGACTTGCTCCCTACTTTCAGTACGGCCACGGCGAGTGTCTCTGTCTCTCGAGTGTGCACGCACCTTTACCTGAGTTCGAAGGGAAGCACAAGATGAATAAGAGCGAGAGAGAAGGAGAGGAACGAGTCCCGAGCGACTCCTAGAATACTCAGGAGTGACTGAGCCAGTACGAACGAGAGAGAGAGAGAGAGAGAAAATACCAGAGACAGGCTTCTCTCCTCTCGGTCACGTTGAGGAGGCTGAGAGAACTCACTCTGCAACCTGCATCTCGACTACGCATGTATCCATACAGTCCTACCACCCCCTCACCTCCCCCGCCGTCCGCCTCCTCAAGAATAGTACCCACCGACCAGAATTCTCCCCCCGAACCCATAGAGCGTATGACAATGCGATCCCGGGGAGGTGTGCCGCGAAGTGAAGGATGAGTCGGAAGCTGTGGAGGAGACGGAAGGTGGGTCCACGGGATCCGAGATCGATTTGTTCAATGCTAAAGAGACGGATAAGAGGAGTAGGAAAGAGACCGACGAGTAAAAAAAAGAGAAGGTCGATAACACAAGAGAGTACTCGTTCAGCCCGAATCACACGGCACGACGAGAAATAAGCAGGACTTTTTAAGTAGACTGTCCTGTCGAACTGATAACCAATCTTGTAGCAGGACCTAGTGACGACATCACCACGTGTCCTTTAAGAGCTCCCGAATATCTTCTGGACATTATTGCTCTACTCAATTTCTCACTCCGCGTCGTTCGTCCCCTCCCCTCCCCCCCTCTCTCGTCGTCCCATCTCTCAGCGTGGTTACCCCTGGTGGTCCTTTGGCTCCTCTCGCAATTAGTCCGTCCACGCTGACGTGTCCTCCATCCTCGCGGTGCACCGCCGTTGAACAAACAACTACGCGCGCACCCCGTGCACCTCCTCGGGGGGCCCCTGATATCCTCTGTGGCCAACCGACCTCGGACCTCCTTCACTTACTACCTAACCTAACCGACGGCCACTTCTCTCTCAAACGCCACGCGCTCCTGGTACCCCGGTACCTAGTAGAGCTGCTAGAGAATTCGAGGTTATGTTCCAGAGACACGATCTTTGAATACCCAACAGTCAAGACCGTCCTGGATGAAACTTCGATCAGGTCAAAGGACCGGACCTCTGATCTACATGCCGAAGTCATCAGTTGTGGACCACGGAGAAAGAAGAAGCAATACCAATCAAACGATTAGAAAATTATTAATAAAAAAATTTGTTTGACGACAAAAAATTTATTGAATATAATCTGAAAACTGGGACGCGATTCCTGTTCCTGTTCGACCCAGGTACCGATGCAAGATCAGTCCCCGCCGGTGCGGTAGCCAGCGTCAGAGTCGAGCCGCTCGTGGCGTGCGGTCCGATTAATGACTTTAATGAGATAATCAATCAATCGTGCATTAACGAACACCGACAAAGCGTGTCTGGAATCGATTGAACCGTACGGGAGCGTGTAAGAGCGTCGGTGCTTCGGGCGGATGGCGAACACGTCGTGTTAGCCAGGTTAGGGTGCCGCCGCGTGTCTCCGAGATCGGGAACTTATCCACGAATTAACTTAACACCTCGTAATCTTTACAAGCCGTCTAATTATATACGCGCCTATCAACTTCTGAAACGGCGTTAACTCGCTGTTAATTTCTTAACGAGATAGTGCACCGTCCTCGAGAGGCTGATAGGAGGGAGGAAGACAGAAGATAACCCACCGTCTATTGTTAAAGGGAGTGAGAGCAGACGGTACCGAAGGAGAGCAAGAGAGAGCGCAACAGCGATGCCAGCAACCACTATACATATAGGCAGAAAGTGGTAGTTGCGCTCTGTACTGCGGTTGCATCAGAGTCCTAATAGCTCCGCGCGGTCGGGTCGAGCAGGGGTGTAAAAAAATTGTGCTAATTAATTGGCGGGTCATTAAAACCCTATCACGCTTATCAAGATACCGGTATCACAGGGTACTGAAACATTACCCATGGATACTTTAAACTCTGACCTCGGGCGCAATTAGGTATAGGAAAAATTTTGGAAAAAAATATACATATACGCATACGAAAATACGTGTATACAGACTACGGACGTATCTCGAGGAATTTCGAAACGCGTGCGAAATCGATTGACGATAAAAGAGTACCACGTGGTGCTGGAAGCCGATTTGAGAGCAGACGGTGCGAGCGGTCAGGAAAAATGACGATACGTAAAGAACGATGGGGGGGAAGAAGGGAAACTGAGTGGTCCGGCGAAAAATGGAAATGAACGTTTTTCTTTTCGTTATCCGATCGATGATCCTCGAAAAGAAGTCCTTTACGAGCATCCCTGTCCAAGGTTACGTCATCCGTGAGTTATAGCATAACGACGTATGGAGATAAGAGCAGAATTGTGATAAAGGTAGTGGTAACGTGACGCAACGTAAAGATCCATATGATTTTCGTATGTAAATTATTGAAAGGTAAGCATTGATAAAAAAAATTGATATATCATAATCCGGCTTAATGACGCGTGCAGAAGTTGGCCAGGAGTCCCCATACGGAAGATGAATATGGTAAGAACGTAGCGAGTCAGTACGGAGCAGGATGGTTGGCACGAGGCCTAAGAAGAATTTCACGGCACTTGGTGGATAGATTTATTAGCATCCACCGATCGGACAGCATAACCGGCTACATGGGATCGGACCAGGTCGTACGCTTCTTGGCCCGTTAAGTGGCGTCACGTATTTACATTAACGAGATCCGGTATTATTGGCGAACCAGGGTAAAGACACCTGTTCGATATCGCGGATGCGAGACACGCACACAGATACAGATTGAGCAACGAGGCGGCAGAGTGAATGGCGTATGTGTATTGTTTCGTTGAAAAATGCTAGAGGGGATGATAAAGGGGTAAGAGGAAAGGGGGAGAGGGGTCCGTGGAATTAGCGGGAACGAAGGTGAAGCAGGCTGTAGGAGGCGGCAAAAGGGCTGACGCGTCTGAATTTATATGCCGGGCGGGCACTTCTTCGAGCGTCAAAGGGCGCCGAAGGGTTTGACCGAGGACGAGGGACTAGGGGATGGATACAGGTAGTGGGGTACTCTACGTATGAAACTGCACGGGAGTAAGGGAACAGGGTGGGCTTTCATTACGCGCGAACGACCAAGCACTTAGTGCCGAGGCGAACGACTACAAATCACTGGCGGCGCACTGGCGAAGCTTCGGGAAAGAGTCGCGCGGCGGCGCTAGTGCAGCTATACGGGGAAGCCCCGGCTAGCACGCTCGCTCGGTCTGTGGCTGTTGCAACGGCGACGTGCAGTGGCTTTCGGGAGAGAGGGGAGGGCAGGCCGAGGAAGGACAGGAGGAAGTTCGAGCGGACAAAGCCAAAGAGATTCGAATAAATTCTTTCTCCCTCGGCAGGAAGAATATGGAGTCGGATTATGCTTTTGGATATTTAAAAAGAAATTATTAAATTCGTAAGATCGATACGCCGCTTGTATCTGGGCCGAACTATTAGCAGCTACGCTAAGAGGGGTGGTTCTGTTGTGGTCACGATATTCCACGGTCCCGCGCGACACGCATCTACGTAAGGGGTTAAGCCACGTTCCCACCCCTATATCGATCTACTTCCTGCAACGATATATCTATACGTGGTATGTATCTCACGTGTATCAACTACCGCCGTCATTAACAGCCCTTAATAACACAAGTAACTATACTCCGTGACATTAGCTCTGTCTCTGTAGACTGTGCCTGGTCCTTAACAGCGTGTACAGCGCGTACTATATTTTGGTGATCTAAGGCTCGCGACACGTCAGAGACTGATTTCACGGTAGGATTTATAATTTTTTTTACCGTATTGAGTCCTGCCCCTGTCGAGGGAGGGGGGGAGATCGGAGGGGTCGGAGGGGGGATTTTCAAAAGACGGAAATTGCATAACAGGTAAACGGAACAAGCTTATCCAAGCACGAGGGGGGGAGGACAAGGGCAAGTGCCGATTCGAGGGTCTACTAGGGGGGGGGGGGGGGTCGACAGGACCTACCCTGAAGATTAAGTAAATTAAAAATAACGCGGTGACGGTGCTCGCGTTTAAGATCTCGTAAAACCGTAATTGCCGTTCAAATTAATGTCGCTTGCGAAATAAATTAGGCAAGCTCGTTTTACCTCGCGATCATATCTCCCTCGTTTTACCTCTATTAGAGGAAACTTCCTCCCTCTTCCCCCTCAGCACGTCGGACGTCAACTTTACGTGGATCAACAATGTCGTCATGGGTGGAGGCGGACGGTCATCGTCAGCCAATCGAGAGAGAGGACTGGCTCTTGACGAATTAATTTTTTCAATGCAGTTTCCTATGCAAAGTTTTCTTATTTTTACGATGGAACATTTTCGAAATGATTTTTCAAAAATTAATATAAAATAAAATTTTTCCGACAGATGCAATTGACTTTATAAAGTTCAAGGAATGATACGCGTCGATGCGTGGTAATATGATTTTTGAGATGTCAAGATGACATTCATAGTTGACAGATCGCAAGATGCAGACTCTCGAATTGAGTTTTGTTGGTCCAGATAAAAATTTACGTGAATACGGCAGCACTGTAGGGAGAGTGGAAAGATATCGGTATCACGCGTTGATATATGTTTCTCCCGTTTTTGGATCATATCATTTTTTTATTTTCCCCGTCATACTAGTATATACTGATATTTCATAATGCTGTACAACTGTGGTACACGCATGAGAATATATTCATACCTACACCTGAGCATATGTGCAAAGTATGAGTTCACGTGACCACTCGTACCGCCTCATAAAATACTGCGCGCTCAATGTCCCCTTATCAGCGTTACGTAAGATTCGAAGTATCGAGCGAGTGAAATTCAAAAATTTGCTAACTAGATCCTTGCCCGCTTACAGCAGATAAGACATACGTACGATCGGCGCGGTTATCTCGAATCGAAAAAAAAGTAATAATAAAATGAGCAAAAATTAAAAAAAAAAGATCTAATAAAATATACACAGACCTTTGGAGACTCGGGGACAACATATCTTACGCGTGCATATATTATCACTGCGTATATGAAAATTACATAATCGATACACTATATCCTATACATACGCATAACCATATGTTATATACACGCACGCACGTCGCATTTAAGCGATAAACAGAATCAATTAAGCACACCGTACTAATAGTCTACCAGTACAGGCATACCGAACAATATGCGCGACACATCCATATGTAACACATATGCAACAAAATAGGATGTAAAGACGCGGCAGGTATCGCACACGCGAATGCCGATACACCGTATTTATTTTCGAGCCGTATAACATTCCAATGATAATAAAAATTAGTCCTATAATCTTGAGAAAATCGAATAACGACAAAGACACGTGCCCGATGTACGCAATAGGTACGCGTGACGTAACAACACCTGACGTATGCACGTCACATACTCGGAATCCGCGTCCGCGATTTACATACGCGAAAGCAAATTTTCCAGGTCGCGGATAAGCATTGGTCTTTTCACGGCTAAATCGCGAAGGGCCAAAGTGCACAGTGAAGACGGATGCTCCATGTGACGTGGGGAGTGTGTGGGCGTGATATTAGTTCGCGTGCAACGCAGTCGAACGTATTAACCTCATACGTGAACATACATGCAGTTTTACGCAGCGTACACACTGTGCGTAACGCAATGCGTCCCAATGAAGTTATCGCGAATAGTCGCGTCGAGTCCCGGTATGGTGTCTATGCGTACAGAGTCCGGCGCATGCGCACTCGAGGCATTTTGACATTTCTATTTTGGAAACACCACGCCGGCGTCACGTGACACGAAAAACTTCAACGTCAATCCGGTGGCGTCTTCGGTGCATCTACGTTTTTACGGGAATATCGGAGGCTGATAAGATCGGTGCCAAGGGGGTGGCAGGGGGAGTGAATACGGACAGAGAGGGAGGGAGAAAAGGGGAGGTAAAAACTATCGTAAACAAACGAAACAGGCGTAACTTAGACGACGACACGAGGGGTATGACGAAATCATTGAGATTCAAGGTCTTACGGGCCGTTTTGACTGCGCTCGTCGGATGAGATTTTGGAAAGGCGCCACCGATATCCAAAACCGTCCTCTGTCGTTTGCTTGGGTATTAAGGGTTGGTCCAGGGGCCCGACCAGAGTCCCCTGATTATATTACCGGTTTAATAAAAGGATTGAGGCTGAGAACCACTGTCTGCGCTGGCAGTCCCGGACCTGCGAGGGGGGGCGACGGGGTTGGTGTACGTATATACGGTTAGTAGGGGTAGGAGGAAGGGGGGCCGAGGGTGAGCTCGGGGTGGTCTACTGGGGGGAGAGAGGGGGGCAGGGGGTTGGTGCCAGGGTAGGTTTTGATCAATATCTCGCCCCCGACCCACACCCCACCCTTCGCTGTGGAACCACCATACCCCTGCTGCCAGACCCCATCGCCCAACCACCATGAATAACCAACACCATATAGCGACGTACAGATTAAATACATTGAGATATACACGGGCCGTGTACCAGGGGATGTCTTGAGACAATGAGCGCGCGGGCTATCTGGAATTACGGGAAAACTACCCCTGACGCTTACCGGTGTACACGTGACGTTGGCCGCTTCAAATATTTCGTAACGTCGCTCGTACGTCAGGGTCACGTTGGTCCGTGGAACGTAGGTACCGTCCGTGCAAAGATCGTTCCTTGAATATTGGAGGTGAAAAAAAATGGAAAAAAAAGTAAAATAAAAATTTTCACTAAGCAACCTCGGGAAGGGTATCGAGCCTTCCGCGCATAACGCTGGACCATCCTCGTACCGAAACCGTAAGATGAGTCTCTCGAAAACGGTCCCCCAGGACACGATGGCTATGCCATGTCCGTAAGATCTTACGTAACCGGAGTTTACATGTCACTTTCTGAAATCCCTACGCGAATGCAGCTTAAGGTCGCAATAGAAATATTGACCCAGGTCAATATTCCCAGCTCCGTCTACATTTACGTATCAGTAGTAACGAGCTTGAAATTACAATAAAAAAAGAAGCATATTTTATCAAGGATATTCATACGCTCCCCAAGTGATACCCACGTGGCGGTAAACGTCAGGTATTCGCGGTGGAGTATCGGGATACCTGAAACAGCTCCTCCCCTGGCCGCAGAAAATATTTCCTTACCACGTTCCTTGCATACACGATGTGCCGGATCCACATAGGGCTCGGAAAATTCCCAGCAAGGACAACGGAGGTACAAGTGATCCAGGACGAGGGGGCGAGAGAAAGAGAGCAAGGGGGGCAGGGAGATTCCGCGAGAAGGAACAAGGCCGCGAAAACCGATCGATCCTGAACAACGACAGGACCGCTTGAGGAACCTTTTTCCCGAAAAAGGGTTTTTCATCTTTCATCTCCGCTACTGTATATATATATACACACACACGCGGGCGCGTCGTCCCTGCTGTCTTCGTCAAGCCGAGAGTGACGTCATGATTGGCCAGTGCCGAAAGGTCCGGGACTTACCAGGGGTCCCAACGTCGCGATACCCGAGCACCTCTTCCTCGAGCGCAGGACAACGATACAAAAGATACCCAATAAGATTATAACCCGACCCAAACTCCCAGAGGAACTTCCATCAATGGATAAGCTCCGGCACTGCCAGTCGGACGTATAACCGTGATATATAGATACAGGATAGAGGCAAAGTCCCTTAAATAATTAAGAGACAGTAACCGTAGCAATATGGATTTTAATACATAGGAGCTATACCCAATGCATATCGGAGAGCCGATAAGCATAGCCAGCGATACGGCGTATCGTTGGGTCCTATGACGCAGGGACTAATCGGTATGTAAGTCTCTGGCACGGAGTGCAGGAACTACCGAGGAGGATAGCGGCGAGAGGACCGAAGGGACGTACAGGAGGATGAGGAGGAGGTGGTTAAAGCGTGGAAGCAAAGTTTCGCGCTCCTCAGGAATACCCTTCTGGTTCCTAGGCTGTATATACAGGTGTCGTGTATACAGATATACGTATCCAAGGTGTATATAGGTATACGGTTACATATCTACATAGATATAATATATTGGCGAGTAGTGATCTATCGCCTTTAAGGTTGAACCCAGGTTCGTTCGCGGCTACGCCGTTGCTACTCAGGATTCCAGTTCGCCCCCCACCCTGAGAGCCCCGGCGGCCCGAAACCCCACCCCACCGCTGCCTGGAACCTGTTCCACCCTACCTCAGTCGCACAGTGCCGGTTCTCACTCCGTGCCACGGTCTCTTTCTCTTTCTCCGGCGAGAGAGAGAGAAAGAGAGAGAGAGAGAGAGAGAGAGAGAGAAAGAAGTAAGAGAGGCAGGTTCCGAGAGAGAGAGAGAGAGAAGCGGAGAGTCCGTGCACGCGCTGCCATTGTTTGCCGCGTGTGTCTCTCCTGCGTCTCTCTTTCCCCCGACTCGAGTCTTGCCCTCTCTCTTTCTCTCTCTCTCTCTCTCTCTATCCCGTCTCCTCCATCGCCACCGACTCGCTCTCGCCCATGTACCGTCATACTTCGCTCCGAGTTTTGGCAAAATATCTTTTTTCTTACTCCTTCATTCTCTTTCTATTTTTCCTCCACTTCGGGACATAAGTATTTCGCCTACGGCCACGGGGCATCCAGATGCGCAGACTATCCTCCTCAGCTCTGGCGTCCATCCTCACGTGAGACGTGCGCCACGCTCTTCTACGCCTCTACACGCCAGTCTAATTCGAATGGATTCTAAAACGCGAAAAAATGAACGTGGCTGCGTTCTGCCGCGGGGAAGGGGAATCCAAATATAGGAAACAGATGTCATTTGAATTGCACGGCATATATGTACGTACAAGATCGTAAAAGAATATTTTTTAAACAAAAAAATTTTTTTTACAAAAATATCTAATATCGGCTAACGCATTGTCTTGAGGCCAACCAAAAATGGCGTAAAATTAAAGGGAGCTCTTGTTTGGCGCCAATGGACCCACAAGTAGATGCGTGTCGGACCGAGGTAAGAGGGTTGAGACTTGTCCCGGGAGGGAGGGAGGTGTCGAAGCTAAAGAGAAAGACGAAGATACAGAGTGACGAAAGTTCCAAGAGGAGAGGATGAAGATAGAGAAGACGAGAGGGGGGCGGGGAGATACAGGCCTAAATTTCAAATACAGACTCTCCCTCCCCCGGCTTTTCTTCCCTTTGTTTTTATTCACCCTCGCGCAACCCTTTTCTTCTTTCGCGTGCCTTCCTAGACCAGACCCAGACATCTTCTTCTTCATCGCGTCATCTTCCACGTCTGTTGTCACTTCGTTCTTCTTTTTCCCTTCTAAAACCTGCCACCCCCCTTGCCCCAACGACCTCACTGGCCAATCTAATAACACGTTAGCGTCCACCGACCTATTGGTACCTCGTGCAAAATTGCTGTGTGCCCATGCGAAAACCAACGAACGTCCGACACGACTTTATAGCCGAGGGAGTCGCTGCTCCAAGGCTGCGCGAAATAAAGAAAGCAATCGTAGGAAGAAAGGAGAACAAAAAAATAATAATAAACAGGTAAAAGAAAAATAACAAAAAATTGTGAAAGTATTCCAGCTCGACATTTAACCCAGTCATCGAGAAGTTACCGGAAATATATTATGCAACGATAATATTTCCCCATACATATATATATATATATATATACAGGCAGAGCATGAAAAGTGCTAGCGTTATGACGTCACAACAATTAAGGAAAAATATTCTAAGAAAGCATCGTGCGACTCATCCGCGTGACAGCAGAAACGTCAATGACAAGTTCAGCGGACAAACGGAGGATGATAATCCGGATATCGCGTAAGCAACGATATGATTGGCCGTCAAGCGCAAGCACAGTCGAGAATCGACCAATGGGAACAGCCGGAGAATAAGGAGCAGGACGACGGGCGAATTCGTATTGGAAACCACCCATACCGAGGTATAGCGTCCAAGTGGACTTTCTACTTTCTCGCTTTCGCTAATTTCCACGCTCTTCTCTGCGGGCATCCTCCCGAGACTCGGTCCAGAATAAAGACGAGGGATGCGAACCAGGTAGCCGATTTAGGGACGAATACGCGTCGACGGGAACTGGCCGATAGTCGACGACCTCGAGAACATGGAAAGACGATAGCGGCTCGTTGAGAACTCGGTCTTATGATTTCGAGGCGAGTCGCACGTGTTGTGCTATTGAGTTTCGTGCACGGTCGTTGCGCAATCGTCGTTTCGATTGTTTATTTCTGGAAAGGAAAAAGAAAAAAGAAAGCAGCAGCGGCCACTCGGAGATTCACTTAACGATACGGGGAATCCCTTAGCGCCGCGACGCCACGTCCGTTCTACGTCGACACGCCCGACAACCTGGTCGCGTGATTGCGTAGTCCCGATTACCTAACGATCGGATGTGAATCGGCCTGCAGCGACTGACAGTGCCAATGCTAGAACGTGAGGGAATCCGGTACCGAGTCCTAGGGTCCCTAGACGAGGATCCCTATGACGTCTACATAGGGACTCTAGAACGTGTAAGACCGATCTCGATTCCCTATCGTTTACGTTTACGCACTGCTCGAACCAGGAGGCGGATACAGACTAGCGAGGGATCCTCCGTGGAGGCTGGGAACTCGTGCAAAACAGGAGAAACCGGATCGCCTGTAAAAGAGTGACTAACTTACGAGAGAGTCGAGAGAGAGAGAGAGAGACGAAGGAGTGAGAAGGAACCGAGTTGAAAAGGGTAGGAGGGGGAAGAAAGACGTCCTCCCATAAATTCCTGAGGGAAGTTTAACGTCCTGTAGACTAAGCTGTATCATATAGCAAGTAATAGTAAATATTTCGCGTAGTTGGGCCGCGTCGCGTAAATATCCAAATTACGTTGATATTACGTGTGTGAAATACAATCCAAACCTAATCTATCGAAATTCTAAGTCGAACGGAACCTATCCGGCCGGATGTACTAGACTCATCGGTTGTTGCGGCTTCTTATCGGGAAAACCTTGAGGCGCAAGAAAGGTCCGTCGTGTCGATCGGGGTTCAGCAGGAAATTCTTAGGTAGCTAAGTTGAAGAGAGAGAGAGAGAGAGAAAGAAAAATACGGTAAGAGAAAGAAGCGAGAGAGAGAGAGTACAAGAACGATCCGGGCTCTGGCATGTCGCGGACTTGAAAAAAAATATATATATATACATACACACATATTTAGCAGCGATAAGATAGAGAACGGGAGAATTAGGCGCGAGTGAGTGCGCAGTCTTTAGTCGCAGCTAAATGCTGTTCGAAAAATATTAACGTGCTCTGTCGTGTGTCAAAAATGAATATTTCATGAAAAAAAAAAAAAATGCTACAACCAACGTGGAGCCAGCGACAGCACGCGTGAGGGGTGGACAGGACGCGAAGCGATAACAGCACCAAGAGAATAACGACGTCGCGATGGCAGGGGCTCGTTATCGGTGTCGCCAATTAAGCTCCTAGTGGATATTAACGATTCCCTGAGCTCGCGGTGTCCTCGCGCGCCGTCCGACCAGGAGGAAGTCCCGGCGCGGAATGCGCCTGGATAATTTCGCACCCTCGCGTAGTCGCGAGACTCCTGGTGTAAAGCAGGGCAGTAGGAGCGACGGCGACGACCCGCGTCGCCAGCCCGTTCACTTCTTCGTTGCTACCGCGAGGAACGATTCCGTTTCGATGGTCGGAAATTATTCCGTGTATACGGATGTAAGGGATGTCGCGTGCAGCGTGTGACTGCCGGTTACCGATGGGAATGACGCGTGTAAGTGGGAACGCGAGAGTTTGGCAAATTTCGCTGGTCCCCGAGTCGCACAGTGAAAACTACCCCGGAGAGCGCGTCATCCCCTTTAACCGGCGGATTGAATTTTTCCCCGACGTGAAGCTCCTGGCACTGGATGCGCACGACTTCCCCTCTCTCTCTCTCTCTCACTCTCTTTACCGTCCTCATCCACCCTGGCAAACTCACCCTCATTCTCTCTGGTCCTCCCCCATCCCGACCTATCCTCCATAACCACCCTACTCCACCTCTTGTTCACTCACCCTCGTTCCCCCCCCCACCCTCCAGCGTACCTCCACCTACACCCCCCTCCCACCCGGCACGACCCACCGCGTTCACTCGGCTTTCCCCGGGACAGTAGTTTCCCAGTGATCGCGGAGGGTTGCCCGGGGCAACTCTTCGCCACGGCGAGGATCCGCTCGCGTCACTGCCGGGATGGTATTGTCGCGTGCCGCGACAAAAAAAAAAGAAAAGAAAAAAATAGGGAAGAAAAAAAAAAGCACAGGAAGGGTGGATGACGAGGGAAGCAGGAGAAAAGAGGCGTGGAGGAGGAGGAGGAGGGGGAGGGTGCCGACGCCGGAGAGGACCGACCGGTCGGGAATTTCGCGTAACCTGCAGTAACGGGGCTCTCGCCTCCGTTTCCAGACCCTGAAGGAGATCCACGAGGACCTCGTCCTGGACAAATGTCAAAGTCGATCGTCGTCAGATCCTAGGTTGCAACAGAGGCTTCTCGGCGTCCTCAGGGAAATCCCATAAACAATTACCGTCGCGGCCTGAACGTGTAAACACAAAGCAAAAATCGTCCACGGACAAAAAAAAATTAAGCAAAACAAATCTTGACGAACGTCAAAAAATATCACCGTCGTGTATCCCCGTCAGTCCTGAATTACAAAGTCGACCGCCAGAGGCGTCCTCGTCGTCGTACCGCGACCGTACCCACGTACCTATATAAACGCGTCAAGAGAACAAGCCCAGTCCCGAAGTAGGTAGCTACGGCGAATTTACGTTTCGCCGCATAATTTAATCGTAGAATTCGTTCCGACTGCTACAGGGATGCGAGGCTAATCCAATGGAATATTTTGACACCGGTCGAGCGAGGATACGAAGCGCGAGACGGAGACACGACGAAAGTCCAAAGAGAAGGAGACGCAGGTCTACCGGTAGCAGGGTGAGGAGGGGGGGGGGGAGGGGGAGGAAAGGGAGACAACAGGAGGTACAGGAGAACGAAGAAGGTGTCAACGTAGATACACAAGCTATACAACGTTGAAGGTACAGTAAGACAGAAGAAGAAGGACACTAGAAACATAGGGATCGTAGCATAGAGTACGACGTCGTGCGGGCAGAATTGGAGCACACAGAGATTCCGTCCTCTCCCACTGGCTGGCTTCTCTCTGTGTGCGTTACGCCCAGTACATAAAGAGGTAGAACCGGTACGTATGTAATACATATATAAATACACACCAACGCCGAGAAAGACAGTAAATATATCTCCCGGGTGTACATAGAAAACACACGTACACGCCTCAGCAACGTCGCGGCGGTATAAACGGCGCCGCTGGGGCACACTGGCATAAAGAGCGCGGGCGTGCGCTTATATACCGTATACCCGACGTCTATATAAATGAGCTTATGTGTATATAGAAAAAATATATGTATACGTATCTAGCGTGGATACATGGGGTATGGCACGTACATAGTCAATACATACCGCTGTACATGCTATACGAACATATACTGTATATACATATAGTATATGTAGCTATATATACATACATAGAACCAGGGTCGAATGATCAGCCATAAACTGAGTCAGCGGCGATAGTATTGCCCTCCTCTAACTCTCTCTCCCTCTCCCTGTGGCTCACCTACAACGCCGCCAACATTACCAAACGCCCAGCTTCACCTTCGTTCCACGTCCTGGCAGCAGTACCAACCTCCGCCGTCGAGCCAGCTCCAAGAGACGACGCCGTGAAGCTACATCCTATACCTTCGCTTCACTCGGACTCCGCGACTCCTCGGGCTCAGCCACGCACCGTGTAGCCCAGCGCGAAGGCGTCAGCCCGTAGCAGCCACCACTGGCGTATAGTGCATTGAGATCTTAACCTGGACCAGAAGATCCAGCAGCGTCCGCGTAGACGCGAACTGGCATAGAACGAGCGAATCGGGTCCACGTGGATAAAGGAGAAAGGGATGAAATTCGTGGCTGTGATCGATTGAAGGCTCGCACACGTACACTTAGCCGAGACACGAACCATCGTTGGATCCGGAATGCGAAGAACAACGGGGTTACCGATAACGACGGAACCGGCTGGTTCGTTTGTCACGGGTTATACAAAACGGCAACCAAGCCTCGACGACTGGCACCCCTGGGTCGACTTTCCTGCATAATTCTTTGGCCTAATTAAGTTCGAGCGTCCGATCACAATGACGACGTTAGGCACTGCGAGGAGCCGTTGCGTAATTGGGGATCGCTAACGGCAACCCCGCCGGTCCTCTGTCTCTTTCGCTCGTACCACTCCCTCTGTACCCTCGACACCGTAACACAGGCTGGGCCGAGGGCTAAATTTACCTCATCTGGGTTTTCGCGAGAATCAAGCGAAATTCCGTAGAAGCCCCCTCGTAGATCCGTTAGAGGGTGGCTGTCCAATGGGATTGCCGGAAATACAAAGGGGATCCTGATCTGGCTTTGTCGGAAACCCATCACCTCGTAGGGTGGTTACGCGCTACCCCCCTCTTGCGTTCTCCAACTTTGGTCCACCTGTACGGAGGGAGGGGGTACGTGGGCGAATGAAAGGGGTAGCAAAGGGTAAGGTTGTCGCTCTGTGTTCTATAAGCAAATCTATATATATATATATAGATATATAGGTTATAGATATATAGATATACCGAATTATAGGTGCAAAGTCCTTGCCATTCGCAAAGTATAAAAAAAATCGTCAACCAATTCGCGATCGGTAATCTCGATGATAGGAGACCGAGGAAACTTTTACGAGGGTGTAAACATTGATTGACGGCCAGAAAGAATGAAAAAATTGAAAATTTTCATAAAAGGTCCCATCTCGATGCATACTAAAGTGCTAGCGTACATCGCTTGAGCCTTGATTTCGGCCCTTATACCGTATAGGGCTTTGTTATCACGAGGTTGAGAGTCACTGATAAGAGCGCGTACCACGGACAAGTGTAACGGTGATGGTGTGTGTGGATCTCCTTTCAGTGTGGTCGGGCGTATGTGCGTATGCCGGCAACTCCACCTCTGCCGCCTTTTATATATATATACCTGACCGTCTATGTACAAGTATCTACTATTCTACATAAATATATTACACGAGGGTGGTGATGGTACGGAAGAGGGAGAAGGACAGATGACGATGTACACACAGGGTGTCTCAGAAGAAAAAAAAAAAGAAAAAAAATTCACAATACAGTCTCGTTCGTAAATTCGCCAGTCGTCGCGTCAACGAGACGTCATAGATGTTCGAACGCGTGTCCTTGTTACTGACCGTCGGTAACCTTCGAAAACGAGTTTTCCCCCATTACCTTTTATTTCGAAAAAAAAATTTATCTCTCAGTTCGGACTCCTCGGTACAGCCGCAAGCTAATTACTCGGTTGTCCCGGGTGACAACCCCTCCCCCAAAACCCGCCACGCCCCACCTGTCAAAATCGTAAGATCTCGAGGCTGTCAGCGCCAACGAAATCGGGCGCTACCGTTCTTTAGCGAATTTCCATGAGAGCGACACGCGACCCAGCCAACGTGGCTACACAGTAGCGTCGCGACGAATATTTCCGCCCAGTCGCGTTCATTCGCTCCCAACCCACCGCTACCATCGGCATCGTCATCGTCATCGTCACCAGCATCCACCCGGCGTCTTCTTAACCTCCCACGCCGTATCGTCGCATGATCGATAACGCCCGATAACGCAATACGCACCGATCCGATCTCCTGATACGGATTCGGCGCTCCGTAAAGACGCATAAACGTAAGTACACGTAGACGAATGCAGGACACGGACAAATTTCGATCTGGGATCGCAAGCGAAATCCGGTGCGGCGAAACGGCAGCGTCCGTTTAAGCGATATAAATGAATTTGGTCGAGCGTGCACGTTATATAGCGTGTGCGGTTTTCCTGCCGGCTACCGTAAAACTACATACATACTGAACGAGGTGCACTCGGATGGTTTCAGAGGTTCGCTGACCGTCATCGAACTGGAAACTATTCCAGTTATATAACGGCACCGCGGGGATTCGAGACAGCTTAATTTTTCGTTGCGGCTGCCCCGTTGTCTCGGCTACCGATCTCGCGCAAGATCACCTTCGCAAAGCGGATGAATCGTTGCCCGGGCAAGACTTTCGGAACGCTCGCGACACGACGTTCGTTTCTGATGACTTTGTCACCGAGGGAAAAAAAAAAGAAAGAAAGGACTAGGTGCTCCCGGGTCGTAACGACGCGGGAGGTAGCTAATAATAATACGACGAATGTCACTAGATTGTCTAGGGATATTTCAACGCGACCCATAAACACGGCTCGTGGATTTATCAAATAACGAACGCTTGTCACTCCTCGGTGATACGTACTTTTTCTACCACCGTGTACATCGGAGGTGAGTACACGTACGGGTATAGGGAATAGATATATGCTCACACACGCGTGAATTAATGTGATATAAGCAGGCATAGACAGAACACGTGTACGGGGAGTAGGAGGGGAGCTGTGTAGGTGTGGGTGAGGTTGAGAGGAAGAAGAAAGAGAAAGAAAGGGGGGAAACGGTAGGTATGGGATGAGGATAAGAAGGAGGATGAAAAGGAGACGGTGGCGGAGGTGAGGCGAGGAGGCCACCTGAAAGATACTGACCAACGAGCTATTAACGGGAAGAAAAGATATTGTCCAGGAATTGTTTGACCCGAGGAAACGGAACGGAGGAACGTTGGACCTAATGAAACGATAACTCTGCCCCTTTCTCGACTTTCCCTCCCTCTTTCCCTTTTTCCTTATCATCGCTCTTCCACCCCCCTCCGTCCATGCGCACCTCGCACGTCGTATCTTCGTTCGGCAATTTTTCATTCTCTCGTCAAATCACGTCGGAGTAAAAGAGCGCCGAAATTTTACAAATCGATCGCAGACAAGATTTTCATTTCGTTCGATAAAAAAAAAGAATTCCATGGAATGACGCGAGGCAAATCCTGATTTTGAAAACAATTTTTCTTTTTCAACATACACGAACAATTTCTCTACGTAATTTCTTCCTGCGGCTAAGCATACAGGAGTCACTGGTACGCGCTACGAGGAAGCGTTTCTATGAAGATGCAAAATACATTGAAAATGCACAGAGAGCAACAAGAGTCTGCGAGCCCATTGAGAATATTAAAAAGATTTTTAATTATCTTCATTTTTCATTTATTTCTCGGATAGCCCGTAGTACAGGGACGGAGACGCGATACCACGGTAAGCGCGGTCGAACCTAACCTCTCATTGGTAAAATGAATCAGTTGGGTCCTTTGCTACTAGGTTGACGGTGTAGGATGGAAGGGTGCGAGAGAGAGAAAGAGATATGAAGGGATAGGTAATAGGACAAGGAGGATCGACGTAGTCACGTAGAAACGTACAAATGTACAAATGAAGTGCAGGGAAAGGTAACGTAGGGGGGAAGGTACAGTAAAGGTAACAAGGACAGCCGTACGGTGACCAGCCGGGAGAGAGACAAGGAAAAAGCTAACTAAGGAATCCAAAGAGTATACCAGGGGGGACCAATAGGAGAGGCGTGGGACAAGAGTTGCGCCACAGCCGTGACTCCCTGAACTTTTCCATGTCCGGACTATATCATCGCCAGCGCGAACCAAGAGCGACGCGGGCAGCTTCCCGCTAAAGTTTCGTCCTGTTTACTCCAGATCGCGCGCCCTCCGAGCCGTGCGAGAGCGCTGGCTTTGTATATATAGCGAAGCATTCGGTGGCGACGGCGATGCCAGTGACTGGAGGGGAGGGAAGGTTGAGATGGGAGGAAGGGGGGGGTGAGGCGACGAAGGAGAAGGGAAGAAGCGTGGGGCCTCGAGGTACGGACCCACCGGCGACCCCTTCCTGGCCCCGCGAGGCTTCCCCCTCGTCCCACCCACGGTCACTTCTGAGAACGCATCTACATCTCGAGAAACCGGCCGAATTTTTATATTCCCTACACGAAGAAAATTATTCATTTAAAATTTACCGTGATACTCACGGCAATCACGGGACATTGTGATATTTCGTTTAGTTAAAAACATGACATAATTTTCGAAGCGAGCGAGACGGACTTATGGGGTAGTTTAACGAGTGAGAAAGAGACAGACGTATCTGTACGAAATAAATTTCAGGTGTCCATAATACTTCATGATCCGACGGTGCTTGTACTGACGTTTTATGAGTTATCAATGTTCCACCGTATCACGAATCAGCTGACGGTACTTTTTAGGCAAATTTTCGTAAAAAAAAGAATCTTTATTAAATTTTTGTTTCTTCCAATTGGCAAATCGAAACGTATCGAAAATCGTCTCTTCCTCATTGAAAAATTACACAGCGACGCCGGTAGTACCGGTTATCCCGGATTCACTCGACTAATAGCAAGAACCCGAGGAAGATAAGTCAGCCGTGGTCCAGACTCCAAGATACGCTGATTAAATCCTTCTTTAGCAGCAGCTGAATCCGGAACCCCCTTTGGATATTAAATAGTTATAAAAAAGGAATTCCCCGGCCGTTGGTAAACCACCTAGTGAATCTCCGTGAGCCCTTAAAATCCCTCCCTGGGAAATCCATGAGAAAATGAGACTCCGCGTAACGACGCCGAACCCTTAGACGAATCGAGGAACGAGACTCCGGAGCCATTCATCCCCGTTGATTCATCCCCTTCGGATAATTTATATCGCCGTTTAAAATTATCGGCAATAACGCACTTACCGACCGAGCGCTCTTTTGCGGGTAAAATAAAAAATAAAACATTTCTTATTAAAAAAAAAGAAGATTCCAACGACCAGAAAAAAACGATCCCAGGTAAACTCTTCTCCCGAAGAAGCAAGGAATTCCGGGTCCGCGAGCAAGAGAAACCCGAGAGAGACCCAGTCAAGGACGACGATGATCTTTTTTTTTTCGCAAAAACATGCAAATGTATTCGCACGTAGGTATACACGCGTTACATGGCGAGACAAGGAGCGATCGGTTCAACGGAAGGTCAATTTGGAGACAGGTGAACAGACTGGACCTCGGCGGGAATTCAAGGTGGAGGTGAATTACCTGACGTACTTGAGGTTTGGTTGGGACACCACGGTAGCGACCGTGACTTAACAAGGTCCATTACGTCGCGCGACTGATATCCTTCTTCGTATCCGTGATAGGTGGCGCATGTATTACCTAATGCGCGAGCGAGGCGTGATAAGTCAGCGCGACATCCATTAACAGTTTGCGCGACAGAGAAAAATTGCTTAAAAGTGAAAAAAAGATAAATAAAAACCCTAACGAAAACGTACGTCAAACGTATACGTGTAAATCGTAGGAAGGTAACGTAATTCGTAAATAGTAATAATAAGTACACAAAATTTGCCTTGGACTGTACCCGGGTACAGGTAGTAGGCAGGAATAACGCGCACGAGAAACGGGATTGCGCGTGGGCGACGCGTGCGTGGAAACGCGCCACCCGTCCGAATTCGCGGAGGCTTTTGTGTTAAAAAGTCTCTGGCGTTCCGAGTAAAATACGAATACGTTATAATGTTTCTCAAGGAGACGCGGTACCTTGGGCGTTCGAAAAAAAAGAAAAAAAAAAAAGATTGGAAAAGAAAGAATTTTTTTTTCATCCGTTCTCCAATTTCCATCCAAAAGATTCGAATCGCCACGAGTCGTGAATCACGGTATAAATCAATGCCAATCAAAACAAAGATATCACGTGTCCTATCGCGCTCATCTTTCAAGCTCGACCATCGCACTGAATCACGAGGAAATGTGTGTCGCTGAAGCGACGTGTCTCCCCTAGGAAACGTCAAGTTGTTACCGCTTAGCTAATCTCCGCGGTTCGACGCCCACGTGCTCGAAAGTTAACTTAATTACGGCCAGTTAAGCGCCAATTTACTGATTGGTATTATAGCGCAGTCCCGTCATATATATATATATATACACACACACAAGTGATTTTCAGCCACCCACAAGATACTGGTTGACTAACGACGTATATAGTTGTCCATACGTGAGTAAACAATCAAGATGAAAGATGCGCGTACCAGGAACAATGTTACGTTCCCGGTTCGTCGATAATGGGGGATCGATCGTGCTGCCGCGCTGTGGCAAAATAAGAAACTAATTGTACATTTAACGAGGAGAATCGAAAGAGAAAGAAGGAACAAGAAAAAAAGCAAAAGAATTTTATACGTAAGAGACACCCGTACGTACAAACAAGTGGATATCGTACGAGGTGTGAACGAAGCCTAATTTTCATCAGCAAATTCGATGGGCAGTCAGCCGAGATTACGACATTAAGCTTCGGATGGCCTCTTCCTATAATTAATGATTCGCGAGGTGTAGCTGGTGGATCGGAGCAAAAAAGGCTGACAGCGCCGAAGCCGGCACGTTGGACGTCGGCGCGTCTCTCCTCTCTGTGGCCCCCCCCCCCCCCCCCAGTCACTTTCGTCGATTGAGACTGGAATACAGGAGAGAGAGAGAGAGAGAGAGAGAGAGAAAACTTAGGAACAAAGTAAGGCTAACTTCACACGAAACGTCATTGGATTTGGATTGAAAATTTGTAGCCGACGTAAAATCGACGGCTGCCTCAGGGATTTTCGTATAATCTATCAGATAAAAATTTGTAGGTCGCTGTTAAAATAAAAAAACTCGAAGCCTCCGAGCCCAGGAGTGAATATGACGTGGTAACAGGAGCGATCCCCTGGAGAACGTTATGAGATAAAAAAAAAACATAATAGGTGCTGATATTTGGAGTCGCGTAAAATCAGCAAACGCAACTGGATGAATAAATTGGAACTGGAGATAAACGAATCGAGAACGTACCAGAGCGAATCTGAACTGTCAAATCGAAATCCCTTGACCAATTAATAAATTAGGAGTGCTCACCGGAGCTGGTGCAGCTGATCTATGAAGGCCGAGAACTGCATCCAGAGGACATTCGGGTGGGCACTGCACTGGGGCACAGCACTTCCGGAACACTCAAAAAGAAATTCATAGACTTTTCTGGATATCGCGAGAACTACAGGAACGAGAACTTCCGATTCCGTATCGAAACACGGCTAGAGAAACAATAAACAGACAGCACGGGAGCGCGAGGCAGCCCGTGACACCCCGGTCGGTGCCCCGAAACAGACTGCCTTGACAAAATAGCCAAATTCGAGAACTAATCATTCTGATTGTTCGGGATCCCTACGACCGATAACTCTTCCATTTTCCTCGAGTCGTCCCTTTAAACCAAATCGAGAGCGTTCCTTAGCGAATCGGCACGTAACTTTTGGAGATCCTCCACGTCCGCTTCCCCGGGTCATCGGGCAACAGCTGGGCACCACATCCTTAACTCGGATCAGGGGGTTCCCCGCTGTCCTTAACCGTATCAAAACTATCTCCGCCCGCTCTACAGCCCTTTGCCAATCTCCAGCAGGGCGCCGGTATCTCACCCGGGCTTCTGCCGGTCCGTCGAGACGTCTCCGTCGGGTCGTCTCCTTTTCCGGGCAACTCGGTACGTCGAGACTATCTCCCCACGGCAGATTCGAACACCTGGCCCTCAACTGAACAATAACGAAATCTTGCAAGAGCATTGGCGTAACTAGACGAATCAACCAGAGAGCGTAGCTTCCGAGCAGGGTGGCGACCCGAAGGGAACCAGAAATCGAGAACGTTATCAGTATCGATAGCCGGAGTCGCGTTGTGACCGTGAATCAAAAAATCACGTCACAATATATATTCCAAAAAAAAGTTGTTCTTTAATGATAATGCGCTATCTGTTTCACCCGTAAATTTGACGCGTCTCCATAGGGACAGGTACACAAGAAATGTCCGTGAACCCAGTGTCAAGCGGTCGACACTGGAAGACAGAGTGTATTTCGGCGCGAAATTCAAATGATCGAAACGACCACCCGTCGTTATTTTATAAACCGGAAGTGACGTACGTCCTCGGGATCATTAATCGTAACTTCCGACCAACGGTGAATCCATCGACAAGATAACCCGATGCAAATACTCGATCGTAAAACAATAACGAGTGGTCGATTAATCATTATCAAACCAGTGATTAAAATACGTGGGTGGTCGAGTGAGAAAATCTAATAGCCACTCGACGAGCCCATTAAAAGTCATACTACATAAATAATATAGGTTACCGATTAACAGAGCGCAAAGCTCCGTGTCGGACGCCGCGCCGAATGAATGACGTTAACGATAACACTATCAGAGGTGCAGAAACGTGCAATCGAGCGGAGAGACAGACAGAGGCAATTACAAGCACGTGAAGCCGGAACGAGATTTCTAAGATCAGAAGGTGTTATCCCCGCTAGCCCAGTTCAGTTACCCAAGTCCCGGTGTTGCATCGGCGCCTGCATAATGTAGAAACTCTGACCGACTCCCTAGATACCATGTACCTTCCTGTACCTAATCGCCACGGCAGCATCGAGAGACCCAAGTTGCTTGTCGCCGATAAGTGCTCGTGAAAACGATAACCTAATCTCTATAAAAATTTCACAGGACCCAAGCAAAAGCCCCAATATTCCCTCCCGCGCAATATTTAATCAACCAGCACCAATCATCCGCACCCTCGGACCACATCGGCGACCTCCACCCTCTAGTAACCAGGAGCGCGTGACGTCATCGAGCCACCAGCAGTCACTGCCTAGCAATGCGTGCACGCGGAAGGAGCAACCGGGTGGTACCAGTGGTTCCACAGGTGGTCGGGTCGCGAACTGACCCCACTCTGCAGCCACTAGCCTCAGACTCCCGCTTGACCCCTGGCACTAGGAGGTAAGGTCGGCAGGGTGTAGAAACGAGTAGAACGCCTTGGCGACAGCAGCTCTGACGGATCCAGATTATGGATTGTGAAAAATTGTAATAAAAAAAAATTTGATAAAAAAGTACGCATGTTCCCAGGCTGATAGACGAACCAGGTTTCTGATGGGATCAACCTGATTCTGGTACCAGACGGATAGAGACTGTCGCAGGTATCGCAAATCCAAGCTTGATCGTGTGAAGTCGACATAATAATGCTAACTGTCGTCCAACGTGCCCGCTGAAAGTCGCGGAGAGGAAACCAATGCCAGGGTTGGCTATGGTTGAAAATTTTTTGTTCGAAACTCAAGAGTAAGGGGTCTGATAAATGAAAATGGGAACGCGCGCTTGGCTTGGGTGTGTATATATATAGTGTGTGTATAGGTGGATGGGATCTGGTACAGAGAGCGCGAAGGAGGGGTTGGAAGGAGAGTTCGTCCGGGTAGGTTGCGGTGGTCGGTTGCCTCGGCTGGAGGTTGAAGGTACTGCGGTTGCCATGGCGACCCGCCACCACCGCTACAGCCCGATGTAATTATTTGAAAAACGCCCGCCGCAGCCCCCCTGCACTCCCTCGCCGTAACCCCCTACCTGCTAGCATAGCCAGTACTGTATAGATATATATACCTTCAACATCAGTACCAGCACCTTAACGGAGGGTGGTGCTGGTGATGGTAACCAGGGTACAGGAACGTTCAAAAGCGATCCTCACCCTTTACTTTTCTCTCTCTCTTTCTCTCTCACTCGTTCACCCACTCGCACGCTTTAATATTCATGAGCCACTTCGTGCCTCCGCGTTTCGTCGGCCACTTCGTTACATGGTTTCGGGTAAATAAGCTCCCAGGGGATAGAACGACGGGGGGTGGCCAATTAAAAGAAACGCTAAGGCCAGTAAACCACCCCAGCTTGAATTTCTTCGATTCGGTGATATTAAGCGTTAAGGTTGCCGGGAGGTCGAAGCCGCGTGTCACTGATAACCCCACTGAGTGCTACGTCACGCGAGGGTGGGATGCATCCGTGGCTTATCAATGACCGTGTCAATTACAGTGAGAGTACGTAGAATTTTACAGGGATAACTTCTGGCACGGAGTGTACAGTACCTAGGCTCTCCACCAGCCAGCTACCTGAATGCTTAAGGGTGTACGAGACGTAAATATCGGTGTATGGTTTCTATAGTACATATATACAATATATATTATACATATAGATACACCGAGATCCCTACTATCTAAGTTGAGATTATTTTCCCAAGGGCGAATTTCGCGGGTGATTTTGATGCTACCGAAAATAAGGTAAGGCTCGAATGGCAGACTCGAGCAACAGGGGAGAAATAAAAAAAGAGCATCCCTTAAGCGCGGGTGGGTCGTCCGAGGGTGGTACCAGTGACGTATGTAGGAGTAAATGGACCTGCGCTCTGAACGTTTCAAGCACGTCTACTTTTCTTTTGTGCGTCTTGGACAGGGAGGCATGTGAGTCTTTGAGCAGGGGGTCGTAAGGGGGGAGAGCTTGTGGGTTCACCAGGACCCAAGGCAGACGGGCAAACACAAGCAGCGAACCAACCAGGCAGGCAGGGGGTTGTGGCGATGCTCACTTGTTGCTTGCTCGACTAATTGCCAAGTAATTGGCCCCGTACCCCGGCCGTATAAAGTTTGCTTCATTGTCTTTAATAACACCATGACCTGCGCTAACGGGCTTTACGACAAGGTAATTCATCCTACGCGGATGAGCTCCTTTAAGAATCGAGACTTTCAGCTATGCGATTTTTTTTTACCGCGACGAATTCTACTAGTTGGCCAAATACGGGAAAATAACGTGTGGGGGGGGGGCTCGTGTTACAGCACCAACGGACAGGAGCGTAGAGATTAATTTTTTCCATTAAAAAAAAAAAAAAATGAAAAAGTCACGAGACAGCAGAGTCACCCTGAACAATAAGTCAGGGTGTGTTAATGCGGTAAAAAGTGAAAAGCTAGTAAACCGAGGGTTTTCCCTGGCTGGACGCCAGGCGTCGGTCTCCCATGTACGCTAGGCGCAATTAGCAGACACTTGCGGCGGACATTATCGGGCAAAGAATGCGAGCCATTACTCGCGGCGGTGGGCAGCTATTTTAATTTTCAAGATTTTTCACGTGCCCCGATCTTTCACCCCTCCCCCCGGGAGGCTCCAGGCTCGTCCGGTAATCAAAGGGGTTGATCCCGAGCGCAGGCGCACTTCCTCGAAAGGGTTAACGCTAAGGCCTCGAACTATACGCGACGTCTGAAATACAAAGAGCAAGAAGTTCCATTGCGTTCTCCACGTGCCGCGGGCTGAGGTTGCACTTGGCCAATTAGCGGATACCGCGGAGAATGTCCAACCGTGAAAACGTTCCCGGATCAATTCCCAGGAAGGAAAAAAAAAACCAACAACACCCCCCGTCGGAAGCCAAGAATTTATCAGGAATGTCACGTGACATTTATACGTGAAAAAACCCAAACCCCTTAGAAAAAAAAAACACCGTCCCAAGGACCGAGTGGACGTGGGGTGCGACAGGGGAGGGGCAGGTGGACTTACAAGAGCGTCAAAAACATTGGAACGAAAGGGCGCGCGTGCCAATTTCACGAACTCGGCCGCATCCCTCCCTGACGGTTCCCGGTACAGTCCGCAGCATCTGGGTCTAGCCCGTGACGTCAGGGGCGGCACCAGATGCGCGATTGTGCGAAGAATCGAGAGTGACTCACTCGAAGTTGTACATGAGGGTGAGAAGGCTGGCCGAGCGGGGTTCATAACCGTAAGGACGATATATCGAGCACGATGGAGAATGAGGCGGGAGCATCGGGGAGGGAGCGGGGGGTGCATGTAAATACACATGCGACCATAGTGGGAAGTTGCTGGCTCAAGCGCCACTTCGATACGCGTCGTTTCAATGAATCCGGATTACGTTTCACGGATTGCATAACGAGTTAACGCGACGAGCAAAAGGAATTTGATAAAGGAGGCTAACATCGAACAGGCAGGGTATGGAATGTTGTGGGGAAACGTCAGTTGAATGTTTTTTGATTATCGAGAAAGGGTCATTACTTTTTAAAGACACTGTACGCACTGTCACCAATTGGTAAGCCGTGCTGTGTAGTTTGGGTCGTGGGCTTAAGCCAGGGGCGGGACACGTGTACCGTTAGGGTCCGACGGGGTGCCGATCGGTTCTTGGTTGGGACAAAACTCGTTAAGACGGTCCGACGACCATAGGAATAAAATGTTTATGGTGTCTGATAGAGAGGGGGGGAAGGCCCCATGGTGGGCTGCCAGGTAAAACTGTAACGAGATGGCCGGGTTACTTTTAAGTTAAATATCGAGGACAAGTAGCTGTACGGGGGGGATGGATTATAAAGACAACCATCTGTATTTGGCGAAAGCCTGGGTAAAGCTTGGAGTAAACTGCTGTGGGGATGAAAGCGAGATATGGGGTTACGGGTTCTTAAGGGACTGTGGGGCGGCGGGAGGGGGACGGGGGGTGGGTTGAGAATATTATGTAAATATATAATAATGTGCTAGGGGTGAAATCAATACGTTGATGTATATTAATTTTCAGTGTTTTCTCTTTTTTTTTTTTAAGGTAGCTGATATCACGATAGCGATAGGTATATGTACAATGTGCGTTTATTCAGGGTGGTTTACCAGGAACGGGGTGGTGAGGGTTGCTTTTTAGCCACCCTTTGACGTTTACGACTCCGGTGACGTAAAATGGTGAGATGTATGTGGGTTACCATAGGACGTTACTGTGTGTCTAGGCCGAGGGAGAGAGAGAGAGAGAGAGATAATGCGAAGGAAGGCGGACGAAAAAGTGAATAAGGGGATGGAAAGCTATAAGGGGTTGAGACGAAGAGGAGAAGAGGAGGACGAAAGCGCGCCGCGCCGGCTAGACGGGATCGTAAACTTCCCGATGGAACTTTTGAATTTTAGTAAGGAGTGTACCCCGCGCGCGGTCGACTATCTCGCTCCTGTAAATTAGAGGTTCCCATTCTGCTGCAGCCCTGTACATTCGGAACAACCCCGCGATTATCGTTCCCGGATGATATCGACGGAACGACGCGGCCAGGATTTGGTACTAGCGAGTTTACGAGGCTGCCGTCGGATGTCGCCACTGTCTAGAGACCAGGTTCGTTTCTTGGCTAAAGCGGCAGCGCAACCCCTGCAGATATACAATACACCCGGCGGCCGTTTACAGGTATGGAAGGGTGAACGGGAGTTACATTGGGGGTGGCGCACTTGAAATTCACGACTCGCAACCCCGACCGAACTCCGACGCATCGCGACGCTTCTTATCTGATCCTTAATCTGCGATGTTTTTCGTCCCTCGACAGTTCGAAAGGGAAAAAAAATCTTTGTCATAAAAAAAAAGACAAATATATTTAATTCGCGGAAACTACTTTTTCTCTTTTTCCTTATACCATCCTGCCCTCGCGAGTGCAGAAGCCAACCAGGGATGTTTAGCATAGAAACGTCCTTCCGGGTCATAGCTATTCAGATTTCCTGAGCGCCTAGCGTCTTTCCTAGGATCCCGAGTAGGGTGGCAGAGAGTACGAGTCGAAGGGCGCACAGCGGCAGGGGGGCATGAAGTGAGGAAAGACGGAAGGGAGGCTCATGGGAGAAAGAGAGAAAGGGTCGAAGAGAGAGAGCAAGGAGAGAGGGGATAATTCCACGGCTAAATATCGGTAAAAATCAATACTATCTTTTTCCACCCTGTACTTCGACTCTAGTTAATAATGCACATCAAGAACCGAGACGCCCGAGTTCCTCGAGTCGAGAATTTCAATTAATATAGAAAACAACCCCTAAATATTCTAATCACAGGAGTACATCTGTTTACGTACCAATTTTCATGCGACTCCTGTATGTATATCCGAACGAACGAGAAAAAAAAACAACCCCCTACCCCCGTCGCTAGTCTACCGTCACAAGTTTCATCCCTAACAGCATCCCATTAGTAACGCCTGACATCCCACGGGAGAATCGGGAATTAACAAAACCAACTGCTGGAGTCAAGTAGCAAACATATCTCTAGCGTGCCAGTACGAATAACTAGAACCTGTGCGCCACCAGCAGTTCAAATACAAATTTCTATTGCAACCAGACGTCGCCAATGCCAAGCTTGAAATTTCTAATCAGTAAGTTTCCCGACTTCTTGGCTAATCGCGTGGCTGCAAATATTTTTTAATGCAAATTCCAGCTGCTAATAGGGGTGGAATTTTCTTTTACATCGGTTTCCTCTTGTTTCAACAAAGTGAACAAGGGAGGAAATGTTCACCTGCGGTGACATTTTTCTAGAGACCCTCCCTCCTCGCACACCCTAACCAGAGTATCCTCACCCCATGTCGTCACTCCTGGCAACCCTCCCACAACATCCCTTACCTACTCGGTCACCTTTTCCTCCTACGTAACACAGTCGAGTCGACGAAGATTCTAACGTTCGAGGCTAAACGCGAAAGTGTAAGCGAAGGTGGCAGACGCATGGATGGGTGGACGAACAGACGGACAGATGGACCGACGAACGGACGAGCAGGGATCCTCCGAGGAGGTGGAGGGAGGAGGAGACCAGGGATTCGCCACGGTTCTCAATCGATTTTCTTCCGTGAAAAAAAAAAACAAGAACCCAAAAAAAGCTGGAAAAAAAATGTCGAAACCATCACGGTTTCACGGTGAAACAGACTGTCTCGTCTGCGTCGCGTGATGAGCGCGAGTGGAGGTGGAAACGATTTTAATCAAGAGAGATTATTCTTGAAACGTTCTTTTTTTTTGGATGCATTAAATATACGGCGGAAAATTATTTTGAAAATTAAAAGTAATGTACTTTTGGTAATGTGATGAGAATGTTTAACCTTTAGTTTTGCTGATGAAAATGTGCATTTCCGTTATGCGTTTTTGTTTTTTTTTTCCCTGTTTCGAGCTGCTTTGTCTATTTTGGGGACAGAGGGAGACGCGGGGGGGGTTCGTTACATAAACCGCGAAGAGGTTACGATAAATAATTCGCAGACAGGAACGAAATAATGTGAAAAATTAAAATACGGGAAACATGAGAACCGTCGTATTCCTACTCCCTCTCCTCGAGCCCCCACTGAACATCCCTCCTGTAACACGGGGTGGCTAGGAGGGCTTTAGGGAGAAAGAGGGGGAGAGGTGGGTCGCGTACAATCCTCGACAAAAGTCCACGTCACCCCCTCCTCGAGTACAATCCACGACAAAAATTTCGGTGTGGTACCTTTTGTAGTCTCTTTAAAAATTAAATTCTCCCATTTTTCAATGGCTGCCAAACACTCGTTCGTTCGCATGTTGCAAATTAATCGATTTTCTCACATTCGGTTGAGTACTTTTTATTTTTCACACGCGGTAGATTCCGTGTTACGTCAAGAAGACTGCATTGCCGTTTATTTCTTTCACTTTGTTCTATTTATTTTTTTATTTTACTCCACCAGCCTTTGCCCTAAGGGTCAATAGGGAATAAGCTATTTCAAAGGGGTGTAAATGCAGAGAATTCGTGGCGAGCTATCAGTAAGAATGTGGACCAACCACAGGGTGAGCAATAAATAACAACCGCTACCTGTGAGCCACAGGCACCTACTATCAGAGAATGGTATGTGTCCTGGCGCAGCATCATAACAGTCGGACAGCATAGATTTTAGTCCTTCCAACGTTTCATATATTGTTAGGCAAGTAGGTAGGTAGACAGGTTGGTGGATAGGACGTAGGAAACGGATGAGAGTTTCAGAAGAAACTTAATAGAATATCATTCTGTAATAGTGATAATGAATGTAGGCATACGGCATAGGAGAGACAATTGATAAAATCGTATTGTACTCACATTATATTCAGTTTGTTCTTGGCGAGAAGGAGGGGATCATCAAAATTATAGGAAGAGCCAAGACTGACATCGTTAATTAGATTTATGCAGAAGAGTGTTCCCAGGACAAACTGATTATATTACCCAGCGCTACTTTATCAGCTTCCCAGTACTGTAATAACCGGCAGCACCTTCCTCGTGGACACATTCACTTTTTTCTTCCTTTTCATTGTATTTTGTATCCTTTGGATGCTATCACATTGCCCGTACAATTTCTCTCGCATATTTACGCATTACTAGTGGAATCTAAGGGCATTTTGAGTAGGGCACTTTTGACGTGATACTAAGCTTTTTAGTATTGTCTCTCATGTATCAGTCTACAGCTTCTAGTTAGATAGTGTGTCACGATATCCTGTACCATACTTCTTGCTTCGCAACACGTAGAAGGGATATTGAAAATTTGTATGATGTTATAGCATGCTGTATGACTGTATTCTGTTATTTTACTCACCCTTGATCCATCCGATCTACTGGACCACCAGGGCCCATCATCGCAGGATGTCCAGGACCCATCGGACCTGCCATAGGATGGCCTCCTGGCCCAAATGGACTTCCTGGTGGCATTCCATACTGAGGTCCTCCGAAGGGTTGTCCTGGTGAGGGAAAGTGAGGATTGCCTCCTCCTGGTGGTACAAATGGTGGTCCGGAAGAACCTGGCCGACCAACAAATTGTGGTGGTGCACCTGATGGCGAGCCGAATGGACTGGGACCAGGTCCATTGTATGGAGGACCTGAGTTATTTGGTGGCGGTGGAAATCCAGAAGAATTTGGAGGTGGTCCTGGACCTGGTGTAGAAGAGCCACTAGGTGCAGGGGATGCAGTATATTGAGGTGTCGCTGATCCTGGTGGAGGACCTTGATAAGGGGGTGCTCCAGCAGGACTGCCCGCCCCACCGGGGAACGGGCTGGGGCCCTGAAATCCTCCCGTATTGCTTGGTGGACCTCCTGAATTATTATAGGGACCCGATGTTGGGCCCCCACCCTGGCCAACAGAGTTTGGAGTAAATGGAGAAGCCTCTGAGCCGGGCGGTGGGCCCTTCCAGGAGGCAGGAGTCCCTGGGTCCTCCAGTGTGGTAGTGGCTGCCAGTGGTGTATTCAGTCGGCTACAGCCTGTAATATAAAGTTTGAGTTAAGACTCATCGATAGCATATCTTCAATCATAAAATTAGTTGAATTTATATTCTAATGCCATCCTTCTACTACAGAGTAAAGAACATCAATCACCATTGTTAGTTCCATTCGCCTTCATTGTCTCTCCGACGACAGGCTCATAGCATCACACTGAACACACTCCTTCGCAAAGCTCCTCCAGGAGCCCACACTTTCACCAGATTCCCGTAAATTATTGACACAGTATCCCACTCTCGGTAGTCCCGCACCAAACTTGTTTATAACGAATATAAAACCGCGCGTAGGTTATGTGCCGGCGACCTAACCTATAAGCACCAAAACGCGATTCGCGAGTCCCAGCACGGTCCGCACACCGCGAGAAACTTTCATATACCACGATATCTCAGTAGCCGTGAAATCCAGTATGTCGTAGTTCACCAGTGCGTAAAAATGTCAATCCTTTTGGAAACAAGGGACCGTCGTGTAATCGCGTTGCCGGCATTTTCGGTCGAGTTTCCGTCTCTCAGAACAGTTTCGCGTCACTCGCGCGCCACTCCTCACGCCAACCTGCCAACCCGCACACGCAGGAGCCCGACATTATATTATTCTTCATTCATTCTAGCGTCACATTGCAAAAAAATCGCGATATCCCAAACACAAGTAACCCGGCGCGAGGGAGAGGAGGAGAGACAAGCGCGAATAAACACTACGCGAGTCAACAGACGATCCTGGCCAGGGCTGTGTCACGCGCAAGGGGCTCCACTGCCACATATATTGGGTACCGTCACGCCATGAAAACCTAACGATTCCCGTACACTAATAAAACCCCTTGCATAGGGTCAAACACTTTCCAATGTAATGAACAAGTTCACAAAAGCACTAATTCTTGTCGCGTGCTCATCAAATCATTAAAACATTACAAAACTATTAATTTCAAAACATCATAATCACTTAATTCAATGAACAAACGGAAAGCCAAAAGATTTTTACGACTAGAAAGTGTTGGAAATAATACAATCGGTGTAGCAGGGTATAAATAAAAGCCTAGTTCAGGAAGCAGTTTGTAAGAAAGTTAAAAAAAAGCTGCACCGTAAAATTCATGCTTCTCTCTCAAGTGTCTCAAGACTTTTCAAACGAGTGCAGTAAAAAGTATAAAAGCATCCAAAAGACTTCCAACGCGTACTCATCAATTAAACATCCCTTCGCACACTTTTTTTTTATATAGATTTCCAATTAATTCATCAATCTCACACTAAGCTCATCGTATCTTCTTTCTTATTCCGTCTCACTAGCTACTTTCTTTTTCCCTCCCTTATAGTATACGTAATTTTCACTCACACGTCTATCAACTAATGACTTTCGGAAACACACGTACGCACGTGCGCCAGGGCCGGCACGTTTCGCACACGCACCTTGTCTATATGCTGCTGCTAATCTCCCGAGCAGGCCTCACCACGTGTTCGGCCACCTCTCCACGCCCGACTGTCAACTGGATTTCTTCTTAGCTCGTTGAGAGATATTCCGCGTCCGCACGCCACGACGCTCTGCCATTTTTAGCAGACACGGTACATACCGCCACCCTTAGGTCTTAGCCTGCCACCCCCGTTGAACCACGCGAAATACACACAAACACTGTTGGACGCCGTCACCTTTCCGTCGACCTCGCGACGCCACCAACGACGTCACTACCACTGTCGTCACCCACTGCACAGGCACATTGCAATCGCCAACCCCCCTAAACTTGACAACACGATGCTCCGACGCCCTCTGGTTACCAGCAGACAGCTTGCTCAACGCTGTCCGTAAGTATTGAAGGAATAGAGTTCGTATAAAAAAAGTAGTTTAAAAAAAGGGGGTTAAAGTTCACTGAGAGAGGGGCTGGACAATTTCTCCCTCCCTTATTTTTCACACCGCGGATAATCCGACCTCGGCGCAAGTCTAGTTCAGAGCCACCACCGTTTCTTCTTCTGCCTCAGCGGAGTGCACAGGGGTGAAGGGTCGAAGGTTGAAAATACAAGAGCAGCAAGATAGAGTCGAAGGAGATGGACAAAGAAAATAAGAAGTCATTCACGAACTAACAAGGGTGGTATTTTGAATTACGCACCCCTTCCGTAAACACGTTTTGCAAAATCCAACCAGGATAATTTCTGGCGGGAGCCACCCCGACCCTTCTCCGTGAAAGGTACCAAAATAGCAAAAGCGTGTAGAAGGTCGTGGATTCGTAAGGAAGGGTGGATGAAGGGGGTGGACGAGGATTCGACGCCGGCGAAGAAACTTGGCAGCCGAGTCACGCGATTTATAATTCCGCTGGAACTTTAAATCTTTTCAAGTTCCTCCGTGAGAAAGTTCGACTGTGTTCAAACCACGCGGAACCATCGATGCTAACCCGCCTGCCAACCTGGCTGCCGTTCATACTTGGTTGCGGCCCATTATGTCCGCCACGAGAAGGAATTACTTTTCCAAGTAAGTTTCGATCGCGTAATCGGAAACTTCGGCTACGCAGTGTCGCCTGTTGCATGCAGTGAACCGACCCTATCTAAAACTGTGTTAACGTCTGCGGGGACCTGGCTTCACTTTCTTCTGTTTTTTATCATTCTTTTTTCCACCTTATTTTTTCTCTACTTCAATCGCACGCTCACCTTAATTGGTCAGCGCGGTTTCCTACTCGTCGCGACGTCAGCACTCAGGAATCACCGAGAGACGATTGACACTTTTGCCAGTCAACCACAACGCCGTGTACTTTCTGCGGCACCAAGTGCCCGCCCGTCTACCAAAGCGACGTTGCGCGCTCCGTCATTTCCACAGAATCGAATAAGCGTGACTTGTGTACTCTTATTTTTGTTTTTGTACAAGGAACAGTTGGTGGAATTAAAAAAGAATAATATCAACGTCGCGAAAGTGTCGTGCAATTTTTTAAACGTGAAGAATACGTTTGAATCATCGTTGAAGAGAGAGTATAGTAATCTGATAATGACTGGAAGTTTGTTTTTGAAGTTGGTAATGGATGGTAGATTTAAGTATTATCCTACAAGGGTCTGTCTGGCCGTGTAATTGATTTTTGGAGAAAAGTTTTGAAAGACGCGGGCACCCTGCGCACTTCGCCCCAACTAGTAATACGGCTGAGTACGGCCCTGCGCCTAAAGCACCCCCGACCACAGCACTGCACCTCGCCGCCGTTACTATTTTCTGTCACTCTTGCACACACTGCACTTTTACCGGACGGTACGTAGATTCCAAAGGCGCCGAATCAGTTTCACCAGGAAGTGCCAGAAGCTCTTGGTGATGCTGGAATTGGTCCGTTCGTCAGGTCGATTCGTGGACAGGGTTTTTTTCGCGCGTGTCGCTCCGCGTCATTTTTTTCACGTTTCAAAGTCTCCCATCGCGGGACTCAACGCCGGTTGACAGTGTCACCCTAAAAATCAATAAGGTTCACCCCCGGCCCTTCCCACCCCCCCGGGAGAACCCAGGAACGTACGGGGGTCGTCAGGTCGGGGGGTCATGGCGGCTGGCTGCCTCGTCATTTTATTAGGCGACTATACGTCCCGAGGAGTTCTTTTAGATCTTCTCTAGTTAGAGAACCGAGTCATTTTTTAATAAATTATTTTCTAATTTTTCTATATTTCGGAAAAATTTATATACCTTTATTTTCAAACAATTTTTGACATTTTTCGAAAAATACTCTCACTTTATTAAACTGACTCGGTAATTATATTGATTGAGAATCACCCGAACTAATGAAATCAATCGTTATCATAGAATTTCTAAAGAAAAAAAAATTGAAATTTGAATTACCGAATGATATATAAAATTTGAAATAAGATGAATCTACGAATGAATACAACGGTAATTAAAATTTTCACATTTTCACATCGTAAGTAGATTTCTTTCTTAAGAATGTCTCTGAGATGATAACCAAAAAAAATTTTGCATTTAACCGACAAAGCATATTAGAATCTTTGAAGAGAATTGGACTATTTTGCCAGATGTTATAAATGTGTTCCGACGTCTCGACGGTCGGTCGTCGATACCGACAAAGTTCAAGTCAAGATTCGAACCCCAAACTTCTCGTATAAAATTTTGAAAATTAATACGAAGTACACCAGTAGTTTTAAAGAGAAGAACAGCTTGTCCTGCAAGCTCGCACAATTCCTGTCTTGACTGTGCTCGAAGCCAACTATAGTAAAATCATAAAATAAAACGGGACGGCCATTTAAGTCGTTGTCTGGATTCCCTGTACCTCCTGCGTCTCGTCGAGCGTTGCCAATCATCAGCAGATGCAAAGAGAAAAGAGAAGAGAAAGGGACAGGAGAAAAGAATGAAAAAAAATAAACGCTGCGCTAATAACGTACTGAAAATCATGAAAAGCAAACCGTGTAAATCCACCATAATTAACCGTTTCGTAAAATCTAAAAGAAAATTTTTTTTTAAATCTTCCCTATCGCCATACTAAAAAAGAAAAGGTATTTGCCAAGAAAAAATTCATTTTTTTTAAATACACCCTGTATACATACACGTTCCTAATAGCATTTAAGTGCGCATCCACAACGCAATTCCCGCCTTGCGACAATCCGTCGCAGACCGACAAGAGCCTCGACGATCCGCGAAAAGGAAGCGAAGGTCACGTCACTCCACGAATTCCAGCTATTTTAATGACTTGACCTTGCGAGAATGCGACTGGCCAGTTGCCACAGGCTGTCTAACCGTTCAGGACGCCGATACTTATCTATTCTCCGCAAGTCTAAAGACTGAATTCGATAACCCTACCGCGTCTTAGGGTCAATCCTTATATTTGCGATAGACAGACATCGCGTCCATCAGCGATATTCCTGCCGAGCTATCATCTGTCTCGCCTTGAAGTTCCTTTTGCGAACTTAGACGCGATAGGCGACGAGGTGAAAGAAAATAACAAAAGTGAAAAAAAATAACGAGATCGTCATAGGAGAAGAGGAGTGTATAATTTTTATGATTTTTTGTCCAACTGACCCCGATCGGCCGTGGCTTACTTACTCGTTCTCAATATGTAACCTCGATGCTATCCCAATGACCCAGACTAGATACGCCTACACTTTTTCGGTGTTCGATGTTTCTGATATTTAGAAAATCCGCGGCATCAAAGTAATCGTGACCCTGTGTCACCTGGAAAAACTATCTCACGTCGTTGTAATCCCGGTTCGACAGTCGCACCGTTAATATCTTTTGGCATCACCAGCGCGCATTTAAATTACGAATCCCGCTAACGGACCCGCGACACCTGTGCCTACAGCAAAAGATCAACGACACGCGACCTCCTTTGAACCGCGCGTCCGTGCCGAAACGGACTGTCACTCGCGCGAATCGCGAATCCCGCGAGCGTTCACGTGGGAATCTGGAGATCGGTCGGTAAAACAGAGAGAGAAAGTGAGAGTGAAGCTAGAAGTGATCGTGAATATTATTGTCGTTTATCCTGGAGGTACAGACGATATTTTCACCCGAAATTAGACTGCGGAAAGAAATTACAAAAGTTTAATCTTCTGGTAGAGAATGAATAATTTTATGAAACATCTCTAAACTGTTTGCGACAATGGATAAGATAGAGAATGATAAATAAGTTATAAAGGATTAGAAAATTGTTCTATTGTAATTATGGTTTCCTAGGGAAAAAGAATCTAGTTTTCTGTGATACGGATTCGTTTCTATTTTGTTGGATATTACGATGAAAAATCACAGGGTATCAGCAGATACGAGTAGGGTGATTTCCAATGGGCCAATTTTCTTGAAAACCAATTTAATTTGGCGTCGATGCGCCACCTGAGCGGAGGACCGTCGAACCGTATTCACGTTTTGGATTGGTCGATTATATATAGATATACTACACGTGATATACGTAGTCACATGGATATATACCGGGTGACTTTCTAAAGCGTGTGAATTCTGATATCGACGCGCCCCCTTAATGGAAAAGCCTCGAATTAGTCTCACGTTTGTGATTGGTCGAGCATATATATACTTTCAGAATATATTCAAAAAATAAAATTTAAGCTAAATCGAAATCTCGTAAAACGTACATAGTAGATAAAAATTGAATTAAAATTGTAAAATGTCAAAAATAAATTACGTTCAAACTGAAATATTAAGAAATTTAGTTTAGTATCCCCCTTATACATTTCCAACCTGCTTCTTCTTCCATATTCATTTCTTCTTTACTTCCTCGATTTCACCTGTCATTCTTTACTTTCTTATTTATCTCAATCCTCATTTCTTCTCTATTTTTATACCTCTATTCCTTACTTTTCTACTTCTCGACTTCCACACCAACCGATTAATACAGAAAAATAATTAAACCAGTTAATCACTTACCTTACGATTCAAGTTCCCGATAACACGAGCCGCAAGTGACTGCAAGGTTGTTCACACGTCAAGCCATTCACGGTTTAGCTAAGCGTTCAAAGTGTGGAAATCGCGGCATCCTATGATTTTTAAATACTTGTGTATAGTACAACTAACTTTACTTTGTAAGATTTCTGATAAATAATGACTAATTACGATCAATTGTGAAACGTACTTTTCTTATTTCTCTAAAAAAGTATATCCGCAGGTCCGAATGCGGTGAAGAAAATTCAGTATATGCCGCTTGTAGCCCGATCAGCTATACAACGTATTGGAAACGTTTTATTTACATTCGGCCCAGCTGATCTACCACGTCTCTGATACGACTTGTTGATGTTTGGCCCGGTCGACATACCACATGTCTGGCATGAAATTGTAAGCTAAGGGGTTAAAAGTCTCCGGCTAACTTATTAGAGATGAGAAAAAGTAAATTTTTGCAATACGATGATATTATTGGTGATGATGATGCTGTGGTTTGGAGAAACACGTTTCGCTAGTTCTAAAAAATAACCTCCGACTCCTGTACAAGATTAAGAAAAAGCTCAGAAAGGAAAAGAAATCGGGTCGAGCGACAAGATTGACGCAAAAGTTATGTTAAGCACGAAAGATCTACCCCTACTAAAGGATTCACCGCACCGAAAGACCACGAACGATGGAAATCGGTTCATAAGCAATCTCCTTATTCATCTCTGTTATCAGTGCAGTATCTGTAAAGGTTTTATGTTTCGTCTGTATCCGTCACATTTAATTATTCCCATGCATCCTTCCAGCAGTGAATGGGGATTGATAATAAAAGAAAGACAAGAAAAAAATCTGTACTTTTTCGCGTCTATCCTTCTGTAATCTGCCGCTTCGAATCTCCACGAATTTCATCTCTTCGAACGAATCCTGCAACGGCAGGTACACAGGGGTGGTGGGTTTACATGCAGCGATGCGCGACGATGGTACAGGGAGGGTTATGTTTGCCTGTGTCATGAGGGTGGAGATGCAAACACAGATTCAATTCCACTGCCTATATACAGTCCCAACCACATATTCCCTTTCCAGAGACGTCGTGACGTCCCAGGGAGCAACCGCAGCGTTGCCAATGTCACTCACTTACGCGACTGGAAGTTTATTCGAAATCGTCGGTTGCGACAGTGTCAAGTCGTCCCATGAGAATCGTCAAATACAATGAAGACAAGGCTTGGTATCCTCCGGTAATTAAATTGAATTTTCCGTGAGGCCATTTCAGGAGCTCATTGAACGGTTGCGTCGGCCATATTGGACATTGAAGCGACCTGTAGCGCCATGGCTATGGCGACGGGATCAAGTACAAGGGATGGAAAAGTTTAATTAAATATACTGTATAAAAAGCGATATGATTTAAAATGAAAGAAGAAGAACAATTTTGAAACGCAAAACGTATCTGCGCTCCTGCTCGACTGGTTAAACAGGTTATCATTTTATGGCTGCCATAAAACGATTTTAAATTTCGCGGCACATGCCGGTGCATTCCTACGACACCTCTTTTTTTTCCTCTTAGACCGATATGTATTTTATGCCGTGTTCACAGTCGTCTGCAACTCATCCTCCGACCCGTCCAAGCCAATCAAAATATTCGTAACCCAGATGCACCAATGGAACGGCTAGTTTTCTAGGAATTGCTGTGCCTGTGAACTCGGCATAATAAGGAAACCAGTGCAGCGCCCATTGGATAAAGCAGAATAAAGATTCTACCGGTTCGTGGAGTCGGCGTATTGCAGCAATCTATGCGAGCCTTGTAATTAAGGTCCATTGCAATTCCACTACCATAAGCAATTATAACGTAATTGTAACTCCGGTATAATAGCATTTGGTGAATGTTACAAGATAAGCTAAAGTGACGAATCGCGGATGAGAAAAAAAAAACTTTAACAAAATTAAAAATCTTCTCTACTGATGTCAAACAGAAAGAGAACATCCCTCGCGGCTTTCGGTGGTGGAATAACAAGGCGCAGTTCGTGGTAGATATTTTATTTCCAACTTAGGAACTGAAATGCCCATATAATAAAAAATATTTATATTATAATAATTATTATTAAAGTAGGAAAAAAACAGGGGTTATTCTAAAATCACTGCTAGGTATACAAAAAATGAAGGAAAAAAAACTCACAAACGTAAATGAACATTAACTTTTTTTTTCCTCGTTATTCATTAACCTCCGACCTTTTTGCACTCGTGCGCGCGTCACCGCGCACATATGCACACACGCACGCATACACATATCTATACACTCTCACACGTTTCTTCTCACTCATACACATCGATGCGATCATCATGCTAAACTTTGATATCTAAAAAAAAACAACACGACTGTAAAGTAACAATGGAACAAAAAAAAATACAAAAATTTTCCCCGTGGGATTTGCCCTTTCAACATTCTCCCCCCCCCCCTACTTTTTATTCAAAAAGTTGGTAGACGTGTCTCTCAATCTCTCTCTCTCTCTTGTTCTCTCATCGAAAATAATAAAAGAAAATAATGAAAACAAAATGGAAATACCATATGTAACTTATTACTCCGTAATAATCTGATCCATCGTATAGAACAGGTGCTATCTCGTGTGATCTTACAAAGTCCTATCTAAGCAATTTTATGGCACATATCTCTAATAGGGACCCATTTTAATTGGGCCTTATCGCAAAGAAGGGTTGTGAAAGGAGTCGGCGGATGTTTTAAGGAAATTAAAAAAAAGTAATAATAAACCTTTCATTTCGCAAGCATTCAGCATAGTCGCTGCGTGTCTGTTAAAGGAAATGAATTTGTTATCATTCGCACCACGTGGCAGTAATGAGAATAAAACAGACGTTATCAGTACGTATGTGAAAACTGATTAGGGCGACTCGCGTCAATTTCATTATATTTATTTTTGAAAAAAATCGCAGTCATATCGTTACGAATGTACAGCGACCAAAAGGTATAACAGTTATTTTTAAATTTTGGAAATCTGTATAATATATATAATTTTTTCTCCCTTTCAAACAAAAATGACGCAAATCCACTCACCCTCCAGCTCGCTCCGTAATTTCTGAATACTACTCACAACTTTCGCTCGAGACGTATCTTCCATTTTTCTTTCTAGTTCGATTTTACGTATCTCACTGAATACAGCATAGGTGGCTACGTAGTCGAAAATCACTTAACAAAGCACCAGCATTTCAAAATTTTACTAAATTCCTGCCATTTCCCATCAAATAATATACTCAGTGTACGTACAACGTACAAACTAAAAACGCATGGCATTATCAACGTCAGGTGTGTTGTTTCATGGTCGAGTGATAAGAAAGGATAGGTTTCTACTGTTAAAAACAACAATTAAAATCACTATCAAATTATTGTTTTTTTTTTGTTGTTGTTGCTGTTGACCTATTCAATTTATGCCAGGAACAATCATAGCTAATAACAATCGCATTACAGCCTTACGTCTCGCGAGGAGGTACCCTATTTCAATATTTAAATAATTTCCGTTTAAATTTGAATCCTTTCCCGCGTTTACTGCTTAATTTCTTGTTTCTTTCGTTTAAACTCATTCATCTTGAAAGACATCGATATATTTCTTTTAAATTTGCTAGAATAGTCCGGTCAGACCGTACTCATACCGCGTAAGTTTTAGATTTACAGATATTACATTTTATAGCTCATACCTTTTTTTTTTTAATTATTTTGATCAAAATATCCTAGAAGGAGCATGTCGTTATAACTTCTACGATTTCTGTTACTTTATTCTTTTTTAACACGGATATACCAAGTGTCGCGAGAATACGTGGAAACCCGCGAGTAACGTGCACGTGCAATAAATAAAAGGAGGAAAAAAGATATAAATTATTAATCAAGATTCGCGGAGCGCTTAAAGATATCGATGTCCCCTGGGCGTTAAAGTAGTAATAAAATAATAATAAAAAAAAAACAAGAAATAATCACTAGTGTCTTCTTGCCATTAATTTGTAATAGATAATTGTAATTACATGAACGGGACTATGAAGAAGGCACGCGTGTACCCACGGTCCACGATCATTATTACGACGACATCCTGTACATTTATTTCGATATATAATAATAAACTTAAACGCGTAGAGTAATTATTCCAAGATAATGCTGAAGTTAGCTAACTTATTGTTTTACGTGTCTTATGTACAAATATATACAGTAGCGTTTTCGTTTGCCATTACATAAGTTGCGCACATCCAAGAGCCGTGACTATTGATTACAGATTCAGTTTTCTTATTCCTCGTTTCATTTAATAATGAAAATTAGCTAACTTATTCGATAGGTTAGAATTGGCTTAGGAGTCATCCTAAATTTTAACCTTTTTTTTCTTCTAGATAGATTATTTATATTCGTATATATAATATATATATTTATTTATATACCCGGTGGTCCGTCGGCCATCCCTTCGCAAATCGCATTTATCACATCACACGTTGGAAAACTTATATGGGTGTGGGGGGGGGGGGGGGGGTGAAGAAATGCTAAATTAAAGAAAGTCCGTCGCTCATTAATTAAAAAATCGCATGTTTTATTGCGTCTCGTTAATAATCGCCGTCGCCTAAGGCGAAAATTCACGGCATTGTAAACCATCATAAAAACAATAAGAAAAAAATTGCCCGTACGCTCTTTGTTTTTGTTTTTTGTTAAATACGCATCCTTCTCACTCTTATTTCCTTTAATACTTAGGACATTCAGACGCTTTTCTTCTAGGTGCGAATAAATCGAAGGGTTCGCGGCGACGCCAACTATTTTTATCTCTCCATATCTATACGTCGTCCTTTGTCTCAAACATACTTTTAAAAAGACACACATACGGACATGCGCAATCTCAACAATGTTTTCACGTATACCGTTTGTTGCGAACAAAAAAGAAAATTACGTTTTTATATTCATACATGGACGCGTCCACAACTTTTATCACAGGGTTTGAAAAAATATGCAAATTTAAGCCATTCGACACTTTGACTCTCCAGGATCCCAGGATCGATTGCATTGGCTCCGCGACGATTATTCCAGATTTAACAATATGCGCATGCGCATTGGATTAAAAAAAAAAAGAGAAAAATATCGACAGCGGATAAAACATAAATGGCGATCGGTCGAGTAAAGTAACAGCGAATCCATATAATAATCCGTGTTCAAACGGACTGATTAATTCTTCGTTCCTATCTACGACGAGAAGCCTGACGGTTCTTATACTGTCGCTCCTAGGGAATCCATATTGGATTCCGCCATTGAGCACAGTCATACGTGAACCCTGCCTACATATGAGATCCCTCATCGTCTCTACTTGGACGTTGGGACAGCAGGTTGATGCTGTCCGGCCATCGCCAGTCTTGGTTGCGAGGAGGCTAATAACTCCTTGTAGTAAGTGCTCAGTTCCGGTACGAGGAATGGAGTTGACGCGGGCGCCATTGGTGGTGGAAGGAGACCGTTGTAGAAGGCTGGATAATAAACGGGATCAAAAATCGGCAGGAACTTTCCAGCTGGGTTTGGCAGCTGCGAAAGGAAGGCAGGATTTTGCGGCAGAGCCAGCATCAAGCCAGTGGATACATTTGGTACGCTGTGTCGACGCGAGGAGTCCGACGATTGTCTGTGATTGGCAGCTTCGTGCTGTTGCTGATGATGTTGCTGCTGTTGTTGTATCATTGCTGACCTATCGCCTTCGCTTGTCCTGCGATGTTCCTTGGTCGCATCTGCTTTTCTCCTCTCGATGGCCATTTGTTGCTGGGTCGCACGGCCGTAGGACGCATTGGCTACACTGTTCAGCTGGCTTAGATTCGGCACGTTTGGTATTACTGGATGATTTGGTTTTCTTGGTGTGTACGGAGAGACCGGTTCGCTCCTTGGTGGATACTTCCCGTTTGCTTGTTGCCTCCTCTGAGTTGGCATTACGTTGTTTCGCGTTGTCGGGGTTGGCGGCATTTGATGCTGCGGAGGTATGTGAGGCGGTGTACCAGCAGGATGAGACTTTTGCTTGGGATTCACTAGAGTGATCTCCAGATTATTGGATATCATTGTTCTACTGTCGAGCATATTTGGATAAGGTGTGAACGACTTCTTTTGGGGTTCCTGTTGCTTGTCTCTGAGGTTATTTTTCATTTCTAAATTTAAAGGATTGGGTCTGGGCACTATTGGCACCCTTACGATCTCGAGACTAGGTCTGGAAAAGGCTTGCTTCTCCCCTGGTCTTTGAGTTAGGTCCAACACCCCACTGCTCTGATTATTGCTCCTTGGTGGGTGAGGGGGTGGCTGTGGATGCTGATGAGGATACTTGGTTGGTATCAAAATATCCTTTGGATTCCCGTAGACCGTCCTTTCGTTGTGGGCGAAGATGGACCTGGACTGTGTTACCTTTGGCGGTACTATCCTGCCGTTAGGTAAACCCGGAGGAACGAACCGATGATTACTATTACTTGGAGACGTCGCTACTGAATTGGCATTTGCATTGGCATAGAGCTGCAGAAGCGTCGCGTTATTCGAACTGCCTAAATTGATGACTCTACTGTTTGCCACGTTGTTGTTGTTGTTGTTCAACGAGGTGTTATTATTATTGTGATGGGCGTGACTATTGTTGTTAATTGATGGTTGCTTCGTAGGCGTTGGCAGTCGATTCGGACTGGGACTCTCATGTGGCGAAGGTAGCATATGACTGATGTCCGGTGTGACTGTGACGGAAATGAGTTTGGGTATGGAGTTCGTCGTTACAGGCGTTGGAAACGGCGAGGCAGTCTTTTCTTCGGCTTTAGCGTTAAGCGTCGGCGCCATGGAAACCGGCGCTACGGTCGCCTGGATGACGCTCGGTCTAGCGTCCAATTCCACGGCAGTGACCTCGAGTCCGCCTTCGCGCAGAATCTCGAGTTTTCGCTTCTTAAAGCTGGGAATGATGATCTTGTCTCTGCTGGTATCGCTCTCGGTCTCCAGGTCGATAACTTCCGGCGACCTGGGTGGGACTATTGGCTTTTCACCGAAGAGCGGTATGTTCTCTTTACCCTGAGCCAGCAGGGACGTCTGCTTCGGGTCCAGTTTCATCTCCTTTATGTCCTTCTCCGGTGGTGGGGTTAACGTAACGACGGTCGATGCGTTAGTTGGGTTTGGTACCGTCGTTACTACTGGCAGACTAGTCGGCGGAGGACTTCCTGGAGCCACTTGTTGCGACATCAACGGGCTGTTAAGTTGCCGTTCCAACACGCTTTGACCTCCTGTCGGGGTTGTCGAGGGCGTGCTACACGGCGTTGACGTCGGTGTATTTACCGACGGAGGAGGACTCGGTAACGGACTACTCTGCGTTGCGGGTGATGTACTGTTTGCTATTATCGTGTTCAGCGATTTAAGGCGTTCCGGTTTCACCCTTACGCTACGCAACGAGGACGTCTTTCCACTTTCCGCTCTGGGCTTATCTCCCGGTAGGAAGGGCTGAAATAAAAAGGAAAATAATAATTGTTGTCTTTGAGGAAAAGTAACAAAGACGTCTTAAGGAATACTTGTTATACAACAAAAAATTAATTACCGATGAAAGAATGGACTGTAATGGCGGTGGCGTTACCGCCGTGGAAGTCGGCGTCCCCGGAGGTGGCGGTGGTGTCTGGGAGGGATGCGATGCCCCAGGTTCCTGTTTTATTTCTACATTGTCCTCGGACATACTGCTGGACTTGGTACGCCTACCGTGGGTCGGTCTAACTTTTGTTTCTTCTCCCTTCTGATGTCTTTCATAAGGTAGCAATAATCTGCGAATAAATCACATCGTTCGATCAAACGTTTATAACACTAATAATCGAAAACTCGTGCAGGTCATCAAAATATGAGAAAAAGCAGATAAACAAACAGAAAGAACGTCCCGTCCGAGACGAATATATTGTCTTATTAGAAAATCCTTACCGTTCGTAATGCCTTCGCGTGATGGTAGCAGCACTGGTGGATCCGGTGTTGCCGCCAATGTCATCGTATATAGATTTCCATAGGCGTCCGGCACTAACGGAATCGTATCCACCCAAGGTCTGGACTTTTGTGTAGAATAGAAACAGATCAACTGCACAAAGGTAAATGAAACACAAACATTAGCTATAACGTGAAACGAAAGTTCTAAGCGACGCCGGAAAATTCACCAGCAGCCATCGGCAACATTGTAGCCTTAAATAGGCCGAACAAAGTTGCTTCACAAGTTGCTGTGGTAGAAAATGTAAATATTCTGACAATTTATTTTTCTATGTGAAAAAAATTTCACTTACTCTGTCTGTATCCCAATAAGGGCATTTTTCCGACCGGCGTGCCCCGGGTGTTCATGAACGTCTGTACATCGGCCAGGAACCTTTTCTCCTCTGCACTCGTTTTTCGTTCGCTACGACGTACCCCGGATGCGGGTGGCCGGAGAGCTTGGACGAGGCTAGAGGACGTCGCGGCGCCCCGTGACGTCGAGGCGACCACCGACGCCACCGACGCTTCGCTTTCGTTGCTTGATTCACCAGGAGAAGCGCTGCGCTTTTTACGCTTTCGTCGAGGTCGGCCCTTCAATTTTGGTGCTAAAAAATAAATATCGATTACATTTTTTTTTTGTGATTTACTAACAGGATGTATGTAGGTGGCAGACGCATAAAAACTTTTTTCAAATGACATATGACGTAACCACAATGAAAAAATCTTCCATCCAATCATTTTAATCCAATTGAATGAAAATTTCTATAGATTCTATTTCAATTGTTTCGAATGTGTCTGTACACGTAGATGGGTATTCAAAATTTCGAAAAAACAAATAGAAACGTGGTGTCACACGAATGTGACACCTTTTCCAGCACTACACACTCTAGACTACATATGGACGATGATGACATATTTGTATTTGGTCCCGAGTCAATAGACAAAGCAGTTCACTCTTGTTTTCATTATCCAATTTCGAAATTCATTCCCAAACGATAGAAACTATAAGCCTGTAGATGACCGGCAAATTTTTTGGTAAGATCATGTATGTATCCAGGCAAAACAGTTTATGCACGTTCAACGTGTATCTTATGCGAAAATATTTTCCAGATTTAAAGTTAATATACATACGGTATAATTAATTTGACATATCCAGGCCTTCGATTTTATAAAATTTCCATCGGCTCAATGTAGAAATAATCAAAATAAAATTTGACATCCATTGACTAGATTGAAGACAACAACGTCGTACACTGCATCGTAAAACTAACCTACACAATTATTTATCAATATCCAATATCTGTCAGTTGTCGTAGACTTTCAAGAGTGATACGACACAGGCAAATAATACCAGAGAAAATTCTTATTTCAGATTAAAAAAAAGTTCTTACAAATTATCTTAAAGTACACTATTTCGTTTCCTTGTATCCTCATAAAGATGCCCATGGTCCAATTAGTAAACAACACTTTGGCAACAAACAAAAAAACACGTGTCCGACGCGAAGCTTGCGTGACGCACTGACTAACGTATGGCTGTCACGAAGCGGCTATCACTGCGTATTGCTGCGAATAGAAGACCGAAGAACGGCAATGCTTGACACGACAGAACTCAGACCCAAATGCAATTGGCAGGCGCACGCGTTATGACTGCGAGAAAAAGTGGGCCTAGTGGGGAGCTGCTTGGGCCTGTGGATGGTTAATGCGTTAAAGCGACGTAGCAGTACCCGCCAAACAGACGCACGTGAGCCTTACCGAGATATAAACAAAACAACGTCCCAGACTGAGCGTCAAGGTCACGACGTTACGTGAAACCATAGAAAATGAGGTTAAGCATTGGATAGACAAAGTAAGTAAATGCAAGAGAATAAAAAAATAGTTATGGAAAAGATAAAAATATTTTGTTTTATGATTTATTTACCTAAGAACGCGAAACCATAGAAAATGA
>JARQTJ010000194.1:146111-178565 GCA_030142635.1 Trachelus troglodyta
CTCTCTCTCTCTCTCTCTCTCTCTCTCTCTCTCTCTCTCTCTCTCTCTCTCTCTCTCTCTCTCTCCCCTCCCCCCTCGCTTGCTCTCAGGAATCCCTTTGCAGAGTGAGGAAAAAAAGTTCTTATAATTGGACGAGACACATTTTAAAAAATGACGTAACAGTCATATTAAATACATAAACCTCATTAACCCGTGTTTAATAATACTGATGAAAAAATAAATTTTTTATTTACATCCCCCAACTAAATCCCATTTAAAATGCTTGGTATCAGTCAGCATCTAGGTCTATCAAGACTGTTAACACACTATATTACCTTTCAATAAATTCAGTATAGAAACTGTCGCCACATTCAACGAACATGGCGTCCGATCTTATGAATTACGTAATAATTACGTTAAAGTTTCATAACTCCACTTCATTACGCTGATAAACAATGCCGAACCGAATTGAAAATTATTTATGTATGCGCCAGCTTTTGCTGCGAGATTTCTCCACTTATATATACAACATACACATAATATACATATATACCAAGTATAGCTATATCTTCCATAGGGACTTCCATACATATATACATTTGCATAGGGACCGAAATACACACGCAGCAAGTAGTTTATGGACAACAAATATAGTTACGATTACATGTACAGAGTGCATGCTGCACAGATTGTACAGTCTCTATATACACCCATAAAATCAAAGTGAAAATGTATTTCGGCGTTGCCATGGGAATTCGGCTCGCGCCCCAAACACATCGATACCCTATCAATTGACCAATACCGATGCAGTCCGGCCAAATATTAAACGATGCAATGGTTCGGCCTGGGTCACTGATAGAGGAAAGTGAAGAGGTGGAGGAAAAGGTGGAATCTCCAGCTACCAAACTGTACAGCAAACACGTGACGAATCGACGACGCCTGCTTATACATACAGTATATAGACACACGGGGGTTGCGCCATACGGTAAAAGATATGGTTAAAGATAGTATAAAGAATTTTCATATCATTTATAAATCCCATAGGGTCACGTATACGGTGTAACACGTGTCACGTAATCGACAAAATACTTTGAACTTTTGACCGAACGTGGTTTTACCATAAGACTCAAACGGGTGCGCTATCTTCGGATGGTGGCGTTTGGGTTGAATAACCCGGTATACACGCGCACAGTGTATTTCAATCGAGATTAGTCAGTCCTACTGGTATTTTCATTAGCTGTCAATTTTTTTTTTACGCGCTTCACATTTTTTTTTAATGTCGCAGCCGCCCTGCGGTCGTTCACAGAACTAAAGGACATAATCGGATAATCGTGGCTATAATAAAAATTATATGCAATAGAAACGCGATACTGCAGTTGACGTATTCGCCAGGCGTATATAATACATTCATAAGGTCTTGTATACACAGTACTTCTGTATATGTATCACGTGTATGGGGATATGTATATAGAGAATGAGAGAGAGGAAGAGAGGGAAGGAGTGATGGACAGAAAGAGAGAGAGTAGTATTATGGAATATGTAGGGTGTCAGGTGCAGGGGTTCTCAAACTGGTATTCGTTAGATTGAATTTATAGATATAATTTTTCTTATCTAACCCTCTTGTCAGAAATCATTGTTTTGCCATACTTTTTATCAGGCATATACCGACGCCCTATAGACGCGACGATTAACCACGTGATATCAGGAAATCATGTTTCCCGGATCACGAAGGGTTATCCCGTTCGATAAATCCCATAAATCTATCGGGATAAGATTATTTGTCTGGTCTACTTCGTGTGGCTTGAAATAGAGGGCAGGTTTTATTTTGACAATTTCAGTGACCGACAAGGCTTTTTATACCACTTTGAAAACGAGACTTTGCATTTTCATTTTTACTCTAATGGAAAATTCTAAAATAACCTTTACGATCTCGTATATAACGGGAGGTAAAAAGGTAAGGAACGTTAAGGGTAGTTTGAGAGTCGCTGACCGGTATAAATCATTGTTAGATTAAACCCTCGAGCACGCTAGTGGCGGTATGAGGCAATGGTGCGCTTTCAGGAAATATAGGGTGACCCAAAAGTTCCGACCCATATTTCATCCGAACGCTTACGATTTCCCGGTACGATCGGGACTCATCCAATTTGCGAACATTACCGATCGAGTTAACTTTCCCACGAGGGTAACGAAACTTATTTTATACAATATCCATTAGTATATATAGATCGATAGAGACAACGTAATCAGAAACGAATAGTGATCGATCGTTAGATATGTCGTGTATATAGATATACTGTACAACCAATAAAACATTTCCTATACCATATGTATATATATATCCAATCAAAGCAATGACGTAAACTCGTATTACAGTTAACACGCAAACCAAGAGCAGAGACTACGTAAAGCTCTGGTTTGATATAAATTACGCAACGATAGTTAATTGAATGCATTCATCAGATGGCTGAATTAATAATAAACATCCAATTAGCGAAGTTCCCAATTAGAGCGTGTAACGCTGACTTCCACGTTAAACTTTATATTCAATTCAGGAGAGAAACACGTAAACAGTGTCCGGGCGATTCAGCGTTTCTGAATTTAACCCCGGGTGGGGGGTGGAGGGGTGGGTAGGCGACAATCGAAACAACATATCCTGGTCAACCGAAATATACGGTCCTAATAAGTCCATTCAGTTTCTCTCTTGCACGTCTGCGACCACGGGACTCAAAGCTGATTCTGTCTATCCTCCCTCTCCCTCGCACCCGCGCCACCAGTTAATTTCCGGCGTTCCCAAAGTCATCCTGGCCCTTCGATTCCGCAATCGGCTACGTGACGATCGGTTTGAAAATCAATGAGACTCCGGGACGCTAGAGCGATTAGAAAATTAGAGAGGGTCGCGAGTGCGACTAATGAAATCTTTACGAGAGGGTAGTTATTAATTTTTCAAATTAATTACCACGGATAAGAATGACTGATAGGGGTAGAAGTGATTTTTCATGCGGGTTTATTAGTTTTAATGAACCACTCGGGTACGTGGCGCAGCATTCTTGAGGATTGTTCTAAATCACTGGGTATTTTGTGCTTTGAAATTCAAGCGCAAACTGTTTAGAATTTATCTGTTATGCAAGCAGCGAGGCGCAAATGTGTTTCCTGGTATTTCTAACCCGCTTCTTGGTTCTGGGGAATATTACTCGGCGCCTGCGCACATGGCAGCACCATTTCGCACGCGCGTCGACCGAGCTTGGATAAACGTAGATTGAAATTGGTTTTTGATTATTGTTTTTCTATTCGTTCGGTATCGAGTAAATATGCCATTTCTCTTTTTTTTTTGTTTTATGCATCGTGCAATTAATATTTATTTCATTCCCCTCTTTCGTTACGCACTGTTAAAGGGGTCGAATAAAATTATACAGGACTGTCGCCAAGTATGGCTCGGAGATGAATCTTGTTACAAGCATCTCTCGCGAATGCTTTTGCTTGTCTTCTTATCGCGACTGAATTAACCCCTTAAAGAAAGAACTGATTGCTTTTCAACGTTTCAAGAATCATAATTAACTAGCGATAGACGGAACGAGCAATTTTTTTATCTTTTCTTCTGTACCTCCTTGTATATACCTTTATCCTCGTGTGACGGTGGTGGCTCCTTTGTTTTCATTTGACCCCCCCCCCCCTCCCATACCACGATCCCATTTCACGTGGACTCTTTGTCGCGCGTTTCCTCTCTTAATTGCAGAATAAAAATATCTACAGGGTTAGAGAAAAAGTAAACACGTGCTAATAAAATTTGACAGCTGTCGGACGATCATTTGGTTATAAGTGAAGTTAACCAAATCCTATTTTTTACAATGACAAGATTTACGTATAATATGTCCAATACGGAAATATCGACTCGCAGTATATATTCACCCACTCCCCCCCATTCGTTATGTTCATTTTGTATGGTTTATCCGATACTGTCATGGATTTTATTCCTGGGTCAAAGGGCAATATTTATTTTTTTATCTCCCTACTCCCTTACTGGGGGGTAGAGACCCTTCTTCCCTCGCGTCCCTTATCAGTATACGGTATTATTCACGTTAAAAATTCGTCCCTGTATCAATCTCATTTTCATATTTGTCCACCCTCTCCAACTGTCCAGTTTATTCCAGTTCAGAACGAAACGTTGAAAATTCATTAAAACTCGCGCGAGAGGCTCTTGTCGTGTTTCGGATTATTATTATTATTTTTCTTTTTCTTTCCTTTTGTCTCGCCGACCAAAGGGTGGGGATATTGCGTGCGACTAGAAAAACGGGACTTTTCCTGACAAGCAGCCCTAATTCGGAGCCGTCTACCTCCTTTGATTCGATAACTCAACAAAAACCGATAGGGGCGGCTGATGGGCTGATTCTCAACGAGGGTTTAAGTCGACCACTCGTGCACACTAGACACAATCAATACATTTACCCAGTCGGAGTACCGTCGACATAGCTATTCTATTTTTTCTTCCCCTCTCTGTCTCCATCATCCCTATCCGTCCGTCCTCCTCCCACCCATTCATCCCTCCACCGCACCCTTTAGTTTAACGATCATTAATCACGAAACCCATTAATGAAAGTTATACCGTTGGCGCATTGAAATTTTGATTATCACGGGTCTGGAATGTATTTTACAAGGTAAATCATTTTCAAACTCGAAAATTATTTTTTTTAACTTTTATTTAATATCAAACTTTAAATAATATCTAATTTCATGTTCCTCGCGGATTGGTAATATTAGCATAGAGTATATATAGATTCAGGTAGATACAGTGCCTCGCTACCTGGCAACGTGGTCTCGAAGTAATTCACAAAGGCGAATTCGTAATGCGCAAATTTGTAATGAATCAATGTGTATATATATATGTATATATATACAGACAAATATAAATCTACCTTCAGCCACAAAGTATATATATCTTTTATCGAGTAACGCTTTAGATTCACAACGAGATAACCCTATAGCCAAGGCATCCATTTGCAATTAGCTGTTGCCAAGTTTTGCAAACCACCTATATGACCCGACTCACTAGAGGCGCAGCTAACCAAGATAGGATATAGGATAGAAGTGCCTGGCTTGCCAGCCTGCCTGTAGTTAACGTCAACGAAGTATAGCCGTACTATAAGAGGGTTTCGGTTTCCCATTGAATCCATGTATCCCGTCTTTAACGAATAACAGTCTGTTATGTGTACATAGGTGTATCCACAGTGTATATATATATATATATATATATACAAGGGCACGATTCGCGTGTTTCCGATTGATTACGGTTTCATATATCGTCCTTCCTTTACCCACCCAACGACGTTGCATTTTACTTGGTATCGACTGAGATTGTTCAGTGACGTCATTTACGAAAACTTTTCTAATTTTCCATGGTGGCTCAGCGGGAAGAAAACATTCTAAAACTTGACGCGGACAAAATCCTGACTCATTTTGAATATTAACGACGGGGCAAGGGGAGGGGGCTGGATTGCGGGTCATGCGAAAGGGGGAGGGTATACCGAAAACAGCACGAGGGTGCTATGGGTACTGGGGATAAGAGACAGTTTAAAGTACGAAATATTAATTATACTGGTTGCAATTAAGGTTAATTGACAAATATATATAACCTACGAAGTCATATATATATAACTAGATGACGTTGAAAAAACGGCTGTAAATGTAATTGCGCAATTGTGGATTCCTAAGCGTCGCGACGCCTTCGTTATATGAACCCAAGGGGGGCTAGTAACCGTCTTCGATTTTATTCCCAACGCTACCCCGAGGCTGCGTTTGCAATTCAATTGCATTCTTCCAACCCCCTACCACCCCCATGCTACCACTGTACCGAGACGCACGGCGTCGGTCGCAGGTCTCGAAAATTTTTAACTTTTCCGTGAAACTAGAACATTTATTTTCTTGTCCGCCGTCGTAGCAGCGAAATGCGGTACCTGGGTACAGGCAAAGTTAAAACGGGCGCCAAATGTCGATAATGGCAACGAGTGAGTTAAAATTTAAATATCATAGCAATGACGATTTCTCTATACTGGGTATATTGTATAATTGCATTATACTACGCGAGAGTATAGTAGACGGAGTATAGTTGGGTATACTGTGTATGGTACGTGATCGTTGGAGAAAGGAATAGTAGTTGTGACAGGGCCTTTACGTTCTTAAACCTGAAAGCTATTCTATAAGTCTCAAACATAATAGACCACGTATATAACACAATCATGCAACTTTAGTGTGGTAGCTATTCCTGCGGCGTGACTCGAGTGCAGTGGTTCTCATCGATAACCTTTTTCGCGTATAACGACCGTTGACTCGTTTCCAAAGTGGGACAAGCACACGGCGATTCAGGTACAGGATGAGAACCGTGAAGAACAGCTTTTTTTCGCAGATAATTAGACACGTAAAGCAAGCGAATCGGGACAGATACGGTTGGCTGAAAGGAGTCCAACAGAATGAAAAAGGAATGATAATAAAGGTGCAGAGATAAAATAAAATGGGAAAAGAGCCAAGGAAAAAAAAAGCAGACATATGAATCGTTAAGGTAACTGTGTACCTTACAGTAAGTTACATACTAATTATTTAAATGACTGGTTATTACAGTGACTAAACGAATCTACTGTTTTGTCGAAGACTACGAGACAATGTTTCCTGAAAAATCCGCTCGGCGGCGCTCGCGTCATTGTTCTCGAACCTTCCACGTTGTAATTCAATTCCACAATTATTAATCGTTAATTGGCTGGAATCCACGACCCTCGCACGGTGGTCCCTGCACGTATGTGGTACGGGTGATTCGTTACCCCCCGCCCCCCGAATACCTCTTTCTCTCTCACTTTTCAAATCATGGGTCACTGTAGTATTCAATAAAAAAAATAGCTAAAATATGCGAGGGCGCCACAGTCGCATTTCAGGTTAGGTTTACGGCCGAACGAATTCCCTTTGTTAATAATGTGCCAACTACACAATAGGCGTAGGCACACAGCGTCGGTAAAATATTGTATATGAAAACTGGAAATCGTGTTAGTTCGCGGAGCGCTGCGGGTAAAGAAATAAACAACAAGACCCACCTACTTCCATCGGGAGCACCTCGCCATCCCCCTCCCCACCAACCTCTCCAACCCCCCCGTAACCTCTTGCCAGAGTCTCGTGCCCCTCCCCCTCTTCACCCCACCATCTATCCACCCCATCTACTGAATTCCCTCAGACCCCCCCCCTCCCTTCATCCCCTCTTATTCCTCATCGCCCCTCACCCATCATTGCCGTATAACTAGGATCCTTCGTCTCCTCTAGCTCCTTCTTCGTAGACTGTACCAACCTCTAACCAGTCCGAACAACCCCTCTGACTATCCTCCCCTCCCCAACGCTATCTCTCTCTAACCCACCTACCATTCCCCCACTGACACTCACCCCCTAAATAAGCCAGGCAAAGGACCGCAATACGTGTTAAGGCCGTTGTTACGACCCAATCCTATGTTATTAGGGTTGCCTTAATATCATGAAATCGCGCGACGCACCTCAAAGGATTCGTAAAGCTGGCGCAATGACATAGAAAAAGATATAAATAAATTGATGTCACGTTTTAAGTTTCTACTGGAAATCGATGAAGATTCTTTTCAATTGACTACGTCTACGGTACTCTTGTTTATTGTTATATAATACATAGTCGTAAGACGGTGCCATTACTGCGATGAATCATGGATGAGTTATATTTCTTTTTCCTTTACGAAGTTAACGTGGAGCCATGTATACGTATATAGGAGGTATGCATTGTCGTACGAGAATCAGATAAATACGATTTCTTTGGTCGAGGACATAATATTACGATACCGTGTAAGAATGAAATTCTTGAATTTACGGACGGTTAAAGATCCTTACGATTTCTCGTGCTTATACCTCCTGAAAAATCGGTTCGATTGTTTGTATCTTGATCGACTCTATTTTTATTCATTGTTATCGTTATACGGTCTTACATTTTTTTTTTTTTTTACATTAATTTTAAGCTCCATCGATTTTGTCTGTTCCATTCGGTATAGCGTGGGATGTCATATGACTCGTCGCACAGGAAAAAGGTATTAGAGTACCGTTTGTTATACGTATGTATAGGGTGACCGAAAAACAGGGATCCAAAAGGAGAAAGAAAAGGTGGAAGAAGAACGACTGGATATTTCCGGCACGTTGAACAAGCAACGAAGCGATTCGGCAATTTGTTATTGGGGAATGCCTCATAATAATAATAATTGCGAGTCTCAACGACGATGAGAATGTTTGCCTTTCTTATCAGAAATACGCCCGTACCTGATAAGGACTCCGGTCACGAAATACATAATGGAAGAACTCGGAACAGTAAATCGCTCCTCGTACTCTATATATATAATACTGTATATTAACAATTGCCAGGTACAATAGTTGAGTAATATAGATATACATAGTATATACACTATGTTTATACAGTACATATACGTGTATATGTATACTTGTAATGCTTGATGGATTTTATAAAGAAAAGTAGGTGACTGAGATTCCATCAAGTAAATCAATGTTATCGGTACAGAAACGTACTTGTAATTCTACAATTGCACAACTTTCCAATCCCGTTTATTATTTCTTGAAAATTCAATGCTTTACGTCACTTGCCAGCAATTCGCCTAGGAAAGCCATTTTCGCAAGATTCGCATATATTCCACAGGCGACTTCCCCCACTCTCGACCCTTACCCCAGTCTTCGAACTATTCCCGGATCAAAAAAAGGCTAAACAAAGGAAAGCAGCAACCAAGAATTGAGGGACGTGAGGGGAATCTCTTCCCTCGGGTTTCTCGCCTTCGGAATCCCTCGGGATATTCCGTTGCACCGCTGGAAGTGTTTTCTAGTTAAAAAAAGGAAAAGTGCGACAGAAACGTATTACTTTAACGTCCAACGGTACTTCCTTCCTTCCTTATCGGTAACTACAAAAGTATATGTTGTGTGAGAAATAGTTCCTTTTTTTTTTCACCTTTTTCTTTTTATTTAGATTCCTCGTGGCACCACGCAATAATCACCCGACCCTGAGTAAAGGTCGAATCCCTTATCCACGTGATTAAGATCTCGGACGAGGAGGCCCTGCTGACGTTTCTTATTTTCTAATTCAATGGGAACTGATGAAATAATGCAGAAAACCTACTGTGTTCGTATATACATATATACACGGCTGTGAATCGTATTGGTATTGGACACCGTGTATATGTTCCGTGAATGTAAACTTGTGGGATTCACGTGTATACTCTAGATGCGTGTACATGGGATATATCTATATGCGTGTGTATATATCTATATACAGGTAAAAGAAGGGAAAGACGTCAGGGCCGCAGGCGCTTCTATTATTTTAGTAATCCGATCTTCATCGACATCACCTCGATTCATTTTATTACCTCATTATAATAGCAGATACAAATTTATGTCAGGAAGTCCATTATTAATAACCAGTTGTTTTCTTTTGCGTTTTTATTCCCCCTTTTTTTTCTGCACCATATTTAGTTACGTCACGTCAGACCGAACGGCAGCGCCATCTGGTTTTGACAGGTCGCAGCAAAATATTGGATTGATAATGGTTGAGAGTTGGGCGAAGGGGGTGGTGAGGAGGGGGTAACCAAATGTACGTCGAATTAATTAATAGACTAATTATACGGGAACATCGTCGACTATTGCGTTTTTTAAAATTCTTCATGAAAAAAGAATTTGTTAATTGCATTTCGTGATTCCTAATTAAGCGTTCGTTTTTTTTAAAATCGACTCGCGTGTCAGCGGTTCTCAAAGCATGTATAATGGATAAACAAGGACGGATATACGTTCCCGCGTTATTCGTCATGACTCTGTTGCAGCTACCGGAGAAATCCAACAGATGGCAGGACTGTTGCTACGTAATATCCTTGATTCACAAATAATTATTTTCAATTACACTGTTGATTTCTTATGGCATAGAAGGTTTTACTTAACCTCGTGTCTCCGAGAGTTCTATTGAAATATTTTTGTCCTTCTCCCTCCCACGCACGCCTATAGGCATCTCGTTATACGTAATGGCGACCCGGTCATATAACTAGCTGGAATTTACTCGATTGCTTACTATCTTCAGAAAAATTAATATACATACATATATATATATAATCATTAATCACTGTTATGTAATCAAGTAAAACATATTGACCTTATCTTAAAAACGATACGAGCAAAAATTACGGAGAGTTGAGGAATATTTAATTGTGAAAAAAATTAAAATAATAAAGTGCGTACACGCATGCACGTATACACATATATATATATATGGAAGATCGAATGAAATCGTCACGTATCATTATGGAAATTACATCGTCGTAATTTCCATTAAGGTGACCTATAATATCCCAGGCACTTGTGTATACATATTCATACGTTTTGCCTGCACACACTCACACCTCTGATTCGTGCAGCCTAGGTAAATTTTCAAAGGGAGATTTTTTGTCGCCCCTTAATAAGGTACAAAGATGCACAACAGCCACGAATCTCCTTGCCCGAAGAAAACGAATATCTTTCTAATTACTTTTTCCATTAATTACATTGAGATTCATTGGCCGAGAGGGAAGGCGAAGGGACGAGGGGGGGAAGTCGGTAATAGGGTGGATGGAAACGTCACTCGGCATGTTGAAATGAATATTTTAATTACTCCCAATTGCTTGTGCCTCACCCTGGTAAAGATAAACCAGGGCTACGCATTTGCAGGTTGTGATAATATATATATATTTGAAAAGGTATACTAAAATTGGAAAATTTCTTTTTGATATCAAAGAATTGTATTGGTACTATGTGCGTGTTCGTGAGCTGCCCCCCCCTCCCCGTCCCACCATGTGGTAAAGAGACTCCCAGGAACGCACCATACCGCCTAAACTTTGAACGGGACGGGAATCCCTACGTGCGTGTCTCTCTGTATGCTGGCACACAGTCAGGAACAAAACTTTGTGTGGAGGGAATGACTTTTTTATCCTTCCTCTCCCCCCTCCCCTCCCCCACAAGCGTTTCACCGACTCACCCGCCCAAACCTCACGATATCGTAATCACTTTTTATTTGCTCCGTGATATCTTTTTATCGACACGCTAATAAGACAGGGATGGACACGGATGGATCTGTCGATGTGAGAATTGATAATTTCATATTCAATTATTGAGATACCGTGATATATCGTAATGGTCGTGCGAGTCGTTTTTTATTTATTTGATTTCCCATAGGGAATATCAATTCTTTGAGTGTCTTTAATTAAATCAGTATATATATGTATATAACGTCTGAGTATCGACGATCGGCCATTTTCACGATTAGCGTCAATTATGATTTCACAATCAAGGACGCTGACGCGTAATTCGCGCGGCCCTGTGTGTCAGTTATTAAAACTTTAATCATTTCTATTTCAGTGTACAGTCGCGTCAGGAAGTTTAGACTCTTGTTATTTTCGATACTCTCCACCGTGCCAGTGGAACGCCTGGTTACGGATTCGACTCCGCGCGAGTACAGTTCACGGCAAAAGTTAGCAGAACGTCAAATGGAAAATCCAAAGAGAAAGATCTTTGGTCTCTTTTTTTCTTTTCGTTTTGCTTTTTTCTTTCCCCTTTCTTTCCAATAGCAAATCTAGTCAACGTCCTTAGGCTAAAAAGCAGTCGTTAACAAAGAGTTTACGACTCAGGACGTCTAAGGCTTTATCTCCCCCCCTCTCTCTCTCTCTCTCTCTCTCTCTCACACACCTTCTCCCTTGTCTATAACTCTGACTCTATCCCGAGGGACCATAAGGGGTCCCGACGTGACAACGGCGAACTAAGACTACAGGCAGGACTCGGTTTATCCTCTTTATCCTTCACCACTAGTTTATTCCACCCATTATACTGTCACTGGAGAAATTATAATAAAGCGTCGCGACGCCAGTCGTCCCTAACAGACTGTACAGATAGAATATTCTAAAAAGGTACGTACGAGTATCATAATCGTTACTATAGCAATGCTGTCAGAAACGATAACAGTGTGTAAGAGAAAAATTGCGGTGAAAACCGATAAAAATGAAAAAGAAAGAGCCAAAAGTAAGACAAAGGCACTGTGTAACAGTGGCGAATGAAAAATCTGCAGTCGGGAGATTAACGTTCTACGATCTAAATGCGTGTGTATATATATATATATATATATATATATAAATTATATATACACATATTATATACGTATCTCTACAGTGAAAGCCAAGAATAGGAACAATGCACATTTGCACTCTGCCAAAGGGATGGGGATGTGCGTGTGCGTCTAGTAAGGGGTTCCTTTCATATTACATAGGATCATAGGAGAGTATCCATGAAAAAGGCTTTGCAGGAGGAAAACTGTGCGAGAGAGAGATAGATATAAAATAAACGAAGAAAAAAGAAAAGAAATGGATAAAGGGCAGAAAAGTAATTTAAAATATACCATAATGGAAGAAAGTCTTTGCAACACGGTTAGAGGACGAGTAGAATATATTTTATATACGGTATAAATGATATAGGAGCTCCGACGTCGCATACCTCTATGTACTGTGTATACTCGGTCGGTACGGCAGGATTTCTTAGTTACCGATCGAACAACTTTTACATCCCACTGTAAAGTCGAGTCACATACCTGCCTAATGCCCGACTATAAATATTACAATTCCAGCGTGCCCCGCTGCTCGCAAGTGGAAGAAGTTTCGCTCCTTCGATAGTGTATCGGGGAGGCAGCCATTTTCGTGTGGATTTTTTTTGTCTTGTCGATCCGCGAGACTCGGTCACACGTTGCGACACCAATATCATTGACACGTTAAAATTTATATGCAACATTTTTTACATCGACCAATCGTGTGTATATATATACACCCTTGAAAATATAAATTTTACAATCACGATTTCACGTCGATGATTTATGACTCAAGGATAAATTTTTGAACTTGGCTCTTTTTTTTTTTAGCAACTCGCGTCATCGCGTACGATACTCCCACAGTGGATTCGTATAGTTCGTTGTTGTTTAAAAATATATTTATGCATTTGCTAATACATGAATACATGAATGATTCCTCGAGGCGTTTACATAGTAACGATATGCTTGAATCTGGTGAAATTGAAACGCGACTGTCTCTTCTGCAAGGTCGCATAGACTCGAATACATAATTATATTAATATGCATAACGTGAATCCGTCTGACCCTTCTCTCCCCACTCCTCAAAATTCTTATCTCCTCACGCTCGGTATCTCCCTTTAACCCACTATCCCGTGCGCAAGTCTAGTTTATCTTTTTCCAGTCTCTATCGTTTTCTAATGCCAAGAACAAAAAATGAAGGAAAAAGTTTCAACCTCAGCTAATCCGCCGCTGTGACTCGACAAAAGTCAATTTTCCCTCGCAGACGAGAATTTACATGGAAACTAATCAAATATTTTATCGTATTCAAAAAAAAGCCCAGATACGCCCGTTAAAAATAATTTTCATCGCATTGCACGTATAAATTAAACGTGGGCGTATACGTGTTTATTTTTTTTTCTTCTTTCAATCCAGTCTAATAAAAATTCGTTTTTAACGGATCTGCATTCCATTTAATAAAATAAAGGATTCGAGATATAATCTGTTATTATAACGAATTATCAGGCCATACGAAATGAAAATTTCTTGTTATACAAAAAAATATATCAAAAGTAATTAAATTCAAATCAGACGCAACAAATGTGTCTCGTTAGTGTGATAAACGACAGAATTTTATCGGCGTTCGATACAATTATTATCATCAGGAATGCGATAACAAATTCAAAACGCAATCCGTCCGAGTGACAACAACATTGTCGTTGTTTTATTATTATGAGATACTACAGCGCAAACAATGTTTGGCTTCGTGCACGCATAAATAGAATCTTCGACAATTGTTTTTCCTCTCCCCCCCCCACTCCCCTCCAACGGCACACTGACTCCCCTCCCCTCCCCGCCTGCAGCGCTCCTCCCCTCTTCCCCTTAACTTTAACTTCACGCGACTCTGACCTTTCCCGCCGCGACGCCCCGCCACTTTTTTTCTCTCCAGTCCTTTATCGTTCATCCTCTACCCCTCCTTTCTACACCTGCCCCCCCCCCATCTCCTCCTCCCGCATCCACTTTTGCAGCCGTATTACTTAAGTTTTCGAGGTAATAAAAGCCGGAAGCCGTCACGAATTTCCTCGTGAGCGTATTTTGTACTTTCTCTCTCTCTCTCTCTCTCTTTTTCTCTCTCCCTCTTCCCCTCTCTCGATGTTTTTTCTTCTCTTTCATCATTCCCAAGACCTTTTTTTTTCGTTTACAGACTGTATATACCCGCACACAGAAGCGCACGGAACATCCATGCAAAAAGTGTTCAGGTTTTACTTGTGAAATGAGAAAAAATTTGTCTAGCCAATTACAGCTACGAAGAAACGGCGAGATATAATTTTATCCCATGGTCTGTACATATATATATATATATTGAATCGATAAAATACATGTTTACGTATGTATAGTATATACAATATATATGATACAGCGACGTGAATAATTTTCGCGAAAATATTAGTTTTCACCGGAGACAGTAAATTGTCTATGGCAATGGTCCGATTAAATATCCAGCGCATTAGGAGCTTAATTAATTAAACACTTATCGATTGAAGACGAGATAGTCCGCGCAGCGTGTAACGTGGACGCGGCTTGTAGATTGGATAGGTGGGGGTTGGTCTAGCGGGGGCGACGGGAACTCGCGGGGGCGAGTCAACCTGCTTGGATCAGTGGTTCTCAAAGAGAACGAATAATAATGCATTTTTAATATTTATCATATCGCATTATGTAAGCCGATGCTCCCAATAAGGTCGATAAAATTAATGTGAAATCGTCTGTCACGAAGGAGTCATTTTCTCTCTCTTATACATACCGTGCAACATTAGATAACGATATCACGCAGTGTCTTCGATAATTAATTCTTTTTTTTTTCGTCGCTTGGTATTTCCGAGTGAATTAAAAGAAAACTACAGCGGCGACATCTATGGCAAATTTTCCAAAGCACTCTTTCATTATGACTCATATATATATGTATATACCAATTAGAAATAAAACGAATAATGAAAACAACAATCGAAATTACAAGTGACCCTGAAAATTCGTTCTGACTTTTAATTAGTAATTATAAAAATTACGCAGTCTCTTCTTTATCCTTGTAAAAGTCAACCATTCTCGTCCCGTCTCCTCATTTCGTTATCGAGCGTCCCCACGCGCGACGCCGCCGAAAGCGTCGGTTATGCATCGGCGAGAAAATCGTCGCGAGGCTGCGTGACGTCACTGTTATAAAATGAAATAATAAGAAACACGGAACTTTTTCCTTCGTCATAATTCAACGTCCTTGTCAAATCCATTTTCAACCTGTGCACCTGGCGGAGTCGAAGTAGTCCAAAAATAACATGGACTATATGTATACGCACAAAAGTTAAAAAAGTCACAGCGTTTCCCAAAGGGTTAACGAGTCCGGGTGGTAGGGTTAGGTGAGAAGAAAGAGAAGGGGAAAGCGTTGATGAAAATTCTGTAATTTCAGTGAAATTCTACGTGGGATATAGAGCGCACGGAATTATGGTCTCGTAATGGCGCTCTAGGTTAAACAAGCAACGCGTCGCGTTAGGAAATACACATGTGTCAAAGTGGTGGCGACTATCGTCGCTTCATTGAAAAGTGACTGACTGGCAATAGGATGGACGGTAATCCTCCCGAGACTCGTATACAGTCGGTGTACGTGTATACCTATGTATAAATAGATATAGGTAACAGGGAGTTGTATCGAACGGAGTATAAACGTACGTCGTCCTCTATCCACCTCGATGAATCTTGATGAAGATAATGATTTTCGAACTATGCTATTTCTCTTGTACATAGGTGTGTAAATATATATATATATATATATATTATATGAAGTACTCGATGTTCTGGCGGATTAAATTAAGCGGAGGCAAGTTGAAAATTAATTTTCGAAAACTCGTCCTTTGAAACTCATACTGGAGTGGTACGGTAAAAGCCGTAAATTCATAATAATAATGCTCCGAGTATTATTATACAGCCTCTTTCATTAAATCCTATTTCCGTTTCGTGATTGTCTTATAAATATTAAAAAATTTTACTTTTTACTCTAAATTTCTTTCATCAAATTTATAATCAACATTTTTTGGATATTCCTTTTGAGTTTTTTTTTTCAGTTACATCTTCAGCCACTCTTTGGGATCAGGCAACAAGGCTTTCCGAGGGAGACCTCGAGAGAGGACGGGGAAGATCTTGGCCGAGGGAGTCGGAGAGGGGATGAGAGAATGGTACAGAGACTTGGAAGGATGTACCCAGCATCCGTTCATCGATAATGCCCGAGTAATTTATTTATTTATTAACTCAGTTCGCAGCTACAACGTGACCACGGACCAAAACGGCATTTTCTCCCTTCCATAAGGCACGAGGTTCGACACTGCACCCATGCGACCTCAATTAATTGACTGTGACGAGTGAATTTAATATCGCTCGATTGAACATTACGTATTTTATACGCGTTTCCAGACCCGTTACTGTTTCGCGACAGTCGCTTAATGAGCCGCGAAGACCGCGCATGCCGTCGAGGGATAGGATCGAAGTCCGCCATTACGCCGCTGGCAGGTTCTGGATTTAAATTTATGAAAATAAAGTAGGAAAGAGAAAAAATGATTTTATCCATAACGCCAATAACTCAAAGACATATTACGACAGGTCGTCGTAGCCGTCATTGTAGGGTGAATTTTCAAATTCACCAATCACTCGGACACGTGACTGTCAGGACAAAAAAAAAGTACGTAAATATTGAAAAGTCAAGTGCGCGCACGACGATATGGATAAGCAAGGCGACCGAGTCGAGGTGAATTTATTCGATTACTCTACCAGTAAGCAAGAGACGAGGGAAGCCAGGAGTTTATTGAGAATTACTGTGATAAATAATAGCGGGGCGGGAGAACAGGCAGCGCCAGGCATCGCGGCTGAGAGAACGACAGCGAAATAGCTTATACACCCAAGTAGAGAGGTATATAGAGAGGATACTATAGCGATATAGGTGCTTGCCGTGAGAGAGAGAGAGAGAGAGAAGGAGAATGAACGAGCTTCCATAAAGGAGATTCGCGTGCGATAGAAAGAGAAGGACGAAAAGCTCGTTTTACACAGAGCAAAACTTCTGGTATCTGCGAGAGTAAAGCAACACGCACAACGAGTGCAGGAGCCAAAGCGAAACACCGTATCACGAAAGTTATAATTTTAAAACGAACAATCCAAAAGAGGTTTTTTGGCTTTTACGCGTATCCGTATAATCGTAAATTTTTAATAGCGATTACGTTATGCACTTTTTTTTTAGCAATAAAAAAAGTCCCTCACGAATACGTGCACTTGGATTTTTCTAATTTTCCTATTCATAAATATCTTATAGCTCCCTTGTATACCGGGTCGACTTTTTTCAAAATCTCATCGACCCCTCCCACTTCGTCGCTCCTGTTGATCTTTGCGACGTTTGAACAGGTGTCGCAGCTCGTAAACTCGTGCCGACCTCGACCCGCATCTTTATTGCGCTATTCGTTTCCAGTTTACCATTAATCTCGGAACCGAGTCGATAGTATACCCTGTTGTTGATCGATCGTTCGATCAGCGTGATCGATATTTTAATAATACTTTTCAAACGATCGCCAATTGCCGAACGTCAACTTTGCTTCCCCCTTTTTTCCAATTCACCTAACCCCCTGCAATTTTCCCTCGTCAACAGGAGTTATCGACTAACCCACTCACCTACCTATATATATGTATAACTACACTGTATCTACCTTAGGACCTTTTTCAATTATCCATGTTCGATCTTTCCCATGTAGGGACGGCACGTAGATGATCTCCAGTGATACGAGTGCGAAGGTCCGTGACCTTTTATTTTTTCGAAAAAATTTCAAATTTTATAATTAAAAAAGGAAAGTCAGCCGTCATTTTTTAACGTTTCATTAGCCTGCACAAAAGTAGGACATTTCAAAATTTACTCGCGTATCCACATTGCCATCAGTTTGTATACCGTGTGCGATGTAACTCTAGTAACTACTGCGTCCTGACAGGTAGCATTTATTTACATGTACTGACGCAGCGAGTCATTTGGTCAAGACTTAAATATAGTTCTGTGAAAATACTACTAAGAAATCAGTTTCGTGTGTCAACTTAAATTTTGGCTATGACCCCCCTCCCGTTTCCACCCCCACTGCCTCGCTTATTCCCAAGCTCTATTTTCAGTAAGTCCAAAGAACACGGTACAAGAGCGTCATTCCGAATAAATCGCACGCTCGGTAAAGTCTGTTCGACATCGTGAAAAAATATATAAAAAATTCTCTATATTTCCCAATACACATATTTTTTCCTATAACACTAAATACATACTTCTAAGCTACTCCACAATTTTCTAAACCCCACTCGTTCGGTACACGTATCATTATACCTTCACACACAATAATACACATGCTTTGGCACACGGTTAGTTCCCAGCATCGCCGCTCGTCGCGCCATCTCTCGTAATAACCGCAAACTATACACGACCCAACAGGCTGCGTACTTCCACAAAATGATCATTAATAAAACGATCTACGTAACTCGAATATTCTGTAACTCGAGAGTGGATGAGTCAGTATATGAAAATTTTGCATAAATTCGCGAATAAAACTTTGACTAATGCTTCGAGTCTGTAGCTATATGTAAGACTGATATATCCATGGAATTGATCTCATCTGGTATCCCTATTACGATACACTCATACTATCCTCTCTCATCTTAAGATTTGCATCTTCGTCCATATAACTGATTTGATCTCGCAATTTCTATCTCTTTTGCGTCTCATGATTTTCTATCCTTTTTCCTCTTTCCTCCAACCCTCCTCCCTCCCCACTCCACCGTTCTATCGTCGTTTCACCAGCACGGAATGCGTCATTACTCTCGTTCCTCTCGCCCAGTAATTAGCTCATCGTCCTGCGGTTTACGAGGCTCGTAATATCGGGCCCTTGTTGCAAATACACGAGGTGATTCATCCTAACGAACGATTCGACTTGATCTCTATCGTTTGGGTTATACCGTAGTGACTGTCTCTGGGAGTCGACCTGATGGAAATTCATTAGCCGCTTATTTGGATTTGACGTATCGACACTGTAAATCGATGTAAATACTTCGTAGATGGATTTATTAATGTCTGTATACGTAAGGGGGAATAACAATGGTAATAAAAGAAGCACGAATTTCGGACATGTAATCTGTTTATATATATAAGGCTGCTAGAGTTTATCGTAGCCGAGTCCATGTTACAGGAGGTGACCTCGCGTCAAAAATAACCAGATATTATTTCTCGGGACTTTTTTTTTTAGGCAATTTTGTAGCAACTCCCTACGACTCTTCGGGGGGGTTTCACTTTGCTTTTGTTTTTCTCGTAAAAATGACAATTTTGGTAATTCAGTCAAGGCTGGTTTAGTGAACGTTTTATTTCAGCCAGTCGCTGCGAATTGTCTTGTATGACTCACATGGATGCCCGAGTGATAATTTTTGAGGCTTGATGAAAATATTGAATTTTGAAATAAAAAAATTCTGCACTTGGGTACGAATGAAATTTTTATCGTCCCACGAATAACCTGTTATCATATGCCGATACGTGGAATATATAGGGACGAAAAGAAATTCTAGTCAAACCGAAGAATCCCGCCTCGTGTAACTCGACCGGAATCCAACGCGATTTCATATTCAGACGTTGGAAAGTATTTTGCATAATTTATTTTACTGCACATTTTTTTTCCTCTTTCATTCTCCACCTCCTCCTCCACCCGCTCAACTACTATACCCCGCGTACTTCGTGTTGTTATTCTACTTTATTTTATTCCCTGTCCTTTTTTTTTCCTCCTCGCTCCATTCCTTTCCAAAGATCGGGAAGCGTCCGACAAAAAAGTGAACCGCAACGAAATTGTTTGTCGCATACCGAAATGGCAGTATAACCCATAAATCGATCCTACGAGTAACTTGAACCAGACGTGACGTCACTGGAGGTTCAAAAAAATCATGGTGGTTGACAAAAAAAGATATAAACAAAAATGAAAAAAATTTCTACAAAAAATATTATTATTAAAATATAAAAAACAAAATGTCATAGAATCCATCCAACCGCTCGCGCAAGGACAACGAGTATCTTTATCCTCGAAATTCCATAGGGAGCAGTGACAGCCGTTCTTGGATTCATAGGCGACGTTAAGGAGACACATCGTGTAATTACGTGAAATTGCGTAATTTTTATCAGAATCGTCGACCGCCATTGTATATCTATATACGTGCGTATATGCTTGCCGAGTAGAATGGGGACTTTTAGGTACACTTTACATATATATACACATACATAAATTCGTAATACATATAATATATATAAATACGAAACCAGGCTGTATACCTATAGATTGTGGAACGGGACCTCATGGCTGCCAATTAGCAGAAGATTAACAAAAGGTTATTAGTTGCAATAACACCGACGAATGCGACCCTTTGCCAACTCCGTCCTAACGATCCGACGTGTCATCGGCGCCATATTCTATTTTCAATTCGCCGCCAGCCGACAACAGTGATTTTCTAACCTAAGACCTTAAGCTACGCACTGGCGACACCCAGATACATCTATAAAATAAAATCGCGTATGTTAAATGAATTTTTTTAAAAAATTCCTAATACGCGAATTAAAATTGCAACCGAGTGCATTTTCTATAATCGATGCACTGAAGCCAGTCGCCCGATTAAATAATTACGAAACGGATTTAAAAAACCGGTCGCGAGGGTGCGTGTGAGTGATTGCTCGAGTGCGTAATGTGTTTCTACGTCATCGTTCTACATATGCTGATGCATATTTTTTTTCTTGGCTTCCCACCACCCTCTTGACCGCCCGGGAACGAGTATACAGGTCATAAAAATGCAATCAACGCGTGTATATATATATATACACACGATTCGCTCTTACATTTGAATAACTTTTATCGGTGCTCTGATAAAAGCTCGAATCTTCCAACAGTCACTGAACTGACAGTGTTAACCAATAACGTATGCAAATAGATGCAGGTGAAGACACGATAGGAACATTCACGAAGCACAGAGAGACGCGCGTCGCGTTAAAGAGACGCCACATGACGCTTAGACGTCTTTATATATACATATACAAAGACGTGCTGTAAAATTTATCACAAGCAATATTATCCCTGGACAATTTTATATCAGATTTTCGAGTATACAGCATGTAGGTCACCGAGCTTCTCATTAAGTTATTTAATTACTGGCGCCCATTAATTCTGTTCGCGAGATAAAAAATTAAAAAAAAATGTCTCACGATGATTACACGTGTACAGCTCGCGCGTATTAATAAGCGCCTAATGCAATTGTCTCTGTGCGTGTAAAAAAGCAAAAATTTATGCGAACACTTGTGTCGCTCAATGAAAATCGCGGCGTTCTAATTCTACGTGTACCTTCGTAGAGACACGCTAGATGGCAGCACGCGTTGCCCGATCGGTAAAGTAGGAAACCTTCTGATTTTAATACGGGAACAGTGTGTCCTCGTTCGAGGCCATGTTTGATATTCTAATTGGGCCGTTTTACATGTTAAAGGACGATTCGCCCGGCGAGAGAGGTACTTTAATTAAAGTGCGATTCCTGGGAGTTCCTGGGTCGCCGGTGGAGGGGAGGAAGTCACCGAGGCAGGTGAAGAAGTGGGGGGTAGGAGATTACGGAGAAGGTGGTCGCCTGAGAATGGAGAGTGTTACGGCTGGTATGTATATATATATTTCTAGAATTCTAGTTATGGGATAAGTTTCATAGGTGATATCAGTATTCCCATGTGTGACCGTGGTATACGAGGAACACTGTTATATGGGAAAAGTTGTTATCTCTTGTAATCACTTACCCATACGTGTCCTATCCTATATAGGGTTATTCATGAGAAGCGAATCACCTGAAGATGATACCATAGAAATCAAACGGAAAGGCTAACCTTCATGCGATGTCCGTTTGCGAATAATTCCTGTACGTATATCAATGACGCGAGAAATATATAAGACGCGCATTGACGTTTTTGAAAATTGGGGCTGAATCTTACCTGAAACAGAAAAAAAAAGAAATCGTTAAAACACCATTACAAATGGAGACGACGTTCGACATGAGATAAATTGACGTGATATGGAAAAAGACGCTCTGGCGTCGCGACGAGTTACCATAGACGAGAAAGCGGCAGAGATACAGGAAATGAAATTTTGAAAGGAGAAAATACTCGAAAAAAATATTACAAGTCGAAAGTGTACGGGAAAAATCAGAGTAACCAATGCTTTGAATATAAAAATGCAGCTTGCTTTGAGTGTAAACACACTCCAGATATTATTTATGAATTTTTTCGCTTCGCGGAATTCGAATAGCCAGCTACATTTTAAATTGAATTTTGCGCGATTTCTCATTTTAGCCGATTAATTTCTAATCGCCGTGCCATATTCTAGGCTTACGAAATACACGTTCCATTGCGTGGACTTATTACGAACGAGCAAAATACCCGTTAAATACAAAAATAATTTAAATCACGTCGTAAGATGGAAAAAAGAAATATTGGATGCATGCTCTAATCTACGAGTCACGTACGTTATCATCGTTATCGTTCGCGCGTCAACTCGTATGAATTTTTATTATGAGATTGCGCGAGAAGTAAAAGTTTTTTAAAAAGAGGATATACATATAGAACCGCAGTCGTGTTTCTGAGTAAAATCAAAAAAAGTTTCTACAGAAATATATATATATATATATATGTTAGCACGGAGCACGCATGCAGACAAAATTGAATCTCGGAATGTATTCCATAAATAAATAAAAAGTTTCTGGTAGTACTGGGTTAGGGTGGGGGGAGGTGGGGGGGAAGAGGGGGCGAGTGATGCCACGAGAAACGAGAGCGATGGGGTTGGGGGTTGGGGGTTGGGTATGCGCAGAAGGTTATGAAAGTGTGTAGAAGAGGCAAGAGAGTTAACACAAACACACCCTATAACGTATATACTCGAGTATAGCAAGTATAATGTGTATACAGTAGCGACGCTTGGCGTCGCGGCGCATTGGTTTATCAACGTACCGGTGGACGCGCGTGTATTTATATCTTCTCTCCCTGTATGAATGGCCGCTGTCAATGTGGAACGCGTTACGTATTCATATACACAGATTATATGAATACAGTCAAGGCATACATAAAGCCCGGTTTACACTCAACGAAAAGGAGCTCCAAGAGTCGTCGATTGGATGGCCTTTCACCGAATACGATGACAATAAAGCGCGCGGACTATAGAAAACTCGTCGATAAGTAATAACTCGCGGACGCTGTATGAAAATTGTTGTATATCGTAATAAAAGCCAGAGGCCACGCCCCCGTTTCAAATTATTACTCGATTATTGAGATTTTACGTAAATAGTCGCGTAGTGTAACGAAATACTCGGAATTAATCCAGACCCACCTGTTATAGCCTGCACAGTGAAATATAGTCTGCGTATACATAATTAACGACCGATAACATTTATTTGTCATTAATATATAGAATTTTTGAAATTTCATATATTTCTCTCCATCGCTTTCGATACTATTTACCGGACTATAGCCTGGGGGTCTAGAGATTGAGGATGACGAGAGTGAGATGGAGAAAGAGAGAGAGAGAGAGAGAGAGAGAGAGAGAGAGGAGAGCAGGGGGATACGAAGATTTGAAGGGATTTGCAAGGGAATTCGCGTAAGTTTAATTTCTAAAGGAAACTCATAGCGCATCAAACGTAAAGTTGCCCTGTTGGATAATCCAAAAATATTTAATCGAAACTTCGGTATACTATAATACGGAAGGCGGAAGAGAATCTTCGTGTTGGATTTTTTACGTCACGTGGGATAACGAGAATTACGTGCCTGCGGCCCTGCGGGCCCGTTAACGAAGTCTGTATAATTTATTTACTCATTTATTTCTCATACACCGAGCACCGTCTAGCGTGTGTGTGTGCGTGTTCGATTTATCAAAGTTAGATATACCGAGCGTCATTACTAGAAATTCACGTTCGTAATGTACTGTCGGGTAATGCGTATGGTTATTCATAGAGTTTCAAATAGTTATGGACATTCGAAGTTGCATTCGTGGGATAGTTGATTCGACAAAGGGTAGTATATTTACACTCGGGTCAATGGTATACGCTTGTCTCTGTCTGACTTGTGGTAACGGTGATGAGTCTGTCTCTGTTGCACTCGTGGTAGGTATCGGGGGAACTGGAAAATTCTGAAAGGATTTTTCATAATCCTTCTTCTATGATTAATCGATGGGATTGGCGATTTGCCAATGGCCAAATTTATATTTGCCAATTGTCATACAAATTGAATATAAAATATTGACGAGTAACATTTAACCTGTATTATGAATGACGGTTGTCAAATCCAATTAATATAGTTGATATGGACTTTTTTTTGTATTGATATTTTTATTGTTAATGCCGATACTCTTTTTTTTATTGAATTGCGCGAGTTTAATACTTTTTAAGGTACAAAGGCATGAATTTGTAATATTTTTGTTTTATTTACACGAAAAGTAATATCACGCAACTTTTTTATTTTCATTTTCTGTTCTTTTTGGAGCTGCATGCATTGTGTGTTTGTGTAGCAACGGAGAGTAAAATATTTGGTGTCTCGTTTGAGGAAGGATATTTCGAAAGAAAAATCCTTGGTGGCAACGAGAGAAAGAAAGAAAGAAAAGAGAGAGGGAATTTAAAGGGTGAATAATGTGTATGGAGGTTGTTGATAAAGAGCGAGAAAAAAAAAGGTAGAGGGAATACAAGCGTTTTTACGTTTTATTGAGCAGCATGAGTATTCGAGCTGATTAGGAGGACGGTAATGAAAAAAGAGATTTGGACGCAGGAAGAGCTATATCTGTATCTATACAGATAAATATAGATATAAGAGAGGCTATAAAGAGACGCGAACCGACGGGAAGAATTTTGAAGGATAATTCAGAAAAATAAATCAAGATATAATCGCGACGTCAGATACGTCAGGAGTAAAATTAAAAAAGATTGAGAAAAAATTGAGCGAACGTGGGACGGGGTGAGATTCTAAATGATACAAGACAGAGGAACGACGAGGAACTTTGGAGTAGAGCTGGTTGCCATAGCAACGTGAAAAACCGGCAAAATATTGTCCGACGGAGGAGAAGCAGAAGGGAATAAAATTGGAACGAGATAAAGTACAGATGAAAGGACAATAAGTGAGAGAAAGAATATGGACATAAAGAGAGAGAGAGAGAGAGAGAGAGTCAACGAGTGTATTATTAAACCAAAGGGATGGTGTGCGTGCGCGTGTGGCAACGTTACGAATTAATTTTGAAGTATAGAAAGACACAAAAAAACAAGAAAGAAAACAGGGGGGGGGAGAGCTCAAAAAAATAGAGACAAAGATTCATCTGTAATTATGGCTCCTGATTCCAGGGTCGTGAACGTGATCGACCTTGAATGGCCTTTTATACGAAATTACCTGACTGTACAGCATGTGGAGAGCAATTCCAAGAAAATCAGGAATGAGACAAGAGCCGTTCCCCGAAAAGTTTATAATTTTTTTATGAGTTTTCGTTTTTCCCAAGCGAGATATTACTTTAGCACCCCTAACCGCCCCCAACCCTCCACCTACCCGCAGCGTTCCCTTACCGATCGCTTATGGGGCAGGGAGGAGCCTTTTGTCTCGACCGATGTCTCTGTCTCTCTCATTTATTTTAATCTTTCTCTCTCTCGCTATTCCCGCTTAAAATAGCAACCAGTCGAGCAATGTTCCTATAGTCAAATTACATTTTTCAATTTATTCCACGACTGGATACGCTCGACTCGCCTCATTCGCTCGGACAATAGTTAAACTGTTTAGTTAAACTACAGTATTTAAGTGGAAATCCGGGACTCGGGGAAAATAGTGAAATTGCTGGTTGAGGCGTTGTTACACGAGGCTGAATCCTATTAACGAAACTATAGTAACCGTAAAACCACTTTATACGTATTGTAAAGGGTGGCACGTGCAGAGAGTCAAACCGAAAACCCAAAGTACAGTCATGCACAGAAACACACGGAGTTAAGAACGTACGAATGATTATTTCCATTTCTTTTAGAGATTTCTGTCTAATTGGGAACTGAGGAGAGGAGTGCGGTGGGCAAAGGGGGTGAAGAGGGGGGTAGGAGGCAGAAAAGGGTACTTGCGAGAAATTGTAGCGAGTACGAAGGGCGAAGAGGAGGGGTGAAAAAAATTAAATAATTCAAATTCCAACCTTTACGAGCGGCGTTTGTTCGGGAACAGAAATATCGTGGGAAAAAAAAGTATGAGAAAAAAAACAATGAAATTCCATCGACTCTAACAGAATACCCGAGAGTTTCGTCATAGGGTCTTGCGCGACACGAGTATTTCCGTATCCTGACGTTGCAAAATTTGCGATCGAACTTTTCTTCCCACTAGGTGTATTCTCCGACGCGTCTATTCGTATCAAATTTCGAATTCTTATAAATTCTAAACACTATGGTTGCTCGACGTTTCAACTCTTCCCTCGTCTATTTTTATTTCTCTTGATTTCTTACGGATAATATATATTATGTTCACCTTCGACCTTCGTCAAGCTTCACTGGCGCTTCCACGATTTTATATCCGAGTTTGCTATTTTTATTTTGAAAACTGACAAAGTCAATTTCTTTATTTCCTCAAAGGGTTCTCGAACGTCGAGCTACATCGATATTGTAATACCAAAAGAGCAACGAGGAATACCGTATCGTTGACGCAAGAAGTGGTCGCAATATCGCTTGAAATTTTTACTAAAATTCTCAAGGCAAACGCCCATTGCCATTGGTTTCGGAAAATTCGATAAACTTTACGAAACTCAATTTCTAACCCGTCACGTCGTTTATTGCCCGTTGGCAAAGGTATACCCGAGCGAGAGTAGCATATATATATTTGCCTCGTGTAACCCTGACTTCGCCGCGCAGTGTATTTAATATCTGTTTCGTTATCTCCTAAACCTGAGCGGCCATCTTGCTATCTGCGATCGCATTTCCGAACGCGGTCAAAATACGTCTTCCGTTACGAGATAAGCACACTGGATTTGGACGAAATAGACGCAAGAAAAAAACTCGATTCGATAGAAAAAAGAAAAACATACAATGAATACATAACCCAACTGGTAAATAACATTTCCGTTAGTCACAATCAAGAACGAAAGAAAAAAAAGTCTAGCAAACGCGCGACCCAAGGGATCCTGACTCGTTGATCTAGAAAATTTCGTAATTTCAAAGTGAGAGTGAATCGAGCCTAAAAACTAAGGCGTATCGCCATCGAATTACGTATTAACGAACAGCGCATTGAGAACCCGTCATAATATTTCCCAAAGTTTCACAATACCGACATACAAAACACCCACATTCTCAAGCCTCTAATCCTATAGACCTTCAAGGGGGGTGGAGATGGGGGGATAAAAAGGAAGGGGTGGAACTCCAAAATCAAATATAACGTTTATGTTATGGCCTGACTATAGATATACGTGGCGTTCGGTATGAACGCACCCTTAACACGCATACACGGTGAAGCAGCAGGGAGACAAAACAAGTGAACGAGCGCTGGACGTGGCAACGACCGGATACACTCGCTCGACTATTCTCCTTCGTTCTCTCTCTCTCTCCCCCCCCCCCACTCGCTCCCGTCGACTGCCGCGCTCTACCTTACCGACTGGCACGACCCTTTTTCCCTCGTTGGTTACAAACACGCTGTCTCTCGTTATCTCTCTCTCTCTCTCTCTCTCTCTCTCTCTCTACTCCCTCGCCGAGCACACACGCTCCCACAGGTATGCACGATCGCGCGTTCACATTACAGAACCGAGAGAACCGTGCGAGACGGTTATTATTTAAAACCAGTTGTCATTGACAAAGACAATAAATTGAGGTTAAAAAAGGGTCCCTCCACTATACTATACAGTACATATGCATACAATAGTATAGTGTAAATACTAAGTAACGTCAATGGATGGATAGGTACCCAAGCTCTCGACCAATGGCAAACAAAAAAAAACGTAGCAGCCGAATGACGATCGTGACGGTATAGTCGTTATAACGGGTAGAGAACGCGAAGACGCGAACCGTCGTCTTGACGGAATCATTCCGTAATGCGAGACCCGTGTCAACCTAATTTCGTGGATCGGCCTGACAGTATTATGGTTAATCAACTTTGCGCACCTTGAACCTTAAAGTTCCGTGCGACGGGTGAACGACGAAGAGGGACGTCGATCGTCAAGGGAATTAACGAAGGATGGATAAACAGTAACGCGTATATGAATACAGGGGAAAATTGTACGAGCGACTATATAGTCTGGAGTTCGTTCAATATGGCCGCCGTGTGTGAATGTATACGTTAAATTGAAAATTCAATTATAGTTCGTGGTCCCTGAGCGCACTGATTTCATAACGCGGTTTAATGTACTTTTTTGGATTTTTTTTTCTTGGTTTTAGGTAAAACGAGATGACAGCGTAGGGACGTAGGTATACGTCAGTGATGGGAAGGGAAGCACCTACCAGCGAAGGGTCCGCATGGATTGGAGAGAATTTGACGAGCCGCGTAATCGGATCGTTCTATCTAGAACGGGGGGTTAAAGGGCAATATTGAATGGGGATAGATGACGGTACGAATTTGGCATTCAATGGGTAAGCTGTTATACAGTATATGAACGCTACGTTAGCGTTAAATATGGAGTTTTGAGATTGCTATCGAAATTTTCATTTTTTTTTTTCGGATATCGTTTTCACGAAATTTGCCAATGAGAACTTCCAGGTATAAAAATATTTTGATGAGACGCGTGTACAAATTCACGTTTCACATACGAAACAGATGGCCCGTACGAAGCGTGAGTGGCTGCTACCACGTCGGTATAATGACGTGCTCGTGCGATGCATTCACAGCCACGTGCGGTATGATTGAAAAAAAAATAAAAGTAAATTTTAACGAACACAGACGTGTCGGACAGTAATTGTAGGAGCGAGAAGAAAAATTTTTCTTACCGAGGAAAAAAATACTTATGAATTTTAAGAAAAAAAAAAAAGAAAATTAATATCCCAAAGTCTACGTCGCCGTGACGTTCGTAATGAATTTTACGTGAAAGTACACAAAGTCGAGCTGTATATAAAATCGTGTTGACTTTAAGGAGGGTTGGCACGGTGGGGTAAAGAGCGACGAGGGGCACGGGTGCGCTCTCTTAATGCGAAGTGGAATTTCAGATGTCCCTAGTAGTATCAAGGTGCCTCCACACCGAGTCACCGTGGCGACCTAGAAACGTCTACATTTTCTTGGCATTCCATTAAAAGTCCCTGAACACGAAACTCGTAAGTACGTAAGTCCGACTGGGGGGGGCAGGAATTTTGGTCACACCTTTAAGGTGCATCCACACCGAAAGTTCAACTCTGTGTTTACGTCGTGGTAAGAACGCTCAGAGGGGGAAGCGAGTAGATGCAGGGTACGCGCTGGAAAAAGAAATGTGTCACTGGTATGTATACGAAGGGGGGCCAAACTCGGCCGCCATGTTTTTTTTTCTTTTTTTTTTGGAACCTCGCAAACGGTCATCATCTAACTCAAAACCAAGTAACTTTATGTGCGTGGCTTTTCATTGGAAGCTTAAGACGGTGAACGATTGTGTGGTTTCTTTAAATCGACGTAAATGTGCGTGAGCGGGTCGTCAGTGATTCTCAACTGGATATTTTTCGTTGATATTAATATATATATATAAACTGAACGCTGGTACGAGTATCAGCTCATGGGTTATGCATATGTAACAGTACACGTGAGTAAACAGAGAAACATGTCGATCCGGTTCTCAATTGAGGCACGTAAAGGGGGGATAAGGTGAATCGAATGGAAGTACAAAGCAAATATATATTTATATATGTATATCGTGCCAATAGCAAAGCTCATGAAAAGCATATGGGTGTTTATGGGACGATAAGAGGAAAGAAAAAGAAAAAAGAAAATAGTAGGATCGTTTAATTCGCAGTACTAGCTACTGTCGATAAAACAGTGATTCAGATGGAAATTACCGACGGAGCAGAATTTAAAGTTACGGTTCGTTAGGGTAAGACCCGTTAATTAGCCGGACAGATTCCGCTATAATTATCTACCACTTCATCCCAGTGTCTTTGCGACGAAATTAATTGTTCCGGAGACTCCATTCCCCATTTTCAAAATGCCCATCACGTACTGCGATTATATATATACACGTATTATAATATGCATACCCACATTCGACATCTCCTCGCCCCTTGAATATACAAGTGAATAGCGATTCAATTCCCACCATAGGAAAATGGATGATTCACAGGCTAGAATTTCCTCGCGCGCGTAAATAAACTTTAAAAGCGTAACGATAATCGTCATCATTGAGTCCATGCCTTAAAACGTTTTACGAATAAAGCGTAGCGAGCGTCAACAAAGCTGCCTGTAATTTTAACGCAAGAATCGTATCCGGATGGCTTTACCCCTCTCGACCCACCATATTTCCTGTACCGTACCATCCAACGGCATCCAGAATATCCAGACGCATTCCCGTAGCACGTTGCACGCGTAGGCTGCGTCTATTCAAACGGGAACAAAGGTTCCAATATTATGGAAGACCGTGGCGCCTCTGGCGGATTGGCAAGCAACTTGATTTACAAAAACGTTTTACAAGTTTTATTCTAAGTTTCCTTTATCGGACGTTCTGCCTCTCGCGTACTACATATATGTATATATTTGCACACGAGTGTAATTGGCTTTGTGTATGTTAATTTATGTATATTATATGATTACATATATATAATACAGAGACGAATGAAATCCTTTGAGCGTGTGCGTCGCGGTAATTGGCACATGAATCACGCACTCGAGTATATATATATATATATATTTGCCGTTCTAGATATGTGTCTTGGCGTCTGTGTTGGCCTGTAAACATGAAACGCGCGGAAACACATTCAGACGTTATTATGCATACAATGCAAAATAATTATCGCAAACTTGAATCAACGCGAATATTTGCATTTTGGTAGTATCACTGTGTCTCCCCCTCTCTCCCTCTCCCTCTCTATCATACATTTGTAATTAATTATGTAACCACTCGTTATTCCAATCTTTCGAACGATTCCTCCGCGTCTCGTATAGGTATACGAAAAGCGTATAATTGAAAATTCATTTTTATTCATGGAAAATATCGCGGTAGCGTGCACGAGAATTTATTGGCAGCCGGGAGATAGGGAAGGGGCAGGGTGGGGAGGGAGAGAGTGGGTGGGTGGGGTCTAATACCCGTGAACCAGGCGATAAAGCGGATTCCCGAAATATCGGTCAAGCTCGATCGTATAAATATTACGTATGTAAATCTGTTAGTCGTATATACATGTATATATGGAAAATAGGGTCACAAAGTCCCATAAATATATGAAATAACATTTCTAATCACAAACTACGCTTTGATACCAGTCGAATAGAATAATCTAAATTATACAGGGTGTGATAATAGAAATCGAGAGAACGTTTCCAAAGAGCCAATTAGTGTCGACTAGGATCGTTAAAAAATTTTTCCGAAAACTTGACGTTTCGAGGTAACAAAAAATATATATATATACATATATGTATACATATTACACACGACCCTCTGTAATACGTTGTAACGGTCACGAAACAGGTTCGAAAGATTTTGTCACGAGAAGTTCAAGAAAATATCTACGAGAGTCTTAATAATTGATTCCAGTGTACCATATACAGGGTGGAAAATTTATAGCGACCAGGTCGATTTTTTCGGAAGCGAAGCCAGGTACAAACAAAGTATATCAGATCGAAGTTGTGGGGTTTCGAGAGGGACGGAAGATTCCATTATTGAATTTCATTCTGAGCGCAGGCGTTGAGGTAATTCGAAGGTCAGCTATCAATTTCGAATAATTATTGAGATTGTACTTTTAGACTGAAATTAGAATCCTCTTTTGAGTTCCGCAAGAAAATTTACGTCATCCCATTGAAAAAATTAAAGTCGACCTTCGGAGTTACCTTAAAGTCCGAACGTACGAAGGAATTCAATAACGAAATCTTCCATCCCCCTGGAAACCCTGCAACTTCTGTCTGAAATAATTTTTTACATCTGGCTTCGTTTCTGAAAAAAAAATCGACCTGATCGCTACAAATGCACCACCCTGTATATACACTAGAAGCATACTTACATGTACGTATATGTATTACAAGTTATGTAGCGGGAGGTTTCTTTATTTTTAAAAGCGGTACCACTGAACCGGCTTAATTTCGATGTGGGGTAAAAGTACCCAAGAGCGTCTCTCTCTCTCTCTCTCTCTCTCTCTCTCGCTCTCTCTCTCTCTCTCTCTCTCTCTCTCTCTCTCTCTCTCTCTCT
>JARQTJ010000194.1:178665-197168 GCA_030142635.1 Trachelus troglodyta
CTCTCTCTCTCTCTCTCTCTCTCTCTCTCTCTCTCTCTCTCTCTCTCTCTCTCTCTCTCTCTCTCTCTCTCTAGCCTCCAGTCCATTACACCCTACTATAGTTTCCCGGACGAAGGGCCAGAGCGAGGAGAGGCGCGCGGGAGGGACGATGCTCGTTGTATATATCCGTAAAAATTTCTAGACGTCCGCCGTATAATTCTTGTCCACCGAGCCAGCATATATTATTTCTACTATTCCAAGCACTATTTTCCTATTGGTAAAGTAGAAAATCAAAAGCCCCGGGTCTGTGTTCTCCTTCACGGTACAAGTTGCAGGGACTGTATGAGAAAGCAGAACCGTAAAATATTAGTCCCGGGAAAACGATACCGAGGAAGGCTATACAATTTGTCATGACTTGTCAGAATTCTTTTTTTTTTTAATGTTCAACCTAACCCAGCCTAGCACATTTACAACAACGTAGAGTGATTATGGCTTTGCTCGTTAAAGAATTCAATTTAAATTAACGTATAATTAGCAGAGAATATGTCTATCGTATACGATGTCGCTTCTTGTCGCTCGTTTGTTATTTTTTATATTCACATACTTTTTTATTTCTATTTATTAACTGATTAGAAATATCTGCGTATTCGGATTGCGTATTCGGGATGCCCTATAAAGTAATGTCAGCTTGTGATAAGATTGCAGTTGTTGGTGGGTGAGAGAGAGAGGGAGAGAAATACAAGTGGAATATTGAAGGAAAAGAAAAAAATACGTGTGAACGCGACAGTGCATGTGCGCGACGTTAAAGAAAGAAAACCCTGGAACAATTCAGAAAACTTAAGAAAAAATATATATAAACGACGGTGTGTAAGGAAAAAGTAGAGGCCAAAAAAAAGCAGTGGCGTGGAAGCCATAAATGAGAGAAGAAGAGCGACGGCGTGTAAACACGCGATTAGAGTAAACGTCTAAACTATCTGGTTTCCATAATCACCAATAATATTGATAATCGAATTAAGAACAGGCTGTATTTAGCAGAGGAGACTTCACCATTCGTCGCCATCTGCCATTTGATATACTCGATTCGAATTAATTACACACATATATATATATCTTAATGCAAAAGCGTGCGCATGCGCACGATCAATCGGTCGCATCGATAAACAAAGAGCTCTTGCAACTTTCCCAAGGATTTAACAATGTTTACGTATTACTCACGCTGGATTTTCAAGTAGCTACAATAGTTTGGGCTTTGACGCCCAAGTTATACAGCTCACTTGGCGTCACCCGTAGTTTCGATAGTCTGACGCTGTAAACAAACAATTTGCGACGTAACGTGATTCATGGATCTTTGTAACCGAAGGCGCATACCTGCGTCACCCTGTGACCGTATTCTGTTTCTCGTTTGTCAGGTGTTTCGCCTCCTTCTACATGGGCTATACGAGAGAGCAGAGAGAAGAAAATAAAGGAAGAAAATAGTAAATTTAGAAATACGCGGTATCAACGATAATACAGAAGAAATGTAATGGACGAAGAATAATAGAGATTTTATATATCCATCGTTCGGACGGGAAATACGTTAACTTTGTTTGAACGTGCCTGAGAGCGACGGGGTGGGAGGAAGGCAAGAAGCAAACATGGCCGACGTCTTCTAACATAGAATAAAGCCGAACGGAGTCGGATGCCGACCTCCATTATTTTAATAAGTTTTTGAACTAGTTCATCGTGACCTTATCTTTCTTGATACACCGCAATTCATACGAGTCTGACGTATGTTTAAGCAAATGCTAGAGTTATGATATTGCGTATAGTTTGGTCGATGCTGTTATTATTATTATTGTGGCAGAGTCGTTCGCGTCTCTGTCATATTTTCCGCGATGCGTATGACGAATCGACGTGTAACGAAGAATGCAAGGAGAAAAAAGAAGACTCTTTTTTAATGCATGATGAAATTGACATTTATTTATAGAAGGCTTTACTTTTTCAAAAACTGTCACTGTCAGGCCCTAATCTTTCGGCCGTATCGTTATCTCTGTTACACTGCTCGTCCTATTGTCTACAAGCAGTTACCGTTACTGGTAAAACACGTGGCACGTGTGCGTCTGTAAACTCGTACATAGAGACGGAGCGTTTAAATTAACGTGAGCGGCATTAATAGCACGGAACGAGAATGCCGTGTAATTCATTGTTAATTTCATTTGGTGTAAAACCCAAGAAAGGAAGGCAAGATAATCGCAGGGAAGAAGCAACAAAGAGGCGTTAGCGTGAATGGTAGAAGGAGAGAGAATGTTGATGAACCGTGAATAAAGAAATCATCAGATAAGCCGTAGTGTTTTCTTTCTCTCTCTACCTCTGTTTTCTTCCTCTTTTTATACTTTTTCCCCCCTCTCTCTTTCTCTCTCGAGATTCCGTTTCGACTTTGTCACTTCCGACAACCTTTGAAGAAATGTTGTCGTCACTTCCGCTCTACCATAAACACCCCGGCATTCCTCCCTCCTCCGCGTCACTGTTTTCCCGTCTAATAAATCTGTATTCTCAATAATAACACAGTGCAAAACTCGCTCTCGCGCGCTGGTTTCTCGACGATTTTTTTTCGCCTCGAACAAGACTATCGTTTATTACGCCCTTGCATAATGAATAAACTCACAGACGACGCAGGGAGGTGAAACACCACTTCACTTTGAGCACACTGAACTTGTCGTCGAACCAGTGGCTGGTGCAGGTCACGTAGAGAGGCAAGAAGAAATATATGCAGGATAAAAAGAAAGAATGTGTCAAGGGGTGGTAGTGGATGCGCAGTATAGGTTAGGATTGAAATAGAGTACGTGTTTAGGGGAGACGCTGATTTTTTTATCCCTTCTACTTACGTAATAATATATAATCCACGTATTATCCAGAAGTAATACCGCCTAACCTGATCCGACGTGGAAGAATATAACAGCACGAAGGCACAAGTAAATAATCGCGTGAACAAGATATCGATAAATCAAGTCTCAATTCTCTTTGGACGCGAAGTCAATGGCCCCGTGTATGCGCCTTTAGGTTTGCTCCGGCAGGAGTATCGAGCTTCGGGCGCCACTCGACAGAGGGCAGCACCGGCGTTTTAGAAGAATCGGACCCACAACGTCTGGAAGCTCGTGCGTTTAAATAGAAAAGGGACGACTGGCGACGGTGGAAGGGATAATACGTGAAGAAAGGAAAAACAAGGGATAGGAAGAAAGAAAATTGTAACAATTCTGTCGAATGGAGAGGTGGTACCTCCCTGCCAATAATATCTGGAATTTCGATGAGTGGGCTAACGCGTGCGACGCCAAGTTTCACTCCCGGGCAATTACGTTGATTGTTTTAGCCGATACGATAAACAGAATTTCACGTGATTTTAAACTATTTTTCAGCAAAAACTTCAGAGAATCTTTTTTACGTTTCAGAATTATAGTGCCCACTGCCACGATCGTAGCAAACCGTTTCTAACTTTGGTAATGGCCAGTGTTTTTACTGCTTACTCGGGTTAGGTTAGCTATCCCTGTATATAGGTATAGTATACGACGCGCGTCCCTACGCGAAAGGGCTCGACGTTTACATGACGACGACAATCGCGAGCAGTAGGAATTACGAGGATGACGTAAAAATATGACGACTTAAAGAGACGTTCCGTATACATATTTATTTATACTTTTATTATATTCGAATTAACCGGTACGAATTGCGACATTCCCTGACGATTCTAATAACACACAGGTCACGTATATATTTTGGAATTACACGATCCGCGAATCCAATCCGTTCAATCAAACTTTCTGGAATTACCTATCGCATCGCGAATTCACGATACGTCATATCCTTCCCGTTCCCATCCCCGTTACAAAAAGTCAACAGATATGAAAATACTTTTTTGTCCTCCAATGCTCGTTCGCAAAATCATTCATTTTATTCAATCAGACAAAAACCTACAATTCTTCCAAGTAATTCGATATCGAAATCAGACTGGTATAACATACATAATAGTCTCATACATGTCACATGTTATCACATGTACATCCTTTTATTTTTTTTTTCATCATCACCAAATTCTTTTCTGTATGCACAAACATAACCTGAAAAATATTCTGAACCCGTGTACTATGATGCCATATATATATGTGCACAGTGCTTTTTATCGGTAACCATAACGATAACGTATCGTACACTCCATACATAGACTTAACTGAAAATAATGTTATCATACGTTAAACTTTGAACGCGATAATCGTCTCCTTTTCGTCACGCGTTGCATTGGACTGAATGGCGACAAAATATCGTCGAGGAATGTTTCTCCCGCAATATGTTTCTCTCTCTCTCTCTCTCTCTCTCTCTCTCTCTCTCTCTCTCTCTCTACAAACACACACATATATATATATATATACAAACAGTATTTATATATATACATAAACATGTATATGCCTTCCCATATAAACATAACGTTATTCGATTGCCGAGGATAAGTTTCACGATGGCCGACGAGGTGACATGTGCGCCGGATGACGCAAGACGTTCAAAGCCAACGAGTCCTCGCGTTGCGGTATCGTATTTAAATTATTGGAAGAAGAGATGACGTCATACAGTAATATGACATATCAGTCAGTACTAACTCATCGTATAATCACCATCAACATCTGCCGTCTTAGTAAATAATATCAATTCGAAATGGAAAAAAAAAATCGAGCTTGATTCCTCGTTCGAATAAAATAATAATAACATCAGCAGCACAACGCGCATGAATATTTATTCCCGATATTAATCTCCCATTGAAACGAATCGCTCTGTGCCCACGTTAATTTTATCGATACCTACAAGATGGCGTGTAAGCCGTATACGCAAAATCGGTATACTCGTAGGCGTATATTAAATTCATGAAAAATTGTATGCCCCGTGACGTCATACAAAGACTGCAAAGCCCTTTGTACATTTATTTCGCGGATAACGCGCCACTGCGAACCGTGTCTTGTTTGCCACTTCATTTGCAAAATTTTCGTACGTGCAATGACCTTCCGAGCACGTATTTAACCGTGCAGCAGCTATTTGAGAGATCGGTATACGAGACGTTTCTTTTGCGACGCGCTTATACGATATATATATATATGCATCTGTATCTGCATATATATAAATATAGTAAATACAATCGCAAGACCATACACAACACAGAGAGCGGAATGCAGCTGGGCTTTAGAATTAGTTTTTTGTTTGAAAACGAATTTTTTTTACATTTTCAATGGGAACGAATTGCAAGGGAAAGAAGCATGGTAATAGCGAAGCTTGGGGAAAGGTGGTCGGGCGCTTTATGCTAAAAATTTTTTTGGAAAATTTTGAAAAAAAAATTTACTTGATTTCCCCCACCACCATTTTACTCCCACTCGCTTCTTACGCACACTCACTTTATTTTATTATTGTACGATCTCTCTCTTATCGTATTCCTTTTCTTATCCACTTTATTCCTTTTCTCCTCGTCCATTTTGTCATCCCACTTCGTTGTTCCTTCTAGAAATATTATGTCGAGCAGGAAATATGTCGGTCGAGTGAGTAAGCAGAAACGGAGGTTTCAAAAGAAAAAAAACTAATCGTAACATCGATCGGGCCTGCAGTGCCGTATGTAGACATAACGTACGGTACTGTCAGTTGAGCGGCTGGCTAATTGAGTTAATGCGTGCGATTAGCGACATCGTGACTATTAGCCACAGTGTATGAATCTTCGTTATGATTATGTGAATCAGAAAATATTTATTTTCGTCTTGGAGATAGAAGTGTAGAAATTGTGAAAAAAAATTAATATATGCCAAATAATAACAATTATTATCATAATCAACATATAAAATTACTGATAAGACTGATAATAAGGAACTCGAATCTGCAGATAAGATCGAGAAGAAAATATTACAAGTCGTTACACGTATGTAAATCGTGCACGTATGGCAACGCATGGTCAAGGTAGACCAAAGGAAGCCATACGGATAGTATAGAAAAAAGAAAGAACCAACGTTAAGAAGAAAAAATACAAAAAATCTCTTCGTCATCCCGCTTCGCAAATTACACGGGGAACCAAGGTCTCTGCAATTATCTATCTCGGAATAAATAGAGATCCATTGGATTGATAAAGTTAGCCTACAAAATTGGAACAACCGTCGCGCCGTACCTGGAATACAGAACGAGTTGCAACACTTTTAGTTGAGGCTTTTGCGTGTCTATAGGAAATCTGCAGTCTCGGCAGAAGATTCGTCCGACTCGAAAGTCGGCAACGAATCGTTAAAGGGGAAAAGAATCGACCCTTACCGGTCGAAGCGCGATAGAAAAACCTTCAGGAAAAAGACCTTTTAGCATTTTCACAGTCACCGGCGACACGACGACTGTTATACGACTTTCCGTTTAATATACACCGAGACACGGAGTCTCTATAATCAGCTGATCATCAAGATGGCGATAAACTCTCGACTACAGTGCCATTAAGTTCGAGTTCCTTTGTTCTAAATTAAATGTGTACGTCAGCGCTGCTGCTGCTACGGAACATTCCAATTGCTTGGTTATAATATATATATAGGTATAGTATGTGTATTTACGTCCGCATAAATTATACGCGCTCTTACTACTTTGAGTTTACTTTGAATCGAGCGTCTTTATACATTTTGTGCGAGACTGTACTGTCAGTACTCGCTATCATACATGATTCCATCATATACAATTCGTGTTTTAACCTCCACTACACCAATGGCGCATTATAAATAACTTTCAGTGGCATGGTATATCCACTCCGGCACACAGCACGCTCGTACACTCAAGGAAATTATGTATCCACTGTACAGTGGGTGCCAAAAATTTCTTTAATATCAAAAATAATAATTCACCTTCAAATGCGCGTTTCCGATATTTCTATTGGTTTGCCGATTATCGAGGGAAATAATATGTTTATAGATTTCCGTATATCTGGACTAAAGAATATTTTTTTTCTATTCTAATTGAATTCTTTTCGATTTTCAGAAGCACACACCGCCTGGATGGGTTCTTAATGTTTATTATTGATATTTAATGGACCTGTGTATAGGACTGTTGGGCCTGTGGAAAATTTGACAAACAAACGATCAGTTCGTTTACAGTAACAGCGGCTTCTTAGACACCGCGTAAAGTCAGAGCGTGTTTCGTCGCTGAAATCGTTACTGGACCGGTCAGTATACCCACGTAACAGGCAATTTCGCATTATAATGATGTTTTCCGAGCTCGTTACATTCAATTTGCCGCAAAAGTGGATGTTTGACGGACTTCAAAGTCGCGTACGTGGAGACTAGCCCTTGATGGGTAACGCCCACTGGGAAAAGATGCCCAATATATACATATATATTTAATTCCTTTAAAAAACCGTACCAAAAACCAAAAGCTCTGGAGAGCCATTAAATCGCGAACCTCTCACAATTTACATACAAAAATTCACTGTATCGCGTAGTCGCGTGTATCGATCGTCGTTCTGTAAAGGAGAAAAGAGAAAAGTTGTAACGAGTACATAAAAAACAAAATGGCACAAAGTTTTATTGAATAGCGCAGACAGCAATTAATTAGTTGTCGCGTAAAGAACGAAGCGACGCGTTTCGATCGGTTTGTAAAGTCGAGAATTTGCGACGCCGTTAGATTTCAATTTAATCGAGCGTCCCCAATCGACTACATTGCCGGTTGGTCGTTCGTCGTAACCTCCATTAACGTTATAAATGATTATTTAAGTACGAAATTTCTAATGGGTACATTTTCAAAGTACACAATCTATATATATATATGCAAGTATAGACTCATAATTCTCGAGCCCTTTTTCCCTTGACCCCCCCCCCCCCCCCCACCACTTATGCTTCTACGTCCTACTCCTACTCTCCTCTTCATCCAGGACCTCCTTTACTTTACGTAATGGCCTCCTCGAATATCAACTTTCATTTGGTAAATGCCACACAAATAGACCGGCTGTAAACACGAGAGTTTGTACCAATGCAAGCTGCACACCTGCCTCAATGCAGCGTGATACTCGATTCCACTGCTGGCATATAATAAGTCCGATAGAGACGTACGGCTAAGTCACTGTGTATATTTAGATGAAGATTAAGTGTGCGCTAGGAGGACTCGGTTGGGCCTGGGCTGTGTGCTGTGTACGGCAGCAGCAGCAGCAGCAGACATGCGCAGAAGAGCTGCGAGAGACTTCAAATGTAGCCAATGGGGAGACACGAAACGTGTCGGTTGGTACACACACTCTTGTAAGTTTTTCGTGGAGATGAACATTTTGTATGGAATATTTGGAAATGATTATTCCGAGAGACGTTGGGAAGCCGTTCGAGAAGATTTCTACATACGCGGCAGGGAGCATACACACACGTGCGTGATGAAGCTGAAAGGATCGAATGAAGAAACGGAGGGAGGGGAGGAGAGGAATGGGGTAGTGAGGTAGAAAGAGGGGGAAAAAAAAATAGAAATTGATGGGAGGAAAAGAGAACCTTTCTTTTTTTTTCAAATGATATATAACAGTCTGGGTTGTAATCTCTGGACCAGGGATGATCGTTCTTTTAAGTAAGACACAGCGCGAAATAATAACGTTATCAAAATACAAGGCGTTATTAAATTACAGTGAGAAATAACCGCTTTGGAGCCTGAATAGGCGGGGGTCGCCTTTTTTCCTATTATTGTGAAACCCTCGGCGACGGTTAACGGATATAATTTTGTCCAATTTTTCTGCCAGTCTCGTGTCGCCAGCCCGTGCGCCACGTGGACAATTATTAATCGGCGGGTTGGCTGCCAAGGACGTCACATTGGCGTGTACCGCGAGGGACTCGCGGTGCATCGATGAAAATTATATAATGCACGCATCGCGAGGGATTGACAAAGAAAGGACATTTTTTTTTAATATTAACCCTTCGAGCTCCACTGGCGTCGTCACGGAAAAGAAAAGAAATATTGCTCGTATTAAATAATTTTTCGGCCGAATAGATTCTTTGTTATTACGACGTCCGTGTGTCGCGGAAATGATACTTGTACGTTGAATTAAAATGATTCGTCGCGTCACAACCAGCTTGTAATATATCTGGGACGTCGCTTTGGCCGCTTGCTTGTTACTGTTATTATCGTTGCTCTTTTTTTTCTTTTCATTTTAATTTCAACGTACCTTGAACCATTCTTGGTTCTCGTGAGAGTCGACGCTATTTCAGGAACGGACCGAGTGCGAAAAGTTCGGTGTGGAGGGACGGTCAGTAATTTTGCCAGGTGCGATACCGCGCGCCAATATAGTATATGTCAGACGGATTCATTATAGGAGAGATATAGAGGCGTGCCGACGCCATTGGGTTTAAAGCGTCAGAGTTGCCTGTACCCATTGGCGTACCGAGGTAATCGGTGCCCATTTGGAATAATAATTCGTTACTTGTCAAAATAATTCTCGGCCCGCTTGCTATCGCGTAAATTATTGATTATCGCTAATACGGTTCGTAGTGGCGTGTGTGTATATATATATACACGCATTTATTTTTCATTTAGTATCTTATCGGAGCGTTATATTATTTCAAATAGATTTAACGTAAATGGCGTAGGAACGACCTGGCGTTTTCACTGAATACAAACTAAGCCATAGTAGTTAGCACACAAAGCAATCAAGCGTATAGCAGCGTGCATAGGCGTAACACGGAAATAAATATATACGTGTATTATACCTATGAATATATACTTATTATATATACATATATATATATATATATATACATATAATCTTCTTACTCCGCGGATTTCAATTACGAGCAAATGAAAATAATCGAACGATCGAATAACCAATAATGCTGCTTAACGAGCAGCAAATGTCGGATTAGTTTACGGTAATGTTTTCAAATTAAACGAGGGGCGTCCCGCAAGCCCAAAGGGTAGATCCATATCGCGCACAACGGCCGCCATCGATGAGCTATTTAATAAAGTGCACTTTGACCTGGTCGGGATTATATAAACTCTATTACGAAACAGTCGCCCACGTAATTTCATTTTATTTATTAATTTATTTTAAATACATTTTTACCCCCCCCCCCTCCCCCAATTTCCAATACACCACAGTCTCTCCTCTCGCCCAACGTCCAGATACACAAACAAGCCCACCCACCTGATATTGATTTATCCCACTCGAACAAAATATTTGCTCGTTTACTTATTTATCAAAATTATTTTTAAAAAATCAATGCGATGTACTATCTTTACGAAAAAAAATAAATAAACCCACAACTCGCGCAAGCACGTCTTATCTACAGCGCTATGGAGAAATAAGGCAGACCGGCTGAGTTTTCCTCGTTAAATTCGCCGCTCATTAACTCAATTGGTGGAAGTATAACTTTTCCATCGGTTTACGTAGACAGCGAGCTATGAAAAGTAGTAGGGTGGGTCGGGGAGGCGCGGGGAGGGAGAGGGGCAAGAAAAGCATGGAAGGGTGTCGACGAGGAGGAATAGTACGAGTTTGGGGTTGGAATGAGGGGGGGGATAGGGGAGAGGCACAGAGGGGTTGGTACAGTATAGGAGTAAGGGATGTAGAAAAAGATGAGGTATGGCCGATGCGGCGGGGCGGGGCGGTGGAAGGGTACAAAAGTTAAAGTAAAGTTAAAAAGAAAGATAGAAGGGGAAGGTATAGTCATAAGGGTGGGTATATAGAACTAAAGCGCCTGTTGGGAGGATATTGAGCCAAGGACGTACACGTAGTAAGGGGTTTTATAGTTAGAGGGGGGTAATTAGTATGATGTTTCTGAAAGACATTATAACCGGCTCTCTCTCTCTCTCACTCACACATTCGCTCTCTGAATGCAAATTAACTCCCATTGTCACTGGGGTTTACATTGAAAATATTCGAAAGAGCGTTATTTTCGTGCATGTAGGTAAACACTGAGGCGCGGTACGCTTATATAAATTATATATACATATATTTATTTAAAAGCGTGTATGTTCATATATGAATTTCTCGTCCGGATGCACTTTCTGCATACAATTGCATGGGTACTCTCATTTTCACGTGCTGTTGAAATTTGTGTATTATCCTCCGAGTATTATTCTTCTTTTTTTTTTCAAGCAACCCTCTCTAAAGTTTTACTTGGCCATTGTACCATTTACGTAACCCAGATAGAATTCAAGTGTCCCTTAATTTTATGTGGTCCGACACACCGACTAGACCTCAGGGCCGTTTCTTTCAAGTTGATTATGAATGTAAATTTAGAAAGGGCACCCTTAGGGCTCACCCGTAATGCTCATTTTCGTAAAATAGCTGTAACCCCTTCTCCCCCCTTAGTCACCCTTCCCAATGTCACGTTATCGAGACCGTCGCTGAATAAGTCTTTGATCCTCGAAGACACGCGTGGGGTCCAAAAAGACCCCAGGTATTTTATTTTTCGATATCTGTTTATTAATTTTTAATCACTTCGAACGACCACGTGCATCGAGACAACAGCGATTGTCAGTGCAGAATAATATTTTTTTTCACTGCTCATTGATGCGTGCCATTAAACAAATGGGGTATCTAAAGACCCCACGCGAGTGTTACCGTCAGGAAAGTTAATTCGAAAGATCTTTACGATTTCGATCCGCCGTGCCGCGCGAGTCAAAACGGAAGCTCAGGTACGTACAAAGCGAGAATATGCGGGGGAGCCGTTTACGTTGCCAGGGGGGGGCGGGGAGAAAAAGGGGGGCCCCGTGTTTCCTTTTGTTGTTCGCGAGTTTTCTCAGCCGTAATTTTTTAATGGCAGATTTTTAATGGGAGATATCGCCTTAAGAAGGAAAATCGAGCGTCAAACGAAGTCACGCTACACTGATTTCTGTATGATGGATTAATATAAGTAAATGAAAAAAAAAAGAGTAGGGATCGATTATCAAGATTTATATATATTTTTCAAGGCGATTCCCTTGACTAAACTTTTTTATCAGTCAAAGGTCACGACTCGATAAATGGCGATTTAAACGTCCGCACGTAACACGGAGTTACTTTGATTTTAACACAGACAAAAAAAAACCGACATCCCAGAAATTTCGGCTGAACGATTCGTGCGGCCGTAGATCTACGGTTAATCGGAGCCGAATGCGAGGCGACCAACGAATGACAGGAAAACGATACTTTTGGAAAATAGAAAAATAAGCCTAAACCGGAATAATCGGAGCCTAGTTTGAGGTTAGTCTAGGCGACGAGTGGACATGGCACAAGGGTTGGCTCGGAGAGGCCCAACGACATCCCAAGGGTCGTAAGGGGAGTGATTAGTCACCATTTAAATATAGGGGATGATTTCAGCCAGTCTTTCGTCTCCGTAACGATGGCACCAGAGTATTTAGTATTTATCGAGGGTTGTTCATCCTATCAAAAACAACATATAAACCCCGTAACGTCCTCTATACATGGTATATATCATAGAGAAGGGTAGTTTGAGTTTCCCCAGGACTGCCATGTGGTAAGGGTTGACTATGTATAAGGGTGGGTGGGGTGTATGTTATATTAACAATGAATAGTTTCTCCGCCGTGTTGGAAGGGATGGACGAGGGGACGAGTAAGGGCGGGGGGGTAGGGGGTTGCAGGGTGGAAGTTACATGAGACATAGATATGAAAGAGAACGAGTGGTTGAGAGTGGAGTGGCGCTGCCCCCCCCCCCCCAAGTAGAAGAAGGAGGGGGTTTTCAGGGAGAAACGATAGGGATGGAAATATTCAGGACTGGCATAGTGGGGATGCTGGGTGGTAGGGGTAGAAAATTGACAGAAGGGATGGGGGTTGTCATGGATACGCGTCGCTCCCAAGCAGCCACTATGATACAATATATACATATATATATATGTATGTTATCGTATATAATGCACACCCACATTCCCTCTCTATGCTAATCGGTGTCGAGGGGGTAGGACGTAAGGGGTTGTTCACTCACAAGGAAGTTAGGCGTTACTGTTAGCACAGCACGATTACATAATCATTTCTGTATATCCTGACCTTAAAAATCGATCGGTCGTATCGATCGTCCTTTACAGTCCGCACTGGTGCGCGAGAGGAACGATCGTCGAGATAATCACGGGAGGAGGAACGGAAGTTTGATAAATAATGATGAATTTGAAATTTTGAAAGAAGAAAAAAACATATTTTTTTTCCACACCTCACCTCAACGCGACGTCGAGTGAAACGAATGATTAACCTACTATTCGATTCATTGGATTCTGTTTGTTTTCTTTTTCGTCTTTATCGTCGCTCTTTCTTTTTCCTGGTTTCATTTAGAAAGCACGAAGGTAGTATAGCTACTGACACAGTCACGAGATCGGCTTGCGTAACGACGGCATATCGAAAGCCAATGTCTCGCAGGATTTACGAAAAATTTTTACACATTTTCTGCCGCAATTGCCAAACCGATTGTTCGGGTATCGTTGACCCCGACCGACGACGGTTTGTGATAGTTGCATGAAAATGCGCCTTGCGTAAGCGCGTCTACTATGATATTTATTTAGGTGACTTTTTATCGGGTCTGTGTCCGCCCTCCTCCTCTCCGCAATTCCCCTCGCGGCTGCGGAGACTCAAACAAATGCCTGCAGCACATGTCGCCCGTTGTAAACCCACGTTGGAAGGTAAGAAGGAAGGGTAAAAGCCAATGGAAAAGGTAGAAGACATTGTCGAGGCCATATTGCTCGAAGAAAAGAAAAACTGCTATGCGCCTGCAATAAGGCAAGGGCTGCCTCTGAGTGTCGCGAGTGAATATACTGTGGAGCGGTCGGAGAAAAAGAAAAGAATACAAAATAAAATATACTTGTAGAGTGAAAGAGAACTAGTTATTACAGTCATCATCAAATATCATTATCACTGGCATTAGCTGAACGAGTTGAGGTTCTAACCGCAGCCTTAGTTAATAGGCCATATAGAATACGACATGCACACGGCACTTCGTACCGAATGGCATTATTAGCATTTATATTAAATTAACTATAGTTATTTTCGTAATGCGTGTACGCGTACAGATGTGCGTGTGCATGTATACGGACAACGAAAATATATTAGTTTCGACTATTATTATAGGGGCAATGGCGGGGTTATTGTGAAAATTGACAAAAAAAAATATTATGTACGACCGATGCCCATGGGTGTAAAATTGTTTGCGTTTTAAATGCTGGAAGGGGCGAGTACGAAATAAAATTTGAAAAAAAATGCAAAAAAATAAGCATGAAAAATTGTTACGCTTGAATCTGCAAGCTTGTTTAGCGTTATTCGATATGTGGATTTCATCAAGCAGGCAGATCAAACAAATAATGGATATTCGGCGGAAGGGTGATCGGGAGGGATCGATGGACGACAGATTCGAAGGGTGGCCATTATTCCATTGTAAAATAATATTTCGTTCGTTCTCGGATAGATTCGTATGGGTGACTGTGTGTATATATGCTGTTATAACCCTGTAGTATCTATGTATGAACAGAATCAAAATCTCTGGAATTATTGGCTTTGCGCGTAACGCGTGTAATTGGCGCGCCCGAATAATTGCTCTGAAACAAGAAGCTCGAAAAAAATCTCGCTTACCGAGTTATGGCAAATTTTAGAAATACACTCGGGCAGGGGAGTCCGGGAGGGCGCATTGGCGTAGAACGGCGTTATAGTTAGAGACCTTCCTGAACTGGTTTCAAAGGCCGTGCCTTTTACGTTTTCAAGTTTTTGTCCTTTTTGTCGAAGGAGACAAGGGCCGACTCTTAATGGACGTCAGAAGGAATACCAGTGGCGGAGGCAGTGAATTTATATATATACATTTTTTTTTAACAAAAACATAATTACAATAACGTAAAGTTCTTAACGATTCTGATCGCAGGTATTTTTACGAATAATATTGTGTTTGATGAGAGTAAATATTTTTCTTTGTGAATCGAGGAGAAAGGAAGAAAAAAATAGGGCAATCGACTTACCACTATGGGATCTTCATTAAAGTCGCATAAGCCCATATGGGGTACGTGCGTTAAATGCACGTAAAAAAAGGCAGATGCTTGGTGCTTACAAAAGTCGGATAATTCTAATGGATTTTTCTTAGAAAAGGGAGAGATTTTATTTATCTTTTTATAAAATTCATTAAACGTCGGCAATCCATATCGGCAGAGTTTCGGTTGGATAATACTACGTGGGGTTCGTGTATATGTAAATATACATACATATATATAATCCACGACATCTCTCTAGTAGAATACGTAATCTGTCAAGGGAGGGCAAAAGAAATTTGACGTCAAAAAAAGATAAGAAAAAAAAAGTAAAAGGAGATCCGAAAAAGAGGGAATCAGCGAGTTGATAGAGTTCGCGGCAGACACGAAGATTGACGATTTAATTTAAGAATTCTCCATTCAGCGGGTTCTTCGTGGATAGTTACTGATTTTCTTTTTCTACGATGCGAAAGGAGGAAGTGCTCAAGTTTACGGTGGGAGGATACTGGAGGAAAGGGGGAGGAAAGGAGAGCAAGAGAGAGAGAGAGAGAGAGTAAAAAGGATAGATTTCTTCTCCTCTAGTTCTGAAAGGAGAGATGGCTGGAAAGAGAGAGAGCAGGGGAAAGAGAGAAAAAGAGAATGAGAGAGAGAGAGAGAGTTCATAGAGTTGTGTAGCTGGTCAAAGGTTACTACAGACTGTGTGACGGTGTATTAGAATTATCCAATCCCACCCAAGCTACACAAGCTAAACACGTAACGTACAGTCGCTGACAAAATTTCCCGTAACCGTATAACCAAGAGCCATCTGTCGGTAACAGTTGATACATGGCAACCCTGCCTAATCTAAAGTCTAAAGCCGAAAGAACGAATACCAAAAAAGCACCAGAAAGACTTAACCCCCGCGCTATTAAAAAAAGAAAAATTATCAAATCTCAAAAATATTCCGATAACCCGAAAAAAGAAACATGATTCCAGAGAGAAAGCCGAACGAGGGCAAATTATCGAAGTGATAATTCGACGATCAATCCGATACTCGCAATCAAGGTAAATTGATCTCTCGACTCCAGCACAGTAAAGTTGCTCCAATTGAAAATGACGTATCGTCACGAATCAGCGAGAAACGTTATATCGTCACGCGACAGGTGAGTCCCAAGTTCGTCCTTTGAGTATTAGCCATTACGTCACTTAAAGATATCTACCTCCCCACGTCCCCACCCATCGCTCCTGTCCCTCTCCGCCAGGATCCCTCGTCCCACGCCATTGGACCTGACGTAAAAACATTTATTCCTCGCGTTATGAAAGGAGTAAACGCCCGTAAAGCCCCTATTTGCCTCAATTCCCCGTTTCTTCCTATTATTTTATTTTCTTCTTTTTTTTTAACAACCTTAACGACCTACCACTCGAAAACCTCATATCCATATCGTACATAAATCTTCATCGATACAAAATCAATTTACTCGTGTACCTACATCACGTAAAAAAATAATATCCACGCCACTGCGTTAACCTACAAATCCCACACAGAGCGGAGGTCCCCTTACTCTCCTTCAAAGAGCGGGTTGCTGTTACTACCCCCTGGCTCTGCAGGGCACTACTGTATGTATACTACGCACCTGCAACCATTACAGATTATAACTACCAGGTATATATATATACCCCTTTCGTAATAGGTATCACAAGTACATGAATACTCGTGAAAGTACCAATAACACTGAGGTACCCTGCAATGATCTTCCCCGTTCAATTACGTATGTGAGGCAAAAAGGATATTATCACGAATCCACCCTTGATTTATTATATAGAGTGATCCAATATACCCGAACGAGAAATACGAGAAGGCGATAGCGCCGAGAATCGTTAACCCGACCAATCGTAACGATTGATGATAATCGTTAACGATATTAAAAAAAAAAAATTCTATTTTAAAAGTGCCCAGCGAAATAAATTTTTTTTTCCCATTTAACCTCAACGGAACAGCCATTGACAATGGTTACCGCCAAGCGGGTATACGGTTGTCGATGACAGTTGTCAAATCGCGTAGTAACGACGACGAAAATTAACAGGCAGCATAGAGGTTATCGTGAAAGTAATTAAATTGCCGGGGTCGTGTCATACCCATTCCCACCGCCTACCACCCCCCCCCCTCCCCCCACCCCAGGTTAAACTTGACTAATAATTCGCCAGATTGGCGCCACTACTAGGCATGCGCGACAAAAACCAATAACACTGACTTAACCCATACTCTTACACCACCCCATTTCCTCCTCCTCGGCTACCCTCGCGACAGGCTTATCCACCTTCGAATAGTCCTACCGCGAGTCCTACAGTCCCGTCCCCATACGCCGGGAGCCCTTTGACCTTCCACCTTTCTCCTCGGTGTCGTCACCTGCTAAATCATTTCAGACTCGCCTCTCGTTCCTGGCCTCGACCTGCTGCCAACACTCGAAAGACGGTGACCCCACGTAGAACCAAGTTTTTCACTTGATCCACCTAAGCGGGAGCGTCGATTGACCCGTCCGTCAAGTTCCGATACACCTAGGCTAAGTGACCTGGGGTTTTAACGCAGAAAGTATGGAGGACACGATGGAAATACCATAGAGCGAGGGAAACTATCATAGGGGAGATAGCGCGTGGGAGAAAGTAGGGCGATACGTAACTGGGGGATTGGACGAGGGGGGGTTGGGGGAGAGAAGAAAAAAAATGAAAATAATAAGTTGGATTAAATTTAAATAGGATAACATCAATGTGCTGATACATCAATGGGAGAATTGGGATGCTGTGGCGAGATACAGTATCCGAAGCATGTGTGTCTACGTATCGTAACGACGCTACTTGTTGGCTCTGCTAAGAATAGCAAGCGTGTCTTTACTAACAACAACAACAGGGACGCGTCGAGTAAGCAAGAGCAAAGACACCGCCGGAGAAATTGGAGTAACGGGAATTGCAAGCGGCAGGAAGGAAACGATAACAGCGTGTAGGTCAGTACTGGCGTTGGTTCTGTGAGATTCGGAAATATAATTAGAAGGGAGGAATAATTGATAAAGGGTAGGTAGAGGATTTCACGGGAGGATCGCTCGAAGAGGGGAGCACGTGTTTGGTTCGGTTAGTCATTAAAAAAAAATATCGTTGATTCGATTAATCAAAAAATGTCAATATGTATAATTGAGCTTTAATGTTTTCTTTTTTTAATAATTTCTGCTACTCGGATCGAGCGTCGCGACGGAAATTTCATTTTCGTGTTAATGACGAGAGCGTCGGTGCGACTTCGGTATACACGTATGTAGGTGACGATGTATCGATATCGAAGCGACGCTTCTTATCGCGTCTTGGTGATTCGCGCAAGGAATGCATACCCGATGGACGAAGGAGAAAGGAGGTTAAGAGGGGGGTAAGAAAAAGTGAAAGGATACGAAAGGGTTAAGAAAAGGAATGGAAGCCAAAAAGCCAATGATCAGTGCTTATACACGTGTTTTCTTAGGGGACGTTAACCCTAATCGGGCGCGTCTTCTTTGCAGTTGTAATAAACGCGTAGCGTTCCTTCTCTCTCTCTCTCTCTCTCTCTCTCTCTCTCTCTCTCTCTCTCTCCCTCTCTCTCTCTCTCTCTC
>JARQTJ010000194.1:197268-224191 GCA_030142635.1 Trachelus troglodyta
CTCTCTCTCTCTCTCTCTCTCTCTCTCTCTCTCTCTCTCTCTCTCTCTCTCTCTCTCTCTCTCTCTCCCCCTCCCTCTCTATCTTACCTCCATCGCTCTGTCTCTCTCTCTCTCTCGCTCTCTCTACAAATTCCTGGGTTTTATTTAGAATCTTTGTGTGAGCCTCTCTTTGTGCACCATCGAGCCTGTTGTATCGCACGTATATATATACTCGTATGAGAGAGGGAGTGTGCACGCGTGCGAGAGAGAGGGAAACAGAGAATATTTGTATTAATGTAGCGACAGCGACGAGCATCGTTGAGAATTCAATTTATCTTTTTCACTCGATTTTACGCAATTTACACGCGTCAGTAAAGCCCACGTCAATCCTGATTAGGCGTACCTGTCGTAATCGTGCAGGGAGGAACGTTGGCAACCCTTTGTTACCTTAGAAAAAAAAAAAAAATAATATTCGCTTATCAATGACACGCCGCAGGTCCTTAAAGTAGGGTTACGTTCACGCACGTGCGTGTCACTATAAATTCATTACGTGACTCAGTGCATAAATACTCAGCGATAAATAAATATATATATGCAAAGCTACGAACATCTCGTGACCACATACTCGATGCGCTCGAGGAAACAGACGAAGACAGATCGAACGAGGGACAACTCGGTGCACCGAGTTGCCATCCTTATAAGCTAATTATAATTATTTTTTTTTTGTACCACGTATACGCATGTGTCGTTACGCAGTCATACGGGCATCCGCATTCCATACGCATTGCCTATTCGAAATCAAGCATCCAGTGTAATTACAACATATTATCGATGGAATATCGATATCGCGTCCTGCTAATCGGGTTCATAATTTTCGCCAATCTTGATGAGCTTTGAGTAACTAAACAAACGAGATAGCGTCAATCAACCGGGGGCGGAAGGGGGATGGGGGATTTGCAAAATTTTTAATTCTACGCTTCCCCCCCCCTCCCTCCCTCACGCAATTACCATCAATACAGATTTTTCCGATAATTTCAAATTATTCCCGTAATAGCCAATTTACACATGATCATCGTATATTCATATAGTTGTAGAGAGAGAGAGAAAAAAGTCAAAATATATTTACTGACGTCATACGTGTACTTCTGTGCAAAACTTTACATGCATAAATACATATACACGTAGGGAGCGAGAAAGAGAGACGATTAATTAAATGCATTTACCGGCGCGTTGCCGTTAATTGGATCGCTCGCGTTTCAATTGGCAACGCGTACCCGGGCCGAAAAGCCCATTGTAAATTCGTCGACGAGTTCGCGAAGTTCGCGCGAGCTCGGACGGCTCGAGTAGATTCGATTTTGTCCTGGCAAATACAGATGCGTTTTTGCACGTATGTGAGGGGGGCCGCGTGTGGGCATATATGTGCGAATATGTGGTTGATATCGGTGATACGGACGTGGAGGGGGTGGAGGGCGGGTGCGCGTTTGTAGAGGGTAAATATAGGGGAGGAAAAAGAAAGCGATAAATAATATCGATGAAAACGCGCCTTTATACTATAAGCGTAATGAGAGTCGATCGTAGTTTTCATCTAAAAAAAACTTAATGCACTCTTTACGGTGCAAACGGCAAGAAAAAAGGGGGGACGGTGCATAAATAAAATAAAAAGAAAAAAGAGAGAGAGAGAGGTAACATTTATTTTCACTATACGACCCTTAATTATAATCGCTCGAGCAAGCTCGAGTACAGGAACGTTCAAAAGTTGTGTATCATTACGTATACGCGAGTCGTGCTTGAAAGTTATTGGATCATGCGTGTGTGAATACAGATTTATGTACGACGTAAGAGATAGCCCTTAGGGATTTTCTAGAAGCGAGATAGAATTTCAAGTTTCTGTGTAATAAGGACTGCGAAGAGGAAGAGAGGGGGGGTGGTGGGGGGTGACCTCGGCTGCGTATGGATATTTCAGTCGGCGGTTATTCTGTGCTTTGACGAGGGACGAGAGGAAAATAGGGGATGAATTATGGGCGAGGGATAGGGACGAAAGAAAAAGGGATGTCCTAGACGTGTCCCGTGTAAAAAAAAAAGAAAAAGAAAAAAATTCACCCTGACAAGATGTAAATGGACGTGAATACGGTAGCTTAGGACGTATACCTCACCGTATATCTCTCGGTACAGATGTATATATATTTTTGAAAAAATAACCAATTTTTTTCCCACTCATTTTCATCGCGTCGCATTTCCACGCAATTACGCGCGTGCGTCTGATAATTGCAAAATTGTTGAAAACGCCGAAAAAAAGAATTCCGATTCTGTCATAGCCAAGGAGCCACGAAAGCTGTAACAGCCATTCTCACGCATAGCGCGCTACTACTCTTGCGCCTTAATTGGGAAATACTCGTCAGGTTATCTTTTTCGCATTCGCAGAGCGCGCGACGCCCTCCTTGTCTTCCATTTGCATCATTCATTTAAGGCAGAAGGAAGGAGTTACGTTCGCGCTAACTCCGGCGATATCGTCCTTACAATCCATTGGCTTGATCGTGCACTTCCTCGCGATTACGATCATACAATGGTACAATTGTACGTAAACTACTGGACCAGAACTATGGGGAATATAGGAAAAATAATAAAATTACGATAAACCATACGTAGATGTATCTAGGAAGTAACGTCGATGAGACTTATAAATTTTCTACGACTTTGGGACGTATAGCAGTAATAAGGAATAAGACGCAATCTCGTTAAATCAATTTTCCAATTGACTTTCCAGTCTCTCAGATTTCTATACAACTTCCACGTTTTACCGATACATGTATATCTGTATACTACGACATAGGGAGCCACGTCCTTACAAATTTTTCAGTACTGATCTGATTCCGACTGGATGGAAAACATTTTCTAGAATCTATAACTTTTCCATTTTCTCATAACGGTCCGTGGAATTTCTACCGCGATCCCATCGAGCCTGTATACAGATATACTGGGTGTATCCTCGAAACGTATATATCCCATACGCGAAAACTTTATTCTAAAGACAGAAAACGAAGGGCACGGTTGACTCTAGAAAATAACTTTATACACGCGTATGCACGTATCAAGGATGTAAAAGGTCCAGAGTCGGTTTATAAATATATTAAAATACAGCATCCCGGCTGGAAACATCGATCCCCTCGCTGTAAAAGTATTTAATATATGCATGTATGGGAACACATTCGCTACTACCAATACCAAAAAAAATGCACTCGGATCGCGTATTCCTGAGTCTTATGTGTATATATACACATGTATGTTCGTTATCATATGCATCTGCATCGCACTGGTACTGGTTGCGTAAGTGATAAGAGTGTGTACGAGAATCTGCAGTATTATCATACGCAGGCGTATACAGACCACGTATCTAATGTTACACATGTGGACTGCCGATGCATCAGGGTGCATGCGTGTGAAAGAATGGTCGTCAGGGAATGTGGAAGATAAAAGCGGAAATGCTGAAGCGAGGGATGCTGGGACGACAGAGCTAAACGTGGACCATATAGGTACAGTGTGAGAGTTCAGGCCGGGACGACCAACTACCCCATTTGAGGTTTGAGAATTTTCAGGAGGGCGGGAGGGGGATATTGAAAATAGCTGAGATACTCTAAGGCTGATGAAAGCTTATAATTATACAAAATCGCAAAAAAAAAGGCAACTTTTTCGAAATCTGTCGTTTTGGTCTAAAATTACTTGTTTTCGTTTCAGGTAAGGGGGGGATATGTGGAAAAAAGCGATAAAGGGATGATTTGTGAGCTAATTGAAAATCAAATGCGTCGGGATGAATTTTCAAAGAGGATTATTAAGCTTCGTTCATCCGCACGCGTGATGGGGGAGGATCGATAATTATTAATTAACTTTGTTTATCGGGATAAAAATTGCGAATCGGAGTAAGCGCAAGATAATTTATTGGACTTTCGGTTGTTCCTAATTTATTTGAAACTTTGGATGATTTTGGGTAGGTAAATTTTTTTTTATTTAATACGATAATATAGATTATTACGTCACTTCACAGCAATTGTTATTCGTTGTTTGGCATTCATTTACCCCAATGTGTAAACTACGAGCCGCGATTGATGGAGCCAGTGGTAAGGGTGCGGTAATCGACAATGTCTCAATAGAATAACAGGGTCCGAGGTGTATAAACCACCCCTAAGCCTAACCCAATATCAACTGTGGGGTTAGTCATATTCTTTGAACCCTTGGGTCAGCCCTGACGGCCACGGGCGTTTACAGTAGACTCCACCGACATTTCTCTCCGTCACCTTTTTCCCTCTCATCCCTTATTACGACTCACCGCACCACCTTGGCATCCACCCTTGTTTCAGCGCCCCGGAGAAACTTTTACCGTCCGCCCGTCCCATAAGACCGTAAAACCTATTTGGCGCAATAATCCACCCCCCGCGCTCCCCGAAAGGGGTATACAACAATTTCATCCCCTAGTTTCAGACTGTTCTTTACTCCTCCGTATCCCGACAATTCCGCGCGATCTTTCTACAGTCGACGAGTAAAATCGGCGCGTACTGGGAATGAAAAAAAAAATTAATTATTCGCGAACCATTACATCGAGATTGATAATTTTTAATTTCGCTTTTAATAATTACGCCGAAGTACAGCAAAAAAAATTCACGAAAGTACCTTCGAGATAAAAACGAATAATGAAATTTAATGAGTAACACGAAGATCTTCGTATCCTTTTTATTCTTTTGAGTCGCGAGGCCCCTTTTTTTGTGTAATCAAACCCCCATTTTTATTACGATAACGAAGAAACATCTGTTCGAACCGACACAGTCAGACTACAGTGGCGCCCTCTGAAACTCCCTAAGAGTGATTTGCCGTTGTAGAAATTTGGCAATGGGTGCCTCGTTATTTTCGCGTGATTATGAATTATCGAGTATTGATTCGAGAGGAAGGAGAGGGGAAGTCACGTGGTCCCCCACTCCTTCCCCACCCCTTTCGCCATGCCGTCTTACACAATTCTCCTCACCCCTAACCGTACCCTCCCCTATCCCCCCTCGTCCACCGGCGCGCCCCTTTCAATTCGCATTCCACGAGGAGAGGCGGCCACAGGTAGCCAAAAGGATTTAATAAAAATCTTGGGAGAGATCTTGCCATTTTTATTTCACCCGTTTTCTGCAATAACCCCTTTCAACCCCTCGTCCCCCTGTACCCTCGGGCCCAGTCGACGTCATATCAACGAGTCACAAAGCCCAAGGGGTGCTTCGTTAATTCGCAAATTGGCACAACAGCAATTCGCGTTAACCAATAGACGTGGGCATGATTTTGGTTGATAAAAAATGTTTTTTTTTCGAAATACTAATATAAGGTAATATTTTGATTTTTATCAAGCTTACCTCGCCGTGCGTGTCTCTTCGACCGTCCGGCGTATTCTCCGGCAGGAAGTAGAGACGCAGGGACGCCAAGGGCTGATTGGGGCCCCGACTGTCCAGCCAGAGTAGCTGAAGCTCCCCGATGCTCACTAGATCGGCGTCGCTCCATACCTTTGTCAGGAAAAAGCTCCCGAGTCGGAGCACACGACCGTTCCCGATACGCACGGCTTTGTAAAACGTGTAGGGACCATGACTGAAGCAGGCACCGCCCAGCAGCTGGAAAACAATAGCACAACTTTTGGTTAAACAATGGGAATCCAGGATTCGCGTAGAATTTTTTTGTGGAGATTCGCGATTTGAAGCGCGTATAAAAAAAAAGAAGACAATAAGTAACGCGCCAAATTAATCCAGCTTACAGCTTATATGTATACAGAGAAACCTTGACGGAGTTATGTTAATCGCGTCTGGAACAGAGAATGTTATCAGTATGTTAATTTGGGAATTGTTGATAAAAGCCAAAAAGTGTATATGACTATGCGAAATATTGATTTACGCGTTCTCTGACTGCGAGAGACGGAATGACAGATTACGCCTTTTCTTTTTGGCAGTTAAAAAAAATATTTTCGATATCTTTAAAAATAAAATGTATTTGCGAGTAAACACGGGTTATCGCTCAGCAAAACGTCGCCGGTATGTTAAATTACGAAAATTTGTAAAAATCTGAAAATAATACATTTATCATGCGACGCGCTTAACTTTCAATCGATACTCGACAATATATCAAAGTGGAGTGTGTGGTGAATTAAAAAAAAAAACCCGAACACGAGTCGATATTCCCATTACTTAAAAAGTTATTTCGAAAAAGAGCATTCAGAGAGTAAAAAAAATGCTTTCAAGTTCCATACAGAAATCGCGCCAATAGATTATAACCGCTCTGCAATTTCTCAAGTATCTCGAAATTGCACGAGTGCGCGATAAGAGACAAAAAACACAACTTACACCCCCAAAGTAAATTCAACGTTCAACTAAAGTACCAAAAACAACCGTAAAGAAACGTCAAAAAGGGTTAAAACGTCACTGGAAGAGAATAGAAAAAAAAAGAGAGTACAGGGTATAATACTTATCACGGATAACAGGTATAACGTGGCAAGGCGGAAGTGCCCCGTGGCAAAAACAGTAATCAGCATCGAGGGTTGAAAGAAGGGGAAGCGGCTGTGGGTCTTCGCCAAGGCATTACACAAACTGCATCGACATCCGCCACGTCGGAGAAGGGCTAAGGATATAAAAATAAATGGCTGAAACGGCAGGTCCTCTCGATAATCGATAAGCGGACAGGGCATGATAACAGTATACACAGTGACTACAGATATACACAGCAGACGATTGGAAGCGTCAATATGACTGAGTAACGAGTCATTGTCGTTTTGTAAGATTAATATAATTATTTTGAAATTGCGGTAAAATCCATTATCGTTTCGATCGATTCCCGTCCCGCACCCTCTTTGGCCCGCAGCCCCCTCCCACCCAACGGAACGGAGTCCTATAGAAATCAGCCACGCGTAATAATCATTATTATTTCGTAGTACCGCTGTTTATTAGGGTCGCGAATAATAATGGCGTCGAGTGGCGATGGTCGAGGAAGTGGAGGGGGCGGAGGAGGAGAATGAGGGGAGGGGGCGGGGGTGAATTTAGTTGGCGCCTAGACCGCGCGCACCCGCATCGCGCATCCAATGCACTCGATGCACTTTTTTTTTCTTACGTCCGGAAGTGCAGTCGTCGAAAATTGAAAAAAAAAAAATTAAACCTCGTACTCGCGAGTCCTTTCGGCGCGACGGAAAAACAGTCGATACACATCGAGACTGTGTCCCGGTGTTATTTAATTATCCAGAATATTTTAAGGCGCACGTGCAATTAACGTAACGTGCGTGGATGACGTTTCGTAGTTCGCACGTGTTCGATTAAGGTTGACGATGCCAGGGGTTGGGGGTGCTGTATGAAAATTCTTGTAGGGCTCAATTCTCCTCCCCCGCCCTCCGCCCCTCTGCCTTTTCTTAAGGAAAGGGCAAACGTTTTCCTGATACTTTGAGACGGGACTGTACGCGTCTGCTTTGCAGCGAGTTTGCCCATTACTCCCTTTGCTTTATTTACCGGCGATTTGAAATTCAACGGGATTTCAACTGGGCCCGTCAGGGTCGTTGCTGATTTTACGATGAAAATTATAAGGGAGATTCTCCTGTAAAATCTGCGAAGCTCGTGAAACGCGGAGGAGCGAGAAAAAAAAATGAAATGAAAGGCGTGGGTATACGGAGTGTTGGTAGGAGATAAAATAAAAGGCGGAGAGATTGAGAGGGATGCGGGAGAGGGAAGGGGGAGTGAAAAAAAGCAATAAATGAAAATCCAGATAACGATCAAAGATAAGAAGACGGGCAATTAAATCCGATTGTTTGACAAACTCATGAACGTCCGGTTGTGGATGGATACGTGACGAATTATTGTCGAGTTACATAATTGAATCGATAAAATGTATTCGGAGAGAATGAGAACCGCTGCCATAACTATTTCCAATGTTTTAAGGGTACACTCCCGGCAAAGAGTTTCGTACCGACCGACGCGACTCTGTATTTATAGCGTTAATCTCGTTTCGCAGCAGCTGCCTCCGCAACGTCCGCCATTGATACTGTTGCTTTGCGTTTTTATTCCCATACATATATACACACCTTTTTTCCTGTACCATAGTATATTTACACCCTTTTTAAACCCTCTTACTCCTTGTCGTACAGCGCCCCCAGCCCTCCTCTCCCTTGCTCCCCTGACCCCTATACTTTTTATCAAAGCCGAAACATTAAAAAATAAATAATCGCTGCTATCATCCTCTACAAGAAATACGTGACGCAAGCATTGATTGTCTGTCGCAGTAAGTGGCGGTCATGGAAAAAAAAAAAATAGTTGATCACCCTTTTCCACGATTTACAGAAAAGGGTGGGGTCTGGAAAAATTTCAACCATAACCAATCTATATATGGCCTGCATGAGAAAGGGAATGGGGTGGAAAAGGAAGCCAAAGGGATCGGAAGATGGGATATGGGATATGGGGCAATGGCCCCCTCATTGTACGGCACTGCCGCGTGTAATCGCGTATACCAAACTGTCTACCTTTCGCCCTCGCTTATCCCTTATATGTATTTTTTCTCTCTCATCGCCCTCAAATCCGCTCTCTTCCGAAAATCCTTCCCGTCATCCCCCCCTCTCTCTCTCTCTCTCTCTCTCTCGTTAGGCCTGCATCGTCACATATGTGCATTCGCCTATATGTATCTTCTACACGTGTGTCTATCCCTTTTCAATGTAATGCTGGTCTTCGTCGCGCGCATCGCTGCATCCACCACTCTATCGCACTGAGTCTCAGGACACACTGTTTCCCCTCTCCACTCCCCTCCATCAGCAGAGAGAGAGAGAGAGAGAGAGAGAGAGAGAGGGTAATACCAAATAAGAACGTCACTCTCTCGCACCCATGAGTAATAGACCGAAAGAGGAAGCCACGTGGTCTCGGTCGATCCTCTCGCTCCGTTCCATCTGGACGTCTCCTCGTTTCGCCAGTCTAAAACTTAAAGGTTCTCCTCACAACGGTAAAGAACATATTTTTAATACAATCGAGGAGCGCCTTGATAAATAGAAAGAGCGCGAGAGTAGAGCGAACGAGAGAAAAAATAAATTAAAAAAATGCAACATGAAAGCAAAAGATAAATATTCTCAAAAAAAAAACTAACCAACAATTCTTTAATCCACCCCGTAAGAAATCGTCGATCTCAACGACCTACCACTTTGCACGCGAGACTATTGAGGTAAGGCAGATAAGGAGTTGAAGGGTAGACTAAAATCAAAATAAAAAAATTAAAAAATCCGAAAATCAATTAAAAAGTTCACTGTCGCTCGCATCTTGAGAAAAAAAATATTCGATCTCTAGTCGGTCCTTGATGAACGGACCTTTATACCACCATGCACGTGCACACGATATAGTCCCGTTCGTGTTAAGTATCTGTGTACGTTTACGTTGATGCGTGGGCCCCACGCTGGGCATATGTTCATACGTGCTCGAGAGCGAGTCAGCACAACACATGTGTATACGCCATACTCGATAAATGGAATTTGACTCAGGTATATATATATACACATATAGAATAGATACACTTGACTCGTCAGCACAACACCTCACGAAGCACTTTAGGAGTCATTTAAAGATTTCATTTGGCTATACTCGAGGAGAGCAGAAGAACAAACTGGCACCGAACGAGAAAACAGATTGTTATACGTTATAGCCTGTTTGGGATTTAGATTGCTAATAATATTAATAATAACAGCAATTAATCTGCGTGTAATTTGAATCGGTGCATTTTCGTGCGATTCGTAATCAAACAAGAAAAATACGATAGAGTAGATGACCGTGTAAAACAGAGTATATAATAACGTGATAGCCTACCTGCCACGATTATTATCATTACTACCGTGTATATCAATTGCCCCTGTTATCCTTATTAATTACCAGACAGGTTTTTCCACTCGGATAACAAAAGAATTTTTATTACCACGAAGGATTCTGTATCGAAGGATACCAAGCGTCCGTGACGCAGCTGGACCCGGTGTACTGAAGACGAAGGGGGAGGGGAGATGAAATTAGAATTTTCATCTCGCTGAGCGAGTTCGAAGGTGAAAGTGCAAAAGGTCACGGAGTGACTGGAAAATCGTGTGGGTGCGCCTATACTATATAAATGTATACACACAGATGTAGAGATTTACGTCATACGCCTTTGCTTGATATCAATTTGTATACAATATATATAAAATATATGAATAATTCTCAATCCTTAATTTATTAATATACCTAATATAGATTTTTCAAAAATTTACCAAAAAGGTATACCGATAATTTATTTATATATAAATATATAAATATGTATACTAGACGTATGCATAATTCATGCTTCGCGGTTCAGCAGTGTGCGACCTTCGACCGATCGGAGTGAAATTCACGCACATGTGCTCTCGCATGTGAGTGCGTGCACATATGGGTTGCTTGGTATGCTGCATTATCGTATCACTCTCTCTCTCGTACCCATAACCACATATCCCAGTGGAAACTCGTGTTTCTCCTCGTTTTGCAGCATTCGCCTTCTACCCTGATACGATACGGGGAGCCATATTTATATATAAGCTACATTCATATACAAATATATATATATATTATTTACGTACACACGGCCGCACCACGCAAGCAGATATAGTGTGTATATTTTATAGAGACAGTCTCTATCTCTATATAGGGAATGAACATATATGTATATATATATAGGATACGGCCACGGATATTAAATCCAGTTTCGCAGTTTCATCGAAAATAAACTCTGGCCGGGATTTGTCGACTTTCACGGTAACGTGTAACGCCCAACCCTCTTTTCCACCACCTCCCTCCCCCGCGCGTCCCTCCACTGTGCGAAGACAATGAAAAAATTTTCGACGAGACGTAATTCACAGTGTATACGTATATATATATACACACACACAAACACATCCACGGCGAAAGAAGAGCCGTTTCGTTTTATTGTGTAAAAAAAGTTCAAACAATTCAATTCGAATATAGATATAAATCCAGAAAGTCCGAAACTATTGCATTCATAATTTACTTGATGAAAAGAAAATATTAATTCTACCAGTCACGCGAATTTACGAACACCCCGTATATTCGTTCGTTTGGAGTGATAAAATTTACGTCTATACAGTAATACGGAAAATGGTCCTTCGTAGATCGTGTGCGTGGAGTTCGTTTTTTACGAGAGCGCATTAAAGGCCGTATAAAAGGATGAAAGAGGAAGGGACAGGGAAAGGAGGCAGAGAGAAAAGGAAGGAAAGAGGTGAAAAAAGAAAGAACAAGGGCACGTTTGAATGTAACGTCGTACAATGACGTGAGGTTAGAAAAAATAACGTAGGAAGGAGGAATTGAAAATGCCCCTTGGTCCGGAGTTCGTGGATTAGAAACGAAATATATATATATACATAATTAGTGCATGTATAATTATATACATATATATCAATGTATTAAGTTGTCCCTTTCACGTAAATCGCACTGGATTCTTCATTATTCCAATATCCCTCTATCTCCCTCTAACCTCCCGTTTTTCTTCTTCTCTTGTTCCACATTACACCCGACCATCCGTGACTCTTCTGGGCGTAAATAGAAGCGCTTAGCGAAGATATTAAGAAAACGCGCGCGCGCTGCTAACGTAGCGTAAAAATATTCGATAGGTGGGACAGTGCAGGGCCGTGTCAACGATGCATGTATTAAGGGTGTCGAGAGAATATTTTCCGGATACAGAGACGGGAGAAGAGGACGACGAAGGAGAAGAAGAAAAAAGAAGAGAAGGATCGAGCAAAAGAAAAACACATCGACTCCGCCCATGGGAGGTCGAGTCAGTGTAACTACCATAATCGATGGTGTATCTGTACGAGGGGGACGATGTAAACTTTTTATTCGTTCTATACCGTATAAGCGAGTATACACTATATAATACAAGTGTAAGCGAAAGATCCGAGTTATATGAACGAACTATATAGCAACTCGATTACGTTAAATTCTTTATAGTCTCAGAAAGGCATTATACTCCCGACTCGGTATTACTCTCTATTGCCGGGATACTTTGAGGCAACTTATATATATATATATATATTCAGCCATGCCATTAAATGGGGTTAGGGTTAGGTTAGATTTGAAATTGCAGTAAGAAATAGTCCCTTGTAATTTTGACAGTACCTATATAGGGTGTCGGGTTCGATAAAGATTCGCGCGAGATACCAGAGTAAACGAGATGACGTTGTAAAATGATGAAGGAGAAGGCGGAGAAGCAGGTGGTCCAGACGTGTGTGTGAGGGGAGGGAGTAAGTGATATATCGCGCAAAGAGAGAGAAATTCAGTGAACACAAGAGTAAGAGAGAGGGGAGATACGTAAGGATAAAGGATAGGAGGAATAGTGGATGGGGGGTGGGGAGGGGTATGTGGGAGGGTACCAGCGATCAAAGCGAGTATTCACTGAATTTGCGAAAATCCGTGAAAATTGTAAAAGCACCGGTAAAAGCAGTCTCTCCCTTTGATACGATTTTACTCTGAGATGCTAATTCCTCTTTTTCTCATTTATTCATGTATTTATTTCACGTTAATAAAGTCCGCGCGTTCGCGATAGGCAGCTGAGGTACAGGAGAGAAAAAGAAGATAAGCGGATGATTCGACGTGGTCATTGATTTAGTATGATTAAATGATTAAACGAACAGTGGTTTGATATGGTACTTGAAAAAAGAAATCAATCCCTTTGCCTTCATTTTCAAATTACGAGCGAATCGTATTGGCTATAAAAAAATGTAATTTGGATTCCGATCGTAGGGTGACACCTGTCAATAATTTAGTATAATCTAAAATCGATCTCTCAAGCAGATACAGTTCGGCTGGTATTGGTAGCGATCGAAGCGCGAGCTTATCAGTCGGATATCGTGTAACGCGTTCAGACTATACCCAGTGTATTCAATAACGCGTACGGAATTTCTAATTATTCGGTGACTTCGTATGGGATCCTCGTTTTGTTCGTTTAGCTATTAATCTTTATTTGGCGATTTAACGTCGTAATAATAAAATGCATTTTCCATTTGTTCAATTCCCAGCGGTAATTAACGTCGTTGCTTTTGTATATCGGATTTTCTCGGAATCCCGTTCGCCACAGCTACCAGCGCCAGCGACGCCAGCGACTGCGAGAGCTGGACCCGACCCCTTTCTACCCCTGGCGTCGGGGTAGAAATGCTTCTGTACACATTTTCGATGTTTGCCAGGTCGACCGTGGCCATCGCAAAAACACCCTTACTGAAAAGCAGCCTTTACGTCTGCGAGACAAGGGCATCCATACATATTATATACGTTGTGTGTATATTGTGTACTATATGTGTGTATATATACATATATATATATATATATGGAAAAGAGAATTTAATGATTTTCTCGAAAGCGAAACGTCCCCCCAACACAACTTTCGGCTTAATTACTCACCTGTTCTTACGTACTATAGGAAACCATCACGTAGTCGTATCCGCGTAAACGTTCATGTAAACCAGCCTACGAGCATATACAATTCCGACTGATAATTGGAAATCGAATTACATCGAACTCTGATCTCCCCCCCCCGCCCCCCAGATCGGCGCTAACGACCGATGTCTCGAATTATTTGATCGATCCTGATCCATTGCCTCATTCTGCCGCTATACGTCATGTGTAACCAGCAAGTTCATACCTCTTGGATAAGAGAAAAAATTTTGCGCGATATTAAGCAGAGACGGAGAAACGACGAAGGTATATGTAGGAATGGCTTCTACGAGGTTTACCCAGTTTTCGGGAAATAACCTCAAAAATCGAGACGCATGGGTGAGGCTTTTCAGCCGGAACGCGCACGTGACACGGAATGCCGCAGCGAGAAATTGCGGTTTCAAGGAAATTAAGTCGACGGAAGAATATCGGTGGACGAGAACGAAGAGAGAACGAAATTTAATTAAAAAATTTAAAAAAATTTATTTATATAAATAAAAAGAAAATTATCGATAATCTCGAGCGCCCGAGTCTATCAGGATTTAACGAGCGTAGGGCTAAAGCCGTTTCACAATTTTTCAAGCAAAATTGCAATTTTTCCATAACGACTGTACCCGTCCGAAAAAGGCACAAACGATTATCCACGCGATACGATTGCGCGTGTGATAAAATAAAGATTAATGGATTACCTTAAATATGTTAAAAAATGATAACGTCATTACAGAGACATTTTTTTTACACGTACGTTAATTGCCCAATACCCCCCTAAATATGTATATACATAGGCACGACCCTGAATATATATCGCTACCCGCAGGAACTCGTCTTCCTCTTGCTTCATCCGACCGAAGCTTCGTTCATCTGCATACAGAGTGAGCCACAGGTAAATTCCCCCATCGCCCAGACACTCTTGATACGTCCCTGGATTTCTCTCCTACGTCCCCCTTATCGCAACTACCCATATACAGATGAGATTCTCCAGTGCCCCTTTTACTTCTCGCGTCATAGCGCTGTCCTCCTCCGCGTTACGACTTTTCCCCCAGCCCGCAAAGCGCGTGTAATTTAAATGCCAGCTATCGGATCGGTGCCCAGAGCAATGAATATACGGCCACTGAATATCCCAGGAAGGGGGGTGAAGGGGAGGCTCTTCTCTATTGTTTCTCTCCCTCCCCCTCTTACTACCTCTCTCAGTCCACCCCCCTCCCCCCGCGGTTATTTCTCACTGAAATTTCATCGATCCTGTCCTTTTTCATACACCCCCCCTCTCTCTTTCTCACTCTCTCACTCCACTTCTCCTCCACGACTTTATCGCGACGACTTTGTATTTTTATTCGATCCGCCTATCGCCAAGACCTTGTACCACATGGTAATTGAAGAGCCCTCCCTCGAACTCAAATACTTCACACTTTCATAATTCTTTGTATTATTACCATTTTCTTTTCCCTCCCGGTTATTTTGATATTTTCGTGCGACTCTCCACACCGTCCACGTTCTTTCACCTGTTTCGCACGTGACGTGCCTACCCGGGTGTCGCAGACTGGATCGAATCGATCAACGAAGATTTTCCCGAGTATATAAAAAAAGTGTGAGTTCGAGAATCAGCGGAGCAACGTGAAGAAATTGTCCCGGAGTCAAACCGGCCGTCTATTTGCTCGGTACGTGGGATTCTCTATGAGAGAAAATTCTACGTGGTAAAAGGGGAAAAAAAAAATTGCATACGAATCAAGACAGAATCGCAGACCCCACGTGGGATATGGGCATTGCGCAATTACATGTAAAATTCTTGACCATGGAGAAAAGACCAGCTGAAATTTACGTCAGCGAGTCCTTTCGTTCTCTCGTAGTTATTACCGTCCTTACAGATGCGGTTAATAAACGTGCCAGGAAGTAAAAAAATACGAAGACCAACAATTCCAAACGAACGGTAAATTAAATGACAAAGTCGATTACGGATGGAAAGCGTTGAGCTATGAAAAGAGAAGAAAAAAAAAATTTCTCTGTAAACTTGGGCTGTACCTGTCAAATCTGGGGCTCCTGTCGCTGACATTATTACAGTCGTCGTCGGATCGCGTCAGACGCCTGGCAATTGCGTTGATACGAATTTTCCCGGCGCGAGCCGTTACGCGTGGGCGTTTTGAAAGATGGCCAGGTAAAAATAAAGATGGATGACGGACCCGTGAGAGAACGAGGGGCAAGGCCAGACGCGATAGGCCGTGGCCACGTTGTTCCTCCTGCTCGAGATCATTGTGCCGCCGCAAAATGCCTGATTACTTTTCATTCGTGCTCAATTAGTCCCATGCGAAAGCGCCAACTTTTCCTTCCGTTTTCTTTTCTTTGTCTTTTCATTCTTTCTCGCAACGACGGCGCACCGCGTGTATATAGGTATACCTGTACCATTCTAGTACAAGCGGCGAGCCGCATAGTTGGAGCGCGACAGTGGCGCCACTTGTCATCGCTGTTCCCACCAATGGGTCAACATTGGGGACGATCAGGTGACGACGACTACCACGAGAGACGTCGCGCTTTGTGTACTTGCAAATACATACATTATATGCATATACGCGCAACCGTATTCATATTGTTACAGATTGGATGGAAGTCGGGCGAAAAGATGTGTATGCACGTTAAAAGGAAGCGTGCAAATGTCCAAAAAATCATTTCCCACGTAACTCGTGTTATTTCAGTGCTAATTAACCCAAGTGAATGTGTGATTTAACGAGTTAACGACAACTTGAAAATGCGTCACGATTATGGGGCACTGCAGTCGTCGAGAATATGTCAAAGGAAGCAAAAGATAACGGTGTTTAAACTTTATTCTCAAACTAAAATGAATGCACTGGTTGGCGGGGGGAAGTGAAGAAACGACGTCGGCGAGAAGGGGAGAGGGGGGGGGGTGGAGGTATGGAAAAGGCGATCAGTGGGAGGGATAGGTTAGGTGAGGGGGGAACGGGGGAGGAAGAGGGGAAGGTTCGGCGCAGCGCTGCAGTACGTAACTGCGGGAGGAAGGGATCGGAGACAAGCGACTAAATGAAAAATACGTGGGCAATTAAGCGAATAAACGAACGGCTGAAATAAATGAACCTGTTTTCCCCCCATTCAAAGCATTACTCGCCATGCACGCCGGTAGTCGTGGCCCGAAGCCATCTTGTAGTATAACCATTCTCGGGTGGTATCATTGTTCCGTAATCGTCTTCTGCGATCGCCGTTGGCCTGTCGTTAGATTACGGCCAACGAGTAGGACCACCTAGTTGATGATATAACGCCATAGAGAGAGAGAGAGAGAGAGAGAGAGACATGGTGAGAGAGCAATGCTATTAAAACGCAAAATGCCAAAGAGATTCAAAAGAAGTATCAGGTAGCGAGGATGCACGCTCGAAATAAATTTTTTTTTCTCTTTTCCTACCCAAACAGTGTATACACGAGGTATCGTCGATCTACCGTGACCAACGTCAATACTGCATTTAACCGATTGATTTCATAACTTTCATCGTGAATCGCGGTCAGTAAAACTTTCCGACGCGACTGTACCCTTAACTAATTTTGCCGATTAGAATTTTAGCATGACGCGTACAGTCGAGCGAGAAAGTCAGAGCTTCTGTACCGACAAAAGGACAATGCGTGAAACAGTCGGGGGTAGGTTGGTAGTGTGTGGGAGGGGCCAAGAGGGGGAGAGGAGGAGGTACCGGTCTCATCTTCTCATTGTCTCGGGATGACGCTCGTTTTACTTATTTATTTCTTTCTTTTTTTTTTCATCTTTCCTTATCACTTCCGACATTTTTCTTCTCGCGGCAAGTAATACGAGACACCGTAGAGGGGTAAAGGGACCACGGGACTCAACGGCGAAGCTCCAAAAGTGAATTGCATTAAGACGACAATCGGCTCGAGTCCACTTCCGGTTTCAATACCGTTAGCATCGTGGATACGGGCGAGGGAAGTGGAGAGCGATACGTAAAAACCGAGAGTGCAAAAAAAAAAGGCAACGATAATATATAAAAAGCACGTATAAAACGCATATGTCAAAATATATTTTTTCGAATCCCGACAACACTGCCAAATTCTCGTAAAGTCCTCTGCGCGATAAAGATATTTTCGATAATGATTTGTCGATTGTACGTTAAAACGTGTATACATACAATACAAACACTGACACGTCACCAACGATCAACGTGTACGAGTCCCACACCAACTGTACGACTGTGGTAGATCGGCGCATGCGCAGTGAAAAAAAAAATAAGAATTTACACCAACCGAAACGCACAATTATGCATATACGGACGAGTCGAATACGCAAACGATTATTGGATAATTTCGACCAGAATTTCGTTGGAATAATAAGATAGGCTTGTCCGGTCCGTGTGTGGGTGTATATGTACGAATGGCGAAGAGAACGGGCGAATGAATATTACAAAGCGAGCGCGTGTACGTGCGTATCGCCATAGATGGAAATAATAACGCACACAGTAAGCGCGGATACGGTCTGTAAATTGTTTGTGTGCATGTCGAGCCTTCATCGAGATTATAATAACAAATGTAAGCAGAAGTTCGTGTTTTCTAGTCGATGCGAAATGAATTCGAAGAGGGAGAGAGCGAGAGAGACGGGTAGACTATTCGTATAGAGGATAACGGAGGGGAGGCTAAAGTAATGCCGTATGCCTGGTGGTGGGGGTAGCTTGTTATGCGCTCGAGTAGGGGAAACGCGAACGACTGCGATTGGCGGTCACGGTTTGTGTGGCATCCAGCGTGTTTACTCGTGAAAATAGTTACAAAGATGCGAGGAGGTTCCCTTCGATATTTTTCGTAGAAACGGTCAACGGCCAAAGACAAAATTAACGATTATTATATCTTCGGGGCGGGGGAGAGGGAATTCCAGACACCGGGATGGAGGGGGAGGAGAATTAGAAAAAAGTATAACTGGACGATTATAATTTTTTTTTCCGTGCGTGACTCAACGCGCCTAGTCTTTTATCGATTAAAGTTTCGAATGTTATATATACTTTCAATTTGTTTGCGCTTCGACGTGGCTGCGCGATTAATGAACGTCCTCCATTTGTAAATTCAATATTACGAGTGGTACTTTGATTTTAGCGAGTTTCCTGCACGTTTCAAAGTTCCAGTCTGTGTGAGAGTGCACGCTGTGGATTCACGTACGTACGGGTTGTGGAAATGATGGAAAAATAAATCAAACAAGAGATAAGTGTTATCACCACCCCTTCGGGAGAAGAAAAAAATATGGACCGTCCACCGTGGAATGGGTAAAGAGGGTTAAATTGAAGGTGGGAGGCCGGAACGGAGGTGTACGTACGGTGTCCTCGCAGAAAGCTGCGAATAATATTTTTATTTCTTGCGCTAAACTGGAACACTGAGCTCCGATTAAATTTAGAAGCCGAACACGAGAATACGCGGATTTCTGTTGAAACGGTGTTTTTCTTTCTCTCGTATCGATACACACGCAACCGACAACCGCTTATTCGTAAGGTGGGTCCCGCAAAGGTTTGTCGAGATGGTATTGGTGGAGGTAGTAAGAAGAGGAGGTGGCGGAGGTAGAGTTAGGAGGGAGAAAATTCAATTAACGCGCAATAAACATAATTAAAGAAAATAATAATAATAATTATTAATATGCAATATCTTTTTTAATAATAACAATGCTCGTTCCCAACCGCAATTTATTGTTTACACGAGATTTCAAATTCTGAAAAACGCTCACTCTCGGACGACCGATTAGAACGATTAGAAAGGTCCCACTTATCGATTCTCACTTTCGGATACGTTACGATTTGTGGCCGTTACTCTTTTTTAGTTTTTCTTATATTTTTTACAGACGTCCGCCGATCTCGTCTGTTCGATTGAAAAACTGTCGCTTCTCATTAAGCCGCTGTTAGGACAATGCCAGTCGAGTTAATGTTAAATCGGGTTAAGGCACATCTATAAATACCTCACCAACTGCGAGAGAGAGAGAGAGAGAGAAGGTGGCAAAGGGACCAGAGAGTGTGTATAGAGAGAAGAAAGAGAAAGAGATAGACAGTGGGTCGTTGGTGGGGATAGGGAGAGAGCGAGAGAGACGGAAAGAGAAATGAAGATAAACAGACCGAGATAGAAGATTGATAGAAACATGGGATGACGAAGAGACAGAGACAGTAACCAGTCCGTTTAATAGTATCGCTCGTTGAAAACACAATGTAATTTCTTGCCAGATGTCCAACTACATGATAATTTTCACTGTATCATAACTCGGATCGTGCTGTCAATGGTATACCATAATAAAGGAAGTGTGTGGTAAAGTAAAAGCAAAATAAAGAATTGATCGATTCAATTGTTGGGAACTACCGAGTAAGGCGGAAAAAACAAAGAAAAAAAACATTGGGAAAATTAAAAAAATAAAAACACACGGAACCCACGTAATAACTAGTCGAATGTTTTTTGCTCACCTCTATCTTATCCATTTTTTTTGTTCCTAAGTGTCACTCACTGTTTTCACATTCATCTAGGATTTTTTAGCACACATACACTGAAGGTACATAACGCATTACTTGTACACGGTGATACGCGGGCAAACGTGTGTAAGAGCGATATAGGATTGACGCGCGCGGACCAGCGACTCACGGTGCGGCGCACGCCGCTGTCCCATCAAGACTACTTTGTATTTACTCTAATTATGTGACGTCACGGATACACTGGGCCCCCCCACCATACCTCACGGAGCGCCCCGAGCTCTCCCGATGCGCCCCGAGCGCAACCGATGTCCAGTGCACGCCGCGCACGGCGCAGCGGTAGGCACCTGCGGCTTCTCAGCTTCAGAGTCGATTCGGCATCCGTACTGAACGTTTGTAGTCACTCTTAGAACTGTTCGTCTGCTATCACTTGACGTAAGATACACGCACGCTCCATATTGCCTTTATGCGTTCATTCATTATACATTTGGTTCTCTCTGTTTCGCTTGGCCGACAATCACGTACCTTGGACGATATTCGGTTTACTGCTGTGAGACAGTGGGAAATTGTGAAAGTGCCCTTTCAGGGAAATTACGTCTTTGTTGTGTCTCGAAATCGTTCGCGAAACTCGCGTTCGCAGTATTCTTAATTTTTAGTATGTATTTCGAGAACGACGAGGGATATATACAACTGTCTCTTTCTCTAGTCTTACGCGTACTGTGACTCGGTAGATTTTTCATTGTGTAAACTTGTCTCGTGAACGCCATCTATAAACATTTATTTGGACGGTTTATTTAACGCGGGTAGATTGCTATGTCAATTTTTCACTTGTCATGGTGTTTTCAATCTTGGATTCCTATCACGAGAGAATTTTGCCATTACTTGTGTCGTAATCTATATACAGCTGTACTGATTACGACTGTTGATAATGCTACTAATAATGGATTGTTTATCGCATTTCGTTGTGGGTAACGATTTGATCGAAATATATGACTCAGCTTTTATTAATAGACACTTACTATCTCCTTAAATATATTTTTTTTCATTTTTTAATAATTTTGACTTACCGTTATATTTTTATTTTGTCGGCCCATTTTTTCTTGTGGCGACATGTCTGCACACGATGCCGATACTTCACTCGGTACTAATGAAATTCAAGTTTCACAACCTCATGAATGAATACGATTGAACGCGGGCTATGCTTTTTTTTTACGAGAACGCACGAAGCTTTGCGAGAATGCCCGAAGCAGCCTCCATTATGGCCAGTGGTTCGCTGGCTGTCCTCGGGTATGTAATCAGCTGTTGAGAGTCGTTGGGATTTTCGTTTTTATTTACGTATCGATAACATTCGTGACGCAGATCTTTTGGAAATTGTTATCTCTCCGCGATAATGTAATTTAAAGTAATTGAAAGCAGTGGTTATTATGCATATGTAAGCTATATGGAGCGTTATTGTGCGATGACGCCATGTTGTGCTTTACTGCTGGTATGACGGTTGATGATTACACTTCTAATCTAGTTTTGTTATTTTACAGGATAAACTGACCCGTGTGGATATCATCGCGATACTGAATTGACGTTGGACATTAGAATTTACAAAACTAATTGTCTAAATTATTCACGGACACCGTTTCTGCACTGTTTGTACTTTGGCAAGTGGTGAATTTATTTTACTTTTCTTTCATACCAATAACTTTTTTAAATATACTTTTCATGGTGGATGGAAGGTGATAGATATAAGTATTTATAAAAAATTGATTCTCTTTATGCCTTTGTCATGCGTCTTTTACCATCAATAAAGTATACAAATTTCGTAATATGTATTATACAAAAAAACAATGTATAAAAAGATTTCGACTAACCACAGTCCCATGAAGGTTTGATATACTTTATATAATTACAGCTAAGGGAACTACCATCTAATTATAAGTCTTTTAGGATAATAAAGTGGGAATCGAAATTACAATGATCAAGGACGTTTGTCAAACAGAAGTATGTGTCCTGCGTTGAGTTATGTAAAACTTTTTTTTTTTACCGTTGACAAACATAAACGACGTCTCAAAGAAATTGAGAATTCCGTTTGACAAACAGCCTTTCAACTCTGTCAGTGGATACTTGTGGCATAGTTGGTTTTATTCGTTCGTCAGTGAAACCATTGTTTGAATTTTTTTTCATGTGAATCCAGGGATTTTAGTGTTGCCTGTGAGATGCAACGTGCTCGGGTTTAAGTAGTGGAAGTAAAGTGGATCGAGGAACAGCGAAAAGAGAGAAATAGAGGCTGGACAGAAAGTGGATAATTATTTACATAAGTGTCGTTGGAATTAATGTGTCCAATTATCGTTTAGACAGTTTTTAGGCCTAATCGCGAGACGAAAAGTCAGTGTTTAGCGTTAAGTCTAGTCGACTAGCTAAAGGCTGGGAGAAAATTTTTAATTATTTCTTAAGTTCGTTGTTGCTCTCGTGTCACGCTTATCATTCTCGTCTCTCCGTTGCAAGAGTTTCAACGGCTACAATCACCCTCCACCAAGCAAGATTCAATTTTCATTCTCATTCAGGAACGGAGGGCGTCGCAAGTGGCAAAATTTCGAAAAATCGTTAACTGGAAGCGAGATTAGATAGTTCGTGAAAATTTCGCCGTTCGAATTTGACGATCGACGCCATCTTGTGCGTAAGGAGAATATAGTATATTTAAATATATAAAAGCGGGAGCGCCTTTTCTTTACGTTTTTGTGTGTTTATCTGTGAGTAAATTATGCTTTGTTTTTGTTTCTATTAATTATACGTGTAATCTGTGTATCGTATCTATCGGAATCTTTGACAATCCCAAAAATTCATTATAGCGCTTTTTCTGGTTCAAGGTCGCCATTGATAATTCGCCCGCGCGATTTAAAAAGCCTAAGCGAAAACAGTCTGGAAAGTCTCGAGTTTTTTTTCCTCCCTTAAAGCCAGTTTCACAACGCTTTCCGTTTAAACGACTGCGACGGAGAGAATGCGTCGCGCGTCCCGGTAATTACGAAAAACTCTCTTAGGTACTTAGTTGCTACGTACATAGGTATACTATATACATATGCATCGTAACGCGAGTAATCCTTACTACAAGGAGTTTCCACAGTTGACATTAGCGAGTCGCGCATTTCGTAACTGGACTGTAGATTTTTCCTTTTTTTGAAATCCTTCAAAACTTTCAAAAAAAAGACTCGGCTCGCCTTCAAGCGGCCTGCGCTTGGTGCATTAATTATCATTTAATTGACACGAGGTACACGGAGAATTTCTTTTTGAGTTTCTCGTAATCGCCAGATCCTCGTTCTTCCTCAAACTTTTTCTCGCCAATTTTTCATTTGAAAACGACGAGCTTGCTTGTCGCTTCAAGAAAAAAATTCTCGAGGGTACTTTATTTTTATTTATTTTTTTCTTCTTCCCTTTCAGGTAACGACCCATCGTTCCCTAGACTAGAATTCGTTACTCGACCAGAGCATTTTAGTGGATTGGGTAAAGTATCACAGCTGGCCCCCGAACGTTAAAAATAAAAAATAAAAAGGGACTGGGCGGCCTTCGTGGAGCCCTTCTTCGGGGCCCGACTCAAACCCGTGAAGTCCCCGATATACCTTCAAGTTCCCGTTCACGTGTCCCGACATTGGGGTTATATCGCTAAGAAACGTAGAAAAAATTATATATGTAGTATACCTATCTAGAATCTAAATTGAGAGTCTCGGCGATTCGAGTCGGGCCATCCGGGCTCCCTTTGCGCGGTAATTGATATTCATTAATAATATTATTAATACTATTCTTGTAATTATTAATGTTATTATTATCAATAATCCTGCGTCATATATCATCATGCCGATTCCTCGTATAATCGATACCGCGTAATAATAATTAAAAAAAAATTCATTTACATCAACCTGATAACGTCTTATCAATATTAATTCTACAATAAACCGATAACGAATTATACAGGGTGTCAGCGAAACAATTGAATGACATTTTAATCATCGAGTCACGACCGTTCGATAATATTAATTTAGTACGTCTCCTTAATCGAGCCTCCGATAGAAGTAGATAAAAATTGAAAACTAATTGAAAAACTTCGTGACTGTTATCCTAACCTTAAATTCATAGTGGAACTAAATTTTTCTATCAGTCCTCTGGTATAGTAAGAAATTTCTTTTTTCACGTCTCTCCCTTCGTTCGCAGTGCCTGGTCGTACAGCTCGATAACGATATCGACGCGACCAGAAGCGAATTTCTGTTGAAATAATCTCAGCCTTTTCTTCTATTAATCCTCGTATCGTGACGAGGCACGGCCAGGGTTCGCGTGCAGGGAAATAAAGTTCTTTTGAATTTTTAAGTTAAGTCTTAAACGTCCCAACCGACATGACGATATAGTCTCTTACATAGTACGGTATTAGCGTGTCCCAGGTTGGCGCGAGAAGTTCGTAAATTCTTTTTCCTCTCTACGTATTTAACACCAAAACAATAAATCACAGTTTGCTTCATCGTCCATACCGAATGATAAAAATTGCGTATGCTAATACGACGGCAATCATATCGACCTGCATTATGGGATATTTCTTCGCGAATAAAATTCTTCTGTAATTCGTGCATGGAATTTCGTGATAATAAAGTTTTAAGACGAACATGGAATGTTTGCTATAGCGGATTCAGTTTGATTGTAAAAACTACGCGTTTACCTTGCAGCGACTTCCCACGCCATTGGGAAATCACTTGGATTCGTTCGACACGCGCTTGCGTTTCCGCTTGGTCTTACTTCCCGTTAACCAATGGCGCGGGACGCACGTCCTCTCTTGGTCCTAAGCAACGTACTTGGCGACGCTTTAAAAATATGATATGAGGAACTAGGCACGCGGAGAGAGTGACGTGGGTCACGTGATCGTAGAGATACCGGAAGAGAGTGCGTCGACGATGCGAAAGAGGGCGCGTGCGAGATACCGGAGATAGGGAAGAAAAATAGAATTTAAAAATTCCCGATCTATTTGAATTTAGCGCGCTAACTTGGGACCGTAGTGGTTCCTCTGAAGTTTGACAATTTCTTAAAATATCATTTTTTTTTAAACTTTGCTTTTCTCCTTTTTTTTTCATTCTTCCCTGCCCGCGTCTGTGTTTAAGTGTATGTGTAATATATTTTTGTTTTTAATTATTCCTACCTCATTTATCCTCGTGTTAACTTTTAATTTTTTTTTTCCCCTCGGAATTTCCTCGAGTATCGCTGCTGCCGTCGCGGGTGTCAAGCAAGCAGATATTTAAACGAATGTTGTTTAATTAAATAATTAATTAATTAATCAATGTGTTTCTCGTGTCGGTATAATTTAATAGTGATTTGAACTTAATTCCCACCGCCATTCGTCTCCGTTCCTCCGTCGCCCTCGTTGCTATCCTCGACTTCCGGTGAGCTCTCCACTCCCCTCTCGCTCCTCGCGTCTTCCTCCGGCGAGTCCAGTCCGTTTATCCTGTCTTCCGGTTGCTCCTCTATGGGTTCGAGATTCTCCTCCTCCCTCCCGTAACCCTGGAGACCATTCTCGGCGATGATCCCGTCAGCGCCATCGTTCTCACCGACCCCGTCGGTGTCTTCCGGCGAATCTGACGTATCCCGTATCGTGTCTTCGCCCTCGTTATCGTCCTTGCTGTCGAGGTCAGCCGTGACAGTGGTGTCCTCGTTGACCTGAAGCGCCTCGATTACCCTCTGCTCGACCTTGAGCTGTCTTACAGCGTTCTCCAGGTTCTCCCTCAGGATGCAACTGGCTTCCTCTTCCGGTTCCTGCCACGAGAACGGCGTGAACGTAGCTCGGACAGTCTGATAGAGTTTCTTAAATCCTAACTTCTTGTAGAGGCTCTGACTGGCCTCGTTCTCTGGACGTATCACGACGAAGGGGTTGTAACCCTTGTCGGCTACCCGTTTGGTAAGGTACCTGATAATGGGAGCAGGATTAATTTCCGGAAAACGATTACGTTTATCAAGTCTCTGTTTACCTTGCTAATCTCGTGCCGTATCCTTTCCTCCGGTACTCCGGCTTCGTCTGCATGGAGAACATGGCCCCGTAGTAGGACTGGACCATCCACGCGGCCAGACTGCCCTTGTCGAAGACTCCAGCCGCCGGTAGGGTCCTGATCAGTCTCAGGAAGAGCTCGTGACACTCCATGTCGTTCGCCGGATACAGCTCGTGGATTCCTTCGGCGTGTTCCGCGCTCAGGGGTCCCACCTGGACATCCGGATTCGCCGGGAGGTCGTCCTCGACCTGAATCGTCTTCTCGGGCTCCTCGCAGGCCCAGATGTCACCCAGGACCCTCTCGACCGTACCCGTGTCCTTGTAGAGCCTCACCAGCTCGTCCACTATGTCGCAGTGAGTGAAGTTAATGTAGAGTGGCCTGGACCAGTCCAGAAGTACATCCTCCTCTCGCAGAAGACGCAGCAGGTCTAATCGATCACCTGGACAGAAGACGCCCACGCTCTCGTACTGCAATCCGTGGGGCTGTAAAAGAGAGAGAGAAGACACTTAGGATGGATGGACCTGGAAATCCTTCAACGGATTATTAATTTGACACTTGATACTGTTAAGAAGACGTGTTTAGAGTTAAGTTAGGGTTGGGCTAGGTTGGATTACTATACTGACGCCGTCGTTTAACGGTACCGCGGTGTTCTAGACTGACGGCAGCCACTTTGGCTTCTTTCGAGTGTCCCTAAAGCTTATCTAGCTTTATCTAAGGGTCGGACGAAGGTGTGTACCAGGTCCGCTTGATTAATCCTGTGTAATAGTAATTAACGAAAGAGCAGAAGGAAATTGCCAGAGTAGGATTACGAGGCTGATGGGGGATTGAGGGGTAGAGAGCAGGATGAGAAGTAAAGGGAGATGAAGGCTTGAGAGAAACTGGCGTAGGGCCAGATAGAGATTTGGAACACAACCTACTGTAAGTTTCCTCTTCCCCTTCGCTCTCTCTCTCTCTCTCTCTCTCTCTCTCTCTCTCTCTCTCTCTCTCTCTCTCTCACTCTCTTGGGCAGAGACCGTGCTTTGGGTATAAATGTCCATCTTTGGCATCG
>JARQTJ010000195.1:0-27961 GCA_030142635.1 Trachelus troglodyta
TAGCTCCCGGTCTCGTTTTAAGTGTTGCTTTGGGAACCAGCGGTGAGTAGCGGAGAACCTCTGCCCGCCAAGCTACGGGTTCATGTTCACGTGTAGCTGAGCTACGACGGGATTCGCATTGTCGACGGAGATGATGATCACAAAGTCCTACTTCCAGACTCGCCGCTAGGATTTAGCACCATGATTTTGGTATCGCCTAAAACCGTAGTGTTGTGCATCTCCCTACTCAACTCTGGTTCGCATTTCGAGGTTATAGAGAGGTGCTGCCCCCTGTAATCAATTTTAAATTTAGTTCTAATTCACTTGCCTATAGTTTGCGTTATATTATAGTAGCACAATGACAGCGAATCAGTTTCATAATGAAAGAATCACTACTTCGATCCCCTATAACGGACTTACTGTTTTATATTGAAACTACTTCATTTAATTTGTATAATACCTTGACACGATACTTCATAAAAGAAATGTTTGTATAAACACGCAATATAGGACGTACATGTTATAAAAATAAACTAAGTATGTACATCTATTAATTAAAATGAAGGCACGTGTAAAAGAATTTTTCGTAGATTAGAAGTCTGTAAAATCTATTGAAAGTTAGAAGAAGACGATACGAAAATATTCTATCCCTATATTTTTCGCGTTTGTTAATTTACAAAGTGATATCTGATATTTACGAGAAAAATAATTCCGTGCTCCATCAAAATAATTTCATATACGTTATATAAGTTTTTATGAATTTTGTTTGATTAAAATATATAGGTTATGTTCGACCAATTAAATATAATCGTAGCAAAAGAATTTTAAGACTCTTTTCGTATGAACTAATGGAAAGATCGGAAATTGAGAAGAAAAAGATAAAAAAGAGTATTCCATAAAGGCTCGAACACAAGTTGTTCGTTTTTTAGACGGATCTCATGTTTCTGCACTAACCGTGCAATCTGTTTAAAATAATTAAGGAACCTGTATTCCATTATAATTTACATTTCGACTAATTTTAAGTTTATTATTATTTATTAATTTATTAATGCGAGATTACAACCGCTAAATAATCTAAGCCCGAGCTGGAATAAATACCTTATTTAATATCAGCAATTAATACGTAAAGCATATATTTATTTAATCAACCACAGAATGTTTATTTAATAAAATGTTATAATATAATTTTAGATCCTTTTATTGCACACGATGCAAGTTGCCTGTCACGACGTACGTTTGGCGCCAATTCTTGTTTCCTTCCTGCCTTTCCTTACGGCTGTATCCCCAATGCGGGACATGTGCCATTCCAAGTCTTGCTCAGAAACAAGTAACGGTTAAAGCATAAGAACAACGCGGCAGCGAGTGGTCAGCGAATCAGAGTAGAGGAGACGGTCCAGTAACATCACCGTCCAAATGCGCAGAACCGCTAGTGACTATACCTCGTCTATTTGAATCATGGGCGCAAGCAGCCTCAGCAACAAATAAAAAAAAAAGTAAATGTTCAGCAACGTCGGACGAATCGGCATTAAGATTCAAAAAGAAAAATTTACGAGAAAATAGAGCGCGCCTCGAATTACCCAGAATTCGAAATTCGATCCCTTTTTTTTGGAATGTAACTCAAGGACCGCGTAGACCGGTAACGAACTTGTCTCTAATCTCATTATACCCGTAGGTTCACTTATGAGGGGTTGCCAAAGAGACATCGAACTTGTTGTCCCAACTTAGTAAAGTAGCCGCACGTGAAAACGCGTCAAGAATTCTCTAGACCCAGAGGGAACTTTACTAATGACATTTTGTTGCCTTACTGCCCTAGGGAATTAACGAAGTTTCTAGGCAATTTTTTTTTGCAAAGTACTCACGGAGATAATGCACTTCGTAAATTTTTCCCGGAACCGCTTATCTTCTTTGTCACAGTCTCTCTCACGTATTCCAAGATTAAATTTTTCCCACGCGCAAAACCTGATCTAATAATTTTCTACGGACAAAGGGAATCGTCTATCCTTTTACTTGGCTCCTCGTTCCGGGACGCCCGCGGCTTCGGAATCTGCATAACGCATTGAAAGTACCGCATGAGCCAAACTCTGAAGCAGGAAATTCAGGAAGCCAAAAACCAAATGGCGTCCACGAGATGTCCTGCACGGCTGATTCGATTAGGTGTCTTGGGGAATATGCTAATCTCTTTCGTTTTGCGAAACTTCGCTCCTGCATTTTGATTAAGGACGTAAACGACTTCCTGGTTGGAACTTGGGCCGAGATAACGAAATATTAGGGTGGAAAAGGAAAATTGAAAAATAGTGGTTTTTTAACACGGACTTTGGCAGATTTCATCATTTATTTTTTAAGCCTTACGCAGATTTTCTCCTGTCCCGCGGATGTAGTAACGTTGTGAACATTGGGTGGACTTAACTTATAAGAGATAATCAAATTGTCAAGGATAATCAAGTCATACAAGTATTTTATATACTATAATTGTTGGAGCAACAGTTAGATGCTAAACTGCCTAATTATGATAATAAAAAGTATTTTGGGGGTTAAGAAGTAACTTTCGGCAATCGATTTATTACCGATTTTTGTTCGCCAAGCAATTTACCCAAATGAATGTAAAAGTTGGAAAATTCCAGAGAGAGGAAATGCGTGGTAGAGTCTGTAAAATTTTCGAGCCATTAAAGCAGCGTTAGCCGGATGGCACAAGGAAATATATTTTTAGTGTTTCGGATGCTGCGCTACGGAGAGTTATTCAACTATTCTTTTTTTATCCCGAGAAAAGTTTTTCTGAATCTTAACTAGAAGAAAATTGGATGAAAAACGCTAGTTGGAAATTTTAGCTACTAATTTTTGTAAAAAATATAACTACCTCGCACAGCACGGTTAAAATAGAAACTGTAGAATATACAGACTGATGTGATAACTGTTGTATTTTTCGAAAAATTGTCAAAAGCAAAGATAATTGCGAATTTTACAAATATAGACGAGAGAAGAAATTTTAATGAAGATAAAGGGGTTTGCGTTTTGTTTGAAACTTTCCTTAATTGTGGCTTCAACGATGACGGATGAGGTCAAAACGAAAAAAAAAACAATTATCAAGCGAACCAAATTTTGTTCAACTTCAATAAAAATTGAGAAATAAAAATGTATTATTTTTGTTCAACCTGTACTTTGCTATCTGGTATATATCTTCTCGATGTGAGAAAATACCTTGGGCAGTCTTTCTTTCAATGTCCAAAAACGTTACGACAGAATACACACGCGATTTATCTCGAGGAGTGGTCCAGAGCTCACAGCATCCCATCTAAAACGAGTAACGTCTGATTTATCGTTCTGGTATAAAATTTCGTTCTACTGCTATCTACGAAGTAGATATAAATATTCTAGTAGCATTTTCATTAATTTTACGAAAATTCAATTTGGATGCTAGCGGAATAAATTATTATTTAAAAAATGAAGAAAAAAAATTATAATCATGAGGATCACATCGAGATAAGTAATTGATAAATTTAAAAAGTCCCTTAGTACCATCCCGAAACCGAATTGGCATTACAAGAAGATTGAACGTTGGGCTTATCAAGCAAATGGCTGGATTCGCAAAATTCCCTTTGACCAACAGTGACGACCCGACGGCTTCCCAGCATAGAGAAATTCCATGGAATCGTGTTATTCGATAAAATTCTGACATTACAAAAGAATAAAAGTGGCGTTTGCTTTACTTGGAATATAAAAAAAAATGATGACAAAAGTACCAAGCCTCGTCTTATTCAATCAAAACTTCTTCCAACGATTAGGTGCTGCCAAAAACAGGCATCGAGGAGAGCGAAGATACAAAGTACTTTTTTTGATAAAATATAAAAAAAATACTGTTAAAAATAATGAAATTGCCAAACGCGTTCTTGCCTCCACCTGCGCCAAAAAGGTTTGCGCAATTATCTGAAAGACGCTTGAAAGGGGATTCACTCTCGAGCTGGTATGGCAAATGGGATGAAAAAGAACAACTTGAAAAAAGAAACTCAAATTCTTTCGTCTTCCTCTAACATGACTCACACGACAAGCAACAACTTTGAATTTCGATAATTTGATCTTTGGACATGTTACTCGAATTGCTGGAACAGTAAGAGTAATGGTCCAGCAGCTGAGTGCTCGGTGCCAGCGCGCGAGTCATGGCGCTGCATACCTACGTCGTAATGCCTTGTAATATTTATTACTCCAGTGTGCAGCAGGATCTGAATTCTCATTACGTAATAAATGTTTAAAAACATTTTCGTTTGCGTAAAATCGCCCAACCCGCCGCCGCTTGTACTTGCAAAGTTACAAATGCCAATGTGCCTATCAGATTGAAAACTGAACACGGAAGCATTAAAAAAAAAATAAGACTTAATAACCAATTTAAAAGAATTCATCTCAGCTATTTCAATTTCATTTGAAAATACATCTCGAAAAATAACCCCTTCCCAGCATATTTAAATTATTCATGTAAAATTGACGCAGTCGGGTATAGCAGAGACCAACCCCTGTAAACTTTACCCCGTATGAGAATTTAACCTTGATACAGGTAACAACTACCCTTAACGAGTAACTCCTCTATACATTAACTATTTAAATGACACAAATACCGTCATCTCCACATTTCCAAAATATGCTGGAACCACAAACTGCATATATCCAGGATTTTCGAAAATCTCCGAATATTCACTTCCGCTACAGCCTTCCCACCCTCGCACCCTCACACAAAAATATCCTCGACCAGACTGCTTTATATAAATCTCTCTTTTTTTTTTAATCGATATCATTAATCAGATCTGATCAATTTTATCCAACGAGTCGAATAGCCTCCATATCTCATTCGATCATAAACCAACCCTTAGTTCGAGGACGGATGAGATTTCCAACGTAACATCGATACCCTATATGCATATACAGATACTCGTAATCCCTGTCCCTACATTTCAACACTCGACGAGTTTCCTCTAACTAATTTCGCTTCTGATTAAACATTATAATTAGTACTCCCGTTACATTTGCTTGGAATGCCAACCCCCTGAATTCAGGGAGACACGATGTACATACGTCTGGCATTCTGTATGCACATCCAACTGGCAGGAAAACCAGAAACATCCCCCAAACTCAAATATCAAATATCAAAATATATAAACAGGTAACGCAGTCCTTAACCATTATTATTATCACTTGCGACTGAGACTCGGACACCTACAGCGCAGTAAACTATACATTGTAATACAGGTGTAAAAAAATTACCATAACCAACAAAAATTACCACGATAAACAAATTTTAAAAAATGACCCTAGTTGCGCGATTCAGCGATAAATTAGCCCACGGTCGTAAAGCGATAGGAATTTTCAGGAAACGAATTAATCACCTCGGCGATTACCCACCGCGCTTCAATGTATTAACAAATAAATGACGAGTACGACAGAAGAAAGTTACTCGATAGTAATTACACAACCCCGTTATGCTTTTATTAATTGTCATTCGGTTTTACGCGTCGACCAATCAATTATACCGGTAAGGGACGTTCGTTCACGAGGCTTAATTACACCAACGATTATTTTTCATTCCACCCCTTTATTTTAATTTACCCTTAACGTTCTCGGATTTTTAGTCATTATTTAAATAAAAATCATATCCCACCCTTACCTCATCATCCCTCTAAGATTATCCCGTAAGGGTAGGAAAGATTTGCAAATAAGTTTTATTATCGTTCGATTGTAATTACAGTCTCTGCTTTTGCTCCGTCGGCGGTTCTCAACCTACTGACCCACCAGTGGTTCTCGGCAGGGGGGGGGGGTACACTAGGGTTCCCTATATCCGTATCTACCATATATCGAATCCTCGATCAAGGCAAACGAAATTAATTCAACCGGAAGTGAGCGGTAGTCAGGAAAGCAAAATTATCTGATGCTTGACCAAAGGGTGGGGGGCGTGTATCGAATTGCAAGGGATGAGAGATAAGCAAGGGTATCTCGTATACGTGTATATGCGTGTGTGAGGATAGGTCATGAACGTCATACGTGGATATGCGCATTACGTAACCTACGAGAAAGCCTTCACATTATACAGGCTGGGCTTGAACGTGATGTTGGAGGAGCCAAGAGTGATCTATAGCGATCTATATCGACCTATCGATATCGATCTTGGCGGATATCAATGCTTTATGTTTTAGGCGTATATAAATGTATACGCATACACTTAACTCTATCTGTAACAGCTTACGTGATGCTGCAGGTCCTACGTGATCACGGGAATGGGAAGCTCGTAGATGCATTATAATGGCCTGTGCACCTGCACAATTGTTATCTCGATCCTTATCTAGGATGCAACGTTTATATCGCCGACAGACTATTTGCACGGAACTCTGGATTTCTTCGAATATCTAGACGCGTTTTCCGATACAATTTGATGGCAGGATTTTTATACTAACAGGAAAAGGAGAAAATGGAAAATTTACTAGTATATCCGGCTAGCCACTTTTTCTTAAACCTTCTTCTTTTCTTAACGTCTGAACAGAGCTGGGAGTCGGCAGTGTTGGCGATTAATAAATAAAAATGGTGCAGATTGTGGATTTTTTAAAAATTTTCCTAGATCACCCGTGGGATGGGATTTATGTTTTTTTTGGTTTTACTTGATTTTCTTTTAACTTTTAACACTAATTCAATATATGCATCTGGGCGTTAATGAATTTCCCAAAATAGGGTAAAATCATCCTAGAGGATGTTTAGTCGCGCGCAAAAGCTTAGGTGCTTGTCTAGTTATTTCAATTAATATTTCGAGGTAAATTATTTGAATTAAAAATGTAAAACGAGCTCGGAAGAATTTTGAATATTTTTTTAACAATGTTCATGAATTTCGACGATAAGTAATAAAGTATTTTTTTTCATCTCCAGGAACAAGATGAATGAAACGGAGCAGATTCCAAAGAGCTGAGAGAGTGGAAACTTCGAAACGCGGAAATGAGACCGTCGACGTTGAGCGTCGTCGCCATTGTCTGCGTCGCGATGGCGGCAATGACAGGTAAGCCCCAGGAAACACAGTACTCCGGAATGATGATCAGCCAGCGCAGGATCAAGACTGATCAATGCTGGTCCAGAGCTGATCGAACCTCGTCCCGGAGTGCCTTGTGTCCTGTGAAACAGCCAGACTGAAACTTGGAAAGATTTTCGTTGGTTTCTATAGGAGAAAAAAAAACCTTGAGCCGGGTCTCGTGCGATCTGTAGATCCTCCAAACGAGATCTTGGATCTCGTGGCTGGCGTGAAATAATTGACGGGAATCCTTTTCGTTTAATCTACCGACAGCCTAAACGGCTTAGACTTCCCCACGGATAAGCGGGCTTCGAATAAATGAGCTTACAGTTGGAAATTCGGTAAATTTAGAAAACAACCCCCCAGCCATATACACGTATACCTCTGTGTCCCAGATAAAATCCGACAGAGTATTCTATCGGCTTGATAAATCAAATAGTCTTATTTAAAAAAAAAAAAATGTATTTCAACCGCCCTAAACCAATCCACTTGAATTTCTATTGCATCGCGCAATGTAATACACACGCCTTGTACGACTTCCCACAGTCCCCAAATAGAAACCCTGATACTCTTCGACACGAAGAACAACCCCCCCCCCCCCCCGGTCCATTTGACTAAGACATATTTCACACGAAACGACGGCCATTCGTTCGCTGCTCGGATTTCGTCGTCGCAAAGTAAATAGCTATTTACCGTTCTTGCTTCAACGTTTTTCAGAGGCTGAAAACGGCGCCATCGAGCACGATATCAATCACCAGAGACGAAGCACCAGGACCGAGAACGAGGTCGAGGAACATTCCCCGGCTGTGCTGGTAGCGTCGATAAGGAAAGAGACCGAGGGTAGCAGCGACAAGGATGACCGATATCCTAAAAAGGAAACGACGACCGCAACGGAAATCCTCGTCCGAAGGATTTCGCCAGGGAAAAACACATCGAGCGACGGATACGCCAATGTGGATTCATCCGAGCGAGAGGACAGGCTCTCCGAGGACCCACAGGCGATTCCACCCGCGAAGAGAGTCCCCGCCGTTCGGGAGGAGGAGGAGAAGATCGCTCAACTTCCGGTTCTGGAGTACCACGTTGAAGATTCCTCGAACGACCTCGTGCGAACCAAGGAAAGGTCTGAGGTAGCGACGACGACGCTCTTCGTCACTTTGAAGAGCATCGGAACGGACCACGCGACGAGCGTCCATCAGGAGGAGCAAACGGCGAATGGTCTGACCTCGCCCAGTGCGACGCCCGTTGCTACCGCGGCGACTGGTGCAACTACCATGGGAACTATTACGACTTCCGGAATATCTACGAGCAGTAGTTATATGGAAACGTCAAACGCCACTTTAATTCTCATCGAAGAGGCTGTCGGGGAAATGGCTGTCGAGGACATTAGGGCCATATCCTTTCAAGTGCCATCGTCCAGAGATATCCCCGACTTCAACAATGATAACGGGACTCCGAGGAGAATCGAGAATTCGAGAAAACTTGGGGAATCTTATTCGATAGACAGAATAAGGGAAGAATCAAACCCATCAGTGGTTCAGCAAGTCAACTCGAAATCTACTAAAGCCTTTTACGAGATACGACCCTCGCTGAACACTGAGATCGACAAGGCGCATCCTAAAGGATCCTTCGCGACCACTCAAAGGACCTTTGGCAGATTCGTCCTGCCCAGCGTCGCCAGTGCCGTCGGCAAATTTGGTCCATACTTCGAGGATGAGAACGAGGAGATTAATGTCACTGCTAGAATTGGCAGTACCGTTTTATTGGATTGCAAGATTGGGATGCTGGGCGATAAGATGGTGAGAGATATGTTTGAACTTTTTTTTATCGTTCATCGTTCATTCAATCCTACTGATTTCTTTTTAACGAGGTCTCGAGCGAACCATTGTGATTGTCGCGTTTCATATAAACTGGTCCAGATTGATCATCTGTTAACTGTAGCTGGCAATGTTTGGCTACGGGGCATTTATAGTTGATATGCGCGACACAGGCTGAACTGTGCTGAACATGCCCAAAGCAATAAGAGCGAATTATCTAATCGACAAATCCAGTGCAGAGTCAATCGATCAGCGCTAGGAAAATATCCCATTTATCCTATTAGCGCTTTCTCCGTTCTTCACCCGAATTCAACTTTTATCTGCAATCACTGGCAAACACCTGCAGCATCCCTTATCGGTGGGTCTACCAAAATATTTTAATTTTTTTCTTCAACAGTCATTCGACCTACTGACAGTTTAACGCTAGCAGACGAGAATAAGGATTTTTGAGATTTCAAGTAAAATTTAATATTTGCGTGGTGCATCGACTTTTTTTTTCTCGTATAAAGTCGAATGAAAGGCGCGTCTATTCAGACGCTTTAAATTCCTGAGAAATTCGCGTCTTCCGGAATACAGAATAGGAAACTGAAGGAAGAAAGATGCCCGTGCGCGGCTCTCGGCGTATGGGACCAACTATTTTCGTATTTCATGTCAATTGCTGCCGGCGCCTAGTCTGCATATGTATGAGAAAGTTTTACAGCATCCGATTTAATTGCTCCTGCTTTACTAAGGCTGCTATAAGCTCCTTTGGGATAAATCTCGAGATTTTTCCTCCTCCTCCTCCTCCCCCCTCTCGCCTTCATTTATGGGAAATTGAAAAAAAAAAAAACAATAGCATAGAACTTATAAATACTTCGTATATAGACAGATAAGGTTTCTGGTGGAATAATATCTTTTCGTTTTATATTCTAATTTATTTACAGGCTGGTCGCACGAAAACTGAAAGAGATTTCGCTTCCTATGGAAATACGAAGGATATACGTATACATAGTGTGTGTATATATATATAGCGTTGAAATAATAGCAAACAAATATATGTATATATATAGGTACAGATACTTATATATGTTCGTTATGATGTATACCTATACATATGATATATATGTATATATCCCTCACGAAAACTTCAGAGGGACAAAAAATCTTTCCTCTCATCTTCCGTTCGACCATTCCGCATTCATCTCCAGAAATACAAAAATATTCCTCCTCATTTATTTTCTTTATGAATTCAATTTTTCATTAAATTTCGAATTATTGCTCACGTTGTGAGGTTTTTTTTACTTGATATAAAAAGCTACGTTGGTAGCTACGGGGAAAAGTGGTTGTGAAAATGCCAACGCGCGTGATAATGAAAATTTCCGATAAGAATAATTATAATCGATTATTGAATTTTTTTCAAAATATTCAATAACATATTGTTGCACACTATTTTCAGGTGACCTGGTTGCAGCACACTAAGGATTCTATTAGGCTTTTGACTGTTGGCAGGAAACCATACAGCGTCGATCAAAGGATTAGCTTGAACTTTCGGTAAGTATTTATGAATTAAAATTTAATTAATTTTCCGTAATATTTAATCAACGTTATCCAACATCAGTTTCGAAGTAATTATTATCAGCGGACAAACAAAAAAATGGAATAATTTCTTCAAGTTTTCTTGTGTCTTCTGGAAAACATGTAAAACGATTTCTTAAATGACATAAATCTTTTTTTGCGTTTAGCTTAGCAATGCCGAATTTTCGTATGCATGTAGTTTTTGATCCCGGAAATGGGTCACGCTGACAAAGCACTTCCGCATCCTTTCAAAACTCATATCCGGCACTACGACTTATCAGCATTGCTTCGAGTCATAAGCGCTGAGCAACAACCCACTTTTCGACGAAGCATCTCTAAGAGATGATTTAAGAAAAAAAATGTTGTCCCTTACCGTGTCTCCTAAACTCTTACCGGTTACACGCTATCCGCCGTCTCAGAATTTTCATAAAAACAAAATGAGACGAAGGGATGCTGATTTTCTTCAGAGAAATCTTTACGGACCACTTGCAATAAGAAGTTGCAGTGCGATAACAGAATTTTAAGCAGTAACCACCTACTCTACGGAGAAGACATTGCAAACGTCATGGATATTCCCCTTGTGCTTTTGAATAAACGGAATAAAATTATTGAATTTAATTTAAAATTAATTAAAACAATTGATCTGCATTTAAAAAAAAAAAACGTTGCACAAGTTTAAATTGAATTTCAAAATTCATAAATAAATAATGTCGTTTGACGTTTTCCCCCTTCACCTCCCCTTATCATCGTCCGTCTTATCTCATATTTCAGATACCCAAGCAACTGGAGGCTACAGATTCTCTACGCTTCCCTGCGAGACACGGGTCTGTACAAATGTCAGGTAGCGACGCATCCGCCACTCGTAAAGAGAATTAACGTAATTGTCACGGGTGAGTAAAAGTTTAAAGAATATCCATAAATATTTTCCCTCGTCGAAAACAACTAAATTATATTTGCCTACCCCAGACCGCAGTTCCATAATTATTAACTTTAAAATTTTTTTCAATAAAAAATGTCACTTGGTTCATAATAAGATCAAGCACACGAACGATTATAATAACGGATATATAAATTTCCGAGAAAATTCAAATTTACAAAAAAAAATTAAACTCACCCTTCGTGTCGTCTCTGTCAAATTATTTTCTATCCTTCTTCTTCTTCTTCTTCTTCTTCTTATCGCTGATCTCTTTGGTTCTCTGGCAACACGGCTACCTCGTAAGAAAGTATAGCTCTCGGCACCCAGCGCGATCCCCTTACGTCCGCAATTCGGTGCAATGGAAACGCTGCATTTCCTTGATGGCGGCACTTCCGGTTGGTAATCTGTTCCAAGCGAAAGTGGGTTGGACGAAAGAGAAGCTGTCACTGTAAAAAAAAGCCCAAAAATAGTTTAAAAGCAGAATCGATCTATCCGGACTGTTGAAATTCGCTCAGCATCCGGGATTCGCTTGAAATGATAAAGGCTGTTTAAATTTGTAGACACGTTCGACTAATCCCGCGAGCGTGTACAGTCCCTGACAATAATAAAATAACACTAGAGGGTATCGATTGCGGTTGAAGTTTGGCAACGAGCTATGAAAGTGGTAGCAGCCCTTAAACGGGATCCTAACCGTCTATACGTTACATACCTATACTATATATATATATATATATATATATTCTCTAGAAATTCTCCCTTGGCAAATAACACCGATAAGAATACACAAGCGACATATGGATACACGGTACAGTCACGTTCGTACTGTACACATTCAACAGAAACTACCGTACCGAACGGCTATGTAACTGAGCGTATGTGCTATATATAACAACTTAGTAAGTACAAAGGGGGCACGAGAGGTGCAGCCCACGAGGTCCGTGACTGATATCACGGCTGTTTTCCTTTTCCCGGAAGGGACATTACGGACGTATGATAAAGTTAAAAGGAGCCGTCCGTTGCGCGACCCGCCACACTTTTTCCTTTTACTCCTGTAAATTGCGACAATGCAGTGAAAACTCACAACTTTTAGAAATAGCTACGAGCTCCGGATTTAGCATTCGCGGGCTGGGAGATAATCTGCGTAATTTTTGCACGACGTGGGGGAGACTGTGCTAAAAGGTGGGAAGGATGGGGGGGGGGTTGGGGTAGCGCATAACGAAAAAATATCGGAACTCCGCGTGGACGTGACGGTGTCCACGTCAGCTACTGTACCGGTTCGCATGACAACGAAGCTTAATACAGTTTTCATGGATAATTGTAGCACGGGGTAAGGAGGGGTGGTGGCGGTGGGAATGGAAAAAGTAGTCTCGAAAATTCTGGTAATTTTGCAGAAGGACGTTTCAGGTTTTGTGGGACATCTCCTCTCTCTCTGACTGTTATCTGGCAAAACACGGTGGACGTTGAAATTTGCAAAGCTCGATACTCCTGGAACCGGAAGATGCGATCTGTTTTTCCAGGTGGCTAAATAAGCCATCTAGGAAAACGTCCTTTTGGTGAATGAGCCAACCCTTATTAGGCGCTGAATAAATAGAGGGAGATAATATACGTTGGTATAGACGTCTTCATTGTGAGAAGCCATTCTTCGGTGAAATCAACCCTCGAGGGGTGGTTTGATATTCGGTTGTCGTTTTATGAACGCACCTCTAAGTATCTCTGTTAGTCTTTGAAACGATTATCACGGTTTGACGAAGAGGGTTTCCCGGCTGGTTTTGATGTATTTTACAAATTTTCCAGTCACGCGTATATCGTGCGGATTTCACGAATTCCTTCACATCCGTCGATGAATGAGGAGCAGGCAGACGCTTTGATGTCCTGAGACGTCTCAGTTACCGCACCAAGTAATTGGCTGAAACCGAAAAATTATAACTGATTATGTTATCTGTGATGTTGTTGTTATGAGGAATTTTCGTAATCGAAAACAAATTTTTTACCTGGGACTCGTCATAATTTCGCTACTGAAACAGCCGAAGGGAACGGCGCGTGAAGAAGTTCAGTTGCGGTTGGGATAATTCGTATCAAGAGATACCGGGAGGATGAGAGTTCGTGGCAAGGTTAGGCTTCGTGGAAAAAGGTCCAAGAGAATTTCTCGGAAGGTTGGATGAATACAGGAGGAGAGTGAGAAAGAAAGTAGGGCATGCGAGCAGGATAAAGGGTGAGGTCGGAGGATGTAAGGGATGCTGAAGGATCAAAAGGGGAGCAGAAGAGAAAGCAGAGGAAGGATGTGAAGGAAGATCAAGAGAACTCAGAGAGAGAGAGAGAGAGAGAGAGAGAGAGAGAGAGAGAGAGAGAGAGAGAGAGAGAGAGAATAAGAAGAGATCGAGTATGATGGAGGAGCCAAAGGGTCCGTAGAAAAGTAAGAGAGAGGAAGAGAGAGTCTCGAAGGGCTCGAAAAGTCAGGGTGGTTTTATACGGTGCTTAGCCCCTTTAGGCTCACAGATAAGAAAGTACTGTCAGAAACGAGGCTGGAAAATACACGGTACTAACCAGAAAATGTTGGATGAGCCAACCAGGATCGCGTCAGTCTGCATATTTATTGGAAGTTCAACTCGGAGGGCAAAGGTCGCGTAGTAACATTGATAAAATGTCATCTGGTTAAGGAGAAATCTATCATGGTCGATACTACGACGTAACCTCATTTTAATCTTGAACTGGGTACCGTTAGATAAGAGCCGAAAAAACCATGTGGTTAGCTTGATTCTAAGAGGACGGCAATTTTTAATGTAAAGTAGTATCGAGTTAGGCCACGTATGTTATTAAGAAAATTGATTTCCTTTTCCGCCATCATCGAAAGTGTTCTCGTTAATCCAATTGTCTAGGGTATCGATATCGAATTCGATGTCCACGTTCGTCGGAGTATCAAACCGTCAGGTCGACGGGAAAAAGGAATCGAACGAAGTAAAATAAATTTTCTTGAGTACACGAGGATCATCCTAAGTAGGTACACGCAATCCAATTTAAATGATACCTACTTTTTCCCCCTTCCCGTCCCTATCTCTCCCCCACTCCCAAGGGAATATACTCATCCCTCTCCTTTCATCCAACTATCCCCTCTCTTGAGGAGTTAACAAAAAAGGCAATCTTCCCACAGGGATTACGAATACGTAGCAAAGGGTGAAAAATTATCATTCGCCCTTGGTTTCATCGATATTCAATAAGGATCGATTACCGTGCTTCTCCCTTACTATTTCTTCATCCAATCCTGGTTCTCTCTCTCTCTCTCTCTCTCTCTCTCTCTCTCTCTCTCTCTCTCTCTCTCTCTCTCTCGACGTCAGTCAATACAAGCGATCCTTAGCTCGTACCAGAATACTGATCATTTGGATCTTGCAGATCGCCTAGATCCTCCGTGGTCACAATGAGACATCATCAGGAAGACTGAAACAGAAATTTTCCAATTAGAAATCGTCTCCAAGCATGCACGATGGATGTAATCGATCAAAGAGAGTTTCAAGGAGTATTCCTAGTGATGAATTGCCTGTCCCGTCCACTTAGGTGATCCATCTGTGTATCTGATTATACCCAAGACAGCCATGCTTATCCGTGACCTCCCAATGGCATGTCGCACCTTCGTTTCCGACAGTTTCACTTAATCCTCGAGTCTTGAACGTGTCGACGTCCAAAAAAGCAGCTGATATCAGGACGTCCACAGATACAAGAGTGGCACGGAGCAGGTTCGACGCGATGAATTCCCCAAGGGTTCTTGTTACGTCAGCAGCTACGTACCGAAGGAGCATCCTACCTCTCCCTCGAAGGCTCGTAAATCACGACGGACCGTAACCAGACACTGGTCAACTCCTGCCTTCTGCTGGCGGGAGATTTTAAACATTTGAATTCCGTTCACGCGGACTCTTTGAAACTCACTCAGGAAATTTGAAATCCAACATCGATCCCTGCCTCGTGGATAGACAAGGATGTCGTGGCAGCATCCCTCCTTTATTAAACATCTCACACATCTTCCACGTCCCGCGCGGCCTGTAATGTTTTATCGGTTTTACGCGAGGGCAAATCCTAGACGGTTCGAAATAGCCGAATTATACGAGATCAGAGATGAGTCTCCACTCTAGACGCGCATCTCTCATCCTGATACGGCAACGAGAGAGAAATCCGTGGATGCGCGGGGAATGGTTATCGCTTGAGTCCACATACCGAGAGACTCGGGACATTTTGAATTTGCTATCGAGTCTGCAGACTGTCGAGATGCTGGATACTGGATGGAAAGACGAGAGCACGAATGAGGAGAACGCCATCGAATTTGCATAGCGGTCGACTTGAGAATTGCAGCTAGGACGTTGCACTGAATCCTAATGGCGCCGTCTTTCTACGCGAAAGAACAAGAGGATCCGCTCTCTGCGCCTGGTGTGAACAGAAGAAAGAAAAATAACGTTATTCCGGATTCTTATCTTTCGCTCTTCTTTTACCAAGAGCCCATCTTCTACTTCATTTATATATCGGATTACCAAAAGATAATATTTTCATGCTTCACTGCAGACTCTTTTGCGGACATTTCGTCAGTGTGCATTGGGCTTTATTTTTTTTTCCTTTTCGATTTACACCTGCAACGTCCGAGATGAAATTGTTATGCAACTGGCCGATCGTGTTTCCGTACTCTGACGTAGTCCCTTCTTCTACTAACCCGACTTGGACTAACTGGTTGGTTAGTTAGTTTCCGAAATGTCAGAGAGTTCGTGGTTTCATTGGTTCGCCGACATTTATCGTGAATTGAAAATCCGACTGGTCACACAAGATCCAAATGACAAACGTTACTTGAACTTGGTCACACGTTTCATCCGATCGAAAAGTTGAGAGTCAGAAACTTGATGACTTTGAACTTCTAATTCCTCTGTGATATGATTACGTCTGTGTTGCAGCTCCAATTTTGACGATTCTCGATGAGGCTGGAAGAATCATTGCTGGTGAGAGACACTTGAAAGCTGGAAGCGCACTTAAACTCAAGTGCGAAGCTCGGGATGTGATAGAGAGTCAAAACGAATCCGTGGTCTGGACCAGAGGAGATGAGACACTGACAGAGGACGTTAGGTGAGAAAATTGTTTAAAATTCATATAATGAAAGTAATTTACTAACTAGACTTTTCGTATTTAATTTTTTACGAAAAACAAACGCATTCTATGCTTTCAGTGAAAACAAAACGACGTACGCGTCCACAGGGACGGAGGTCCAGGCGATTGTTAGCACCCTGGTAGTCGAGAAGGCAACACCCAGACACGCTGGGAATTACAGTTGCGTTGTTCCAGGACGAGCAAAAACAACCATAGCCATACACGTTCTTAACGGTAAGCTTTAAGTATTTTTTCCAAACTATTCGCAATGACCTGACAAGGCTTTATGCTCCCCTAGAAGAACAGCGCGTTTTAGGACCGCTGACAATCCTCTGAACCAAAGGGTTAAATAATTGTTAAAGTTTTCAGTGTTTACGAAACAGTTGGAACATTAACCAATTCCCTATTCACATTATCATATATGCGCGCGTTACGTTTCCCCGGGATTTCCATTACTGCCCAACAGAAGCCAAGATTAATTATTACTCTTCGTTCAGGATCTCAGTCTGATGTTTTTCCATCGAAAAATTATACTAACATTCTGATTCCACCAGACTCGCCACTCTCCCCTACACGGCATGTATTCATTAGGACAATCTCATTTTCCCAAGATCCTACGAGAAATCAAAGTCCATTCTCATCAGCAACGTAAGTGGTTCTTAGCCTGATGTGCTCCGGAGAAGATGAAACGATACCCGGAAGAGCATCTTGCCAGTGGTTGGCACAGGCATCAGACCACAGAGATAAATGAGAACGGTAGACTCTTTGTTGTCCTCGGTGAGATGCGAGCTGAGGACGATAACGTAAATTAGATGCCGTCTCGGCAGGGTTGCTCCAGGTCCTGATACAACGTGCCAGGACGCTGATGACGGTGGGAACTAACCTGCGCGTACCTATGCGCCGCCCTTTAAAACGTCCGTCGGTTAATGTAGAAGCGCGGCACCGCGACGCCGTAAGCGCGTAACAGCGTAATACCGTAACGTCGCATGGAAATGAAATGGCCAAGCTGAAAGTCGGCGAATAAAGGAGAACGAGGACAAGACGTTATCACCCTCGGACTTTTTTCGCTCATTTGCAAACTCCGCCATCGTCACGACCTGACCGTCGTTGTATGTACATCGCCCGTTAATGTCTCCACATACCTAGTTGAACTCGAGAAGGTGGTACAGGTCCCCCCTCCGTTGCTTCAGGAACGCCAGGTGTTTACACTGTATCTGTAATAAATCCATAGGTAACTATGCGGTACAGAGTATTTGGTACGGTAGCTATCGATACCTTTAAGGGTGTTGCCCACCATTTGCGATGGAGTGTTTCCATTAAGGCGATGTTTCATCCGGCCCAATAGCCACGGCTACGTAATTGGCTCAAGGATGGCTAATTCGGAAATTCGGCCTCTCCTCCGGTAATGACCCAAACATCGCATGGCTGAGCTTGATTAGCGGAAAGCAGAGAACGTCCTGGTATTTTAATTGATCCTTTCCAACCTCATCCCTGGTCCTGGTCCTCCTCGTCGTCCTCGTCCTCGTCCTGGTCCTGGGCGCTTTTACGTTCTTTCAGCGTCACCCTAACCAACTGAAAAAGAAAAATAGCTGGATTACGTCACCAGCCTGGCATTCTCTCAGGAAGTTTATACGCCGCAAAGACATTTCTCTTCTCTAGATGCTTCTTCTGCTTCCGGAAGTAGTCTAAACGGTGCCGAGTGATAGACCTTAAACCATTCTCGAAAGTTTAACGTCACCGTGTCCGCCTTCTTGTGATCTTCCTTCAGCGTCGCTTCGTCTTAGAAACTCTCCTTAAGCTACCAGTAAACTTCTTACATGTTAATCGAGAGGACGTTACGTCTTGTCAAGAGCGATAATCATAGATGAAAGTAATTAGCACGATAAGCTTCTTTCTTTCTCGAATATATTTTGGAATTATGTGATCATTAAAAACTTAATATAACGATTGATTATAAAGCGTATATCGACGTAATAAAAATTTAATCATTCCACAAAGAGTTGACTCTTCGGACTGACATAAATTTATAATTAACCAACGGCAAGACGGAAATGAATGGTTAGCAAGAGTTTAAACTACCCCCTAAAATGAAACTTTCATTTCAAGTACCTAGGCGCAAAAGTCTGAAAACTTGGAGCAACTTTAAGCAAGGTAAATGCTCGTTACGTAAGCTCGTCACCCTCCAGAAGATTATTGTCAGCGCCATAAGACTTTCCTGGAATTTTTCATAAAGCTTCTTCCCCAATGAAACCGACGACCGCCCCCCCCCCCCTCCAAATTACGTCTAGCCAAAGAACATCGAAATTCCCAGCATCTCGTAAAATATCTACACTCAATGGAAACGAGTATGTTCTTCAGAAACGAGAAAAAAAAATTCATATTCGTAAAAACGTTGGTAAAACTTTGAACGCGTCGCGAAAAACGAAACCCACAGCATTCACTTCTCTAAGTAAATTCCGGTATTCCAATATTTCCACGAATAATATCTGTTCCTTTAGGTTTGGCTATGCGTGGCAAGCCAGACAGAGAAAAGAATGTCGGGATTAAGACAAGTAACGGAGATTTCACGAATCCGAGATTTTTCAGAAAAATAAACGGGCTCCCGTGAGCTGCTGGCTGTAAGGATCTTAGTTTCAGCGAGTGTGGGCTTCGAAGGGGCTATATCCTGGAAAACCCAGAAGGGAGAATTGACAAATTCCACATCGATCCTGGATTCCAGCCAAAGCCACCGTTCTTATACGAAGAACTACCTCCTTGAAATAAGTGAGACTGCCCAAGCGATCATCGCCAGTTGAATGATTATGGACCGGAATAGACACCGAGGCCAGAAAAAAGAAAAACAAGGAAAGCAAGAGAGAGAGAGAGAGAGAGAGAGAGAGAGGGAGAGAGAGAGAGAGAGAGAGAGAGAGAGAGAGAGAGAGAGAAACAAAGAGTGACAACTGATAAGAATTAATATTACCATTGTATATTCGATCCTCGACGTATAGTGTAACTACGTAGGAATATTATCCTGAAGATGATTAATTTACTGAGTATGCTGTTTCCCCAAGATGAAACTCACGCGTACCAATGCCTCGCGTACACAATGGCCGCATGTGCACGAATCCATTAAGACTTGGGGGAGTTTGCTACGTCATAAATGCGCTGGAATTAGACGACGGCGCCCCCTTAAGGAAATAGAGTCGAGGCTTATTAATAAGGGCAGGTTAATTTGACAAAAGCCAAACGTGCCGATCCATTCACCGGGAAGCATAAATTGAAGTGATCTCGGTGGGGCAGGATGGAGGCAGTTGAATTATATCATCCTGCCTGTTCACGACATAACACTCACTCGGAGCCATCCTCTTGCAGCCGTAGTAATAAGCAATAAGTGAAGAGAAGCCTGAAACTGAACGACGCAAGGCATAAGCGTACTCTAAACAATAATAATGATAAATTATAATTACACACCGTCGATCCAATAATTAAAGAAAACATCAGCCAAGTAAATTACGTGAAATCTTCACCGATCTTATAAGAAGCTAACGCAAGGACACGAAATAAGAATTCCTAGTGACAGCCATGATCTTTTGAATTACAGGAGAGCTACCGGCGGCCGTGCATGACGGAAGTGGCGTGTCTCGAGCTGTTCTCAATCTGTGGCTCATTCGCTTGACCATGAGCTACGTCTTTTGCAGATGACAGTTTTAAGGTAAGTCTCCAACGCACAAATAATTATCCCGCGTTAAACAGACAATGGGATGCAATTAAAATTTATATAGCTTACGTAATACCTATTTGCCGTTACTATCCTTTCGGAATACTCGCCTCCACCCTGGACCATTTTACTCAATAAATTAAGTTGTCCAACCTGGACGATGAGTGCGCGAGAAATCGGTCCTCCAATTACTGCCCTTCCAGACGTCTAGTTCGTCTTTTCCCTTCCCCTCTTTTTATCTATTCCCCTAATCCGAGTTTCAGATGAGTTTTCAGATGAGCGCCCGAAAGCCTCCCCCATGACTTATGCAAGTAGAGTACGAGAAGTTGTCGGGTTGAGGTGAACACCGTGGGGAAAAAAAACTTTGTCCCTCTACCATCCTTCCTCTCTTTTCTCTCTCTCTCACCATCACATCCCCTCGTTGGGCGCGACGAAATCGAACGACAGATTAGGATTAAGATTAGATTGCTGCAGGACTGATCCTTGATAAAATTGATCCGAGATTTATAGAAAACTATGGTTAACTACTAAACTGTATACCTATACTTATGTGTTATTTAATAACGAAACTTCGTAGCGCGTAATTAAAGCAGTAATAATAAATAGTCAAGTGATGTCGTTATCCCTATTTGCTGTGGCGACACGAGCACGCGACATTGCAATAATGTTGAGTAAAACCGTGAATACGAAGACTAAAGAATATGAAATGTACATAATTTTGCGATGTCAAACAACTTTTTTCTTTAATGACTTCAATGCAAATGCAATTTTGTGAATGTTAAATGAAACAATTTTTTTAAGATTAAATATGAAAGTTATGAAAAATGAAAATTCGTGCAGTTAGTTGCGAGACATCGTTATACCTCGAGCAGCACGAAAGTATTGCACTCCGTATTTTTATTTCTTTTTTTTTCGAAAAATCCGCATTTCAATAAAAATTATTCATTTTTGTTTATACAGTACGTTACTTATGACACTTGAGCTTTGAAATATTCGACGATGATAACGTTTTAATGATAATAATAATATGCACGATCATCATACGTGATACCAGTAGTTAATTCTTATCAGACCGCAATACGTAGTTATTACAATTAAAAAAAAAATAAGCCATGCGATTGCATAGTGGTTAAGTCTTAATAGGGTCAGCCGCAGGAGTGCTTATAACGGTAACAATAATGGCGGCCCATATTACCAGAGGTAAACGCCGATAAAGAATTACTCAAAGTATTAAGATCTGTAACGTAATTTTTCTTTTCCTTACTCACCGGAGCTGGTGCAGCTAATCCGTGGAGGTCGAGAACGGCATCCAAAAGACACTCTGGTGGGCACTGCACTACGCCTCCGGAACACTCACAGGAAATTCATAAAATTTCCTGGATATCGCGAGAGCAACGCGAGAACTATACGAACGAGAAATTGCTATACCGTATCGAAACACGGCAAAAAAAAACTATCAACAGATAGCACGGGAGCGCGAACCAGCTCGTGACACCTCGGTCGGTGCCACGAGACAGACTGCCTTGACAATAGTCAAATCCGAGAACCAATCATTCCGATTGGTCGAGATCCTTATAGCCGATAACTCTTCTATCTCCCTCGAGTCGTCCGAACTACGTCGAATAGTCCATTAAAGGTCCTTCGTTCGTTAGTCAAAACTGAAGATCAATTGAAAAACCTCCATAGTACGGAATTTCATCCGTCAAGGAGGTTAAATTTATATATTAATTAATTATGGGCAAGTAGTTGTTACTCGACATAGTGGCAACAATTAAAATACGAAAACCTTTCGCCATTTGATTCCAGTATGGTGGTTCGATCCACCAGTCATCCATACCTCTAGCCGCGTCCATCCGCGAGTTTCCCGCAAAGCCTAAATTGGACACAGAGCACGTGTGCTGTAACCACACATAGTTTTCGCATATATCTACGTCCGTTTGACAGGAGCCGAAATACCCAAAGTTGGGTACGTATCGAGAGGCAAGTAAAAGGACGAAGCAACGAAGTCATCGCATTACCAAAATTCCATGGATCGGCTAGTGAGAGTGGTTAATCCGTAATCTTATCATGGACCATGAATCGCGTCGAAATAACGTGAATTAACTGATATTAATAATTCAAGGTTTTATCTCGACGAGAGCAATCCCCCATTGTGAAGATAATTCCACGTTTATAACGTATGACGTACCTCACGGAAGTTATAGTCTATGAGGTATAGTTGGTTGCATACTGCGCCAGCGCCAGTAGCCAGTAGCGTATCTCGCGAATGCTTTCATTATCAGTAGCCATAGATCACTGTGTGAGCTCTATGACGTCACATCCGTCCATTGCTCATATCGAACCGCGTGAGGAGGGAATGACTGCAAGAGAGAAGGAGAAAGAAAATTATAGATGCAAAATGAAACCATCTCGAATCTGATCTCAATATTCAATTAGGACGTACAAGTATGAGATTAGCAAATTTTTATTAAAGTGACGGATATCTCAATTTTGCCGGCGGATACGGGAGTACGTCTTCCTGGTATTTTATGTTCTCTCTAAGTGAGTGACTACTGAGGGAAATAAAGAGACAAGAAATGCCAACCATGTCGAGACGCCGTTTTGGAGGATGTGCGTCACCGGCGAAATTGCTGGCATCTCTATCGCGAAACTCTGCCAGAGCCACATTATCATCCAGCATCGCGTAACAATATCTATATGTATACGCCACAGGTGGAACGGAGAGTATCTCCGAAAAGATCCACCGTTTCTCAATCCTTTTCCATAACAACGTATGAACTGGCCGAGAGTCTGGGCTCTGAAAATAAATTCATAAAGATCCATTGACGCATTCGTTTTACACTCGTATATCCTTAGCGGTGCTAACCGATATCGACATCCTGCAGGAGGCCGAGACTCACGTTAGCCTGCAATTGCTATTACCGCAAACAGTGAATGGACTGTAGGCTGATTCTCTGTGATAGGTGATTAAAGCGCTCCTACCATAGCATCGATCGGATTGACTGGCTTTGAGCAGCACGGAGCAGCAATGGCAAATGAGCAAAGGCGCTCCTGAGCCGCCGTAATATCCCTTTCACGAAATACGCATTTTCTTGGCACAAAGAGTATTAGTGGAAAATCTTGAAATCCTCGCAGAGTACACGAACTTCTGAAACAAGTTAAAGAGAACGAATTACTTTAAAGTCCACGTTTCTCGCGTCCCCTTTAAAATAGCTACCTAAAACGGTTAAGGGGGATTTCCTTTGATGTTCACTGGCACGTCATGAGCATGTCAGTACATAACGTTTCACAAACGTCCTTCGCTGTAAACGTCATTTATACGTCGTCGAAGGCAGCATACCTACGGGATATAAACTCGATTTTTTTGGACGTATGCTAATGTAAGTGATTGATAATTTGTAGCTGTCGCAAAATAACGGAGTCGACTGAAAAGAAAATACAGGGTAGACGACGGGGTAGAAAATTTATCTATTTTTCTCTCTTGCAAAAATCATTCCCTACCCTTGTTTCTTTCAGCATCCCCCCTCCCCCCTAGCCTCCTCCTCGACCCATCCTACCAAAGAACACTCTGGAAAAGTATAGCGATTCGTCGTTTTGCAAACTGCCTGCTCGGCACCGTTGCCAATTTATTACGACGGACAAAAGACGACGAGCACAAACTTATCTAGTTGGGCGCACGAAATTTATGTCGTGAAACGACAAAGAAATTGCAACGGATTAACACGGTTATGGCGGAAGGACATTGTCAGCCGACTAACGCACAATTTCGCATACTTGGATCCGGTCCAGAAAGCGCTCTGTCACGAAATCCGAAATTTATTAAACTTTACTGCGGCAAAAGAGGTTTAAACTTTTGTCAATTAAAATTCACTGAAAATGCTTTCAAAATTTAAACCGCGTGTAAGATCTTTCCTTTTTTTTTTAAATTTCACGAAAACCATGAATCAAAGTCCTCCGTCAAATTAAGAATCTAATAAGCAGACTTAACCGTCGAGGCTCCAGACACGATTACATCAGCAAAGATACAGTCTCTCGCGCTGGCAACTAATTTGATTCGCATAATTTTACGCGCTCTCTTACGACATCACGGCTGGCGTTGCGACGTCTGTTTGTGGAAAAACTAATTGGCCAAGTCCTGCCCGTCTAACGTTTAACATTCGAATTAGCCTAACCTACAGGACAATCCTCGCGACCTACCAAACGAATAATATTCAAACTGACAGACGTGATACGAACTTTCTATGTAGATTATGTAACCCGCTTGACTTGCTCGAAATAAAATGGTGGACGAGTGTCAAGGGCAGACTCGACAGCATTTGTTCTTGACGGGCATTCGTCAGTATTTTTTATTTCGTACCATACTGTACGTGACAGGCCGAAAAAAAAAAAGAAAAAACCCATATCCTCTCACTCGTACACATACAACGTACACACAGAGAGAACGGGGTAATCAGTACGCTCGTCACGCTGTCAATGACGTGGGAATAACGAAAATAACAGGAGGACCATACTACATTCAAATTGCAGACTCGTGAAATTTTCCATACCCATTCCCTCCACCGTACTTGATCCAAAACTTTCTCATCTTTCACTTTTCTAGCGGACACCGGCTGCTTCCTGCGTAAACTCGCAACACGTAACGCGAAAAAAAATCGCGTCGCAGCTACTATTATATTCTACGTTTGAAGCTGCTGGTTTTTTTATTTTTTACTTTTTTTTTCAATCGCCTCGACGCGCCAACAATAAATGGAATATTCAATTGTATCACGCGCTCATATAGATATACTCGATAGTCATCTTTTAATCGAATTCACACTACGAGATGAAAGCCATCCAATCGGATGGGAAATATGGAGGATTTCCATGATGTTGTCAATTTTTCTATGAGAATCCTTTGCTTGGTGCCACGGTGACTTTTCGCCTTTTTCTTTCTTCCTCTATGCTTCTTGTTTGCCACCATTTTTCAAAGAGACGAGGTTAATTTGAACTGGTTTAGACAGCTTTGCCATGACCATCTTGAATGAGTCTGTTTTGAGAAGAACAATGAGTGTGGGAATGCCGTCACTATTGGGACTGTACAACAAACGGAGAAAGATAAGCAAAAGTGAGTTTCATACGTACGAAAAGGCCTGGATGTCTTTCGTCTCTTAAAGACAATAAAGAAAGGTCAAGTACAATGGAGATTACGAGGAGGAAACACGATTTTAATGGGAGAAAGTCTTGATTAAAATCAGCAGACGGATATAATTATTTAAAATTTCATTAATGCCTAAAGAGATGCTTTTCATATCACTGATAAATTACAGATCAAAGACGTCCTTTCTAAATAGTATATTCAGAAACACGTGTGCCTATATTAATTGAATGTATAAAGTTCGTTATTGAAATATTCATTAATCCCTCTGTTAACAAGCACACGTATCTCTTGATTTAACGACATTAATATTAATCAAAATTATGTAGCTCTTAACAAACGATATTAATCCCGTCCCTAATTGGCACTCTATTTAGATAATTTTATGTAAATAGGATGTATCTTATTTTACCTGTATAAACATTAAAATTTCATACTGCGGAGTCCATTTTGACATTTCGCTAGTAAGAGAAGTAGTCTTCTTCCATCTCCAATAAAATGTTGTGTTGTATGTACGCATGCAAGTCTACTTATACTTATACGTCTACTTTGAGTACTTTGAATATTATTGATCCGTATATGTTTCTTCTCTGGAGAGCAATCAGGAAATCTTGAAAAAATAAAAACAGAAATAAAATGAAAGCTTTTGAAGGAAAACTAACGCCCTTTGAACTAGGTATGTCAAGCGGCATAAAGGAGCAATAAAGGCCCAATACTTGTAATACTTTCTTTGAGAGAATGTACCGGTATTCCGGAAAGAGACGAAGAATCCCTTTTCGTATTTATTTGCAATAAATAAACGATGTACGTTGTGAAATCGGGATGAAAGAAAAAAGAGAGAGAGAGAGAGAGAGAGAGAGAGAAGATAACAAAATAACCGCGCAAACCGAAAGCGTAGTTTTATTGGTTTTTACAGGCAAGGTAGAAGCAGGAGTTGCGGCGTGAGAATAGTGTACTCTGCTGGGTCCAATAGCCTCTCTTTCATTTCCGATAGGTTGGATAAAATAACGTCGATACCCGATGACACTGCAGTAGCGAGCTGCATTTTGGCAACCGCAGAATTTAAATATCTATTATACCACGTCCCGCCGCATTTCCCCATTTTTCCGCCACCAGCCGTGGATTTATTTTCATTTCATTGAACGATTCTCGTCGACGTAGCAAACTACATAAAAAGAAAAACATAAAAGGCACCAGTGGATACTTGCAGATACGCAATCCAATTTGGTTTCACGTGCCCGATGACAGGGCAACGTTGAAATTAAATTATCGAGGGAACTAGAATATAATATAATAGGCAACCGGTGAATGTCAACAGCACACCCACACGCGCGCCAGTTAACCGCAATACTGGCTTCGAACTATTATTTCACAATTTTCCAATACACACTGATCAAATATTAAAACATAATAATTGCCAGAAGGGAAAATATCTGATATCATAATCCAAACCGTACCGCCTTTTAATCTCTCGCACGATCCTACCTGACCCTCTCGTTAGAGCGTACGGTAAAACTAGTTTTACTTCTACTCGGGACAAATAAGAGAGTAAAAAAAATTGTAATTTGTTGCAGATCACTCTATGGCGACGATCACAGAAGCTGGAAATAGGGCAGAGAGTGCAAGAAAATAACGTGAATGGACTCACGGACGGATTACGTCTCCTGCGAGAATATCGCAAGATGAACGTCCCTGGACCACGGGTGGTGTCGTAAGGACAGAGTTTAGAAATAAAATCGTGCGCGAAATTCTTTAAATTCACTATGATAGAGAGCGTCGTTAAGTAAGACATTTCTTCGCTGTTAAATCATCGACTATAGATCGTCGATTGTCCCTCCTGATGGAAACTGACATCAGGAGTTTCAAAACTTCCGGCAAATTCGTTTAGAATGGATCTAATCTTCAAATAGAGCCCAAGGAACTCTCACAGGACGCCAGTTGAGCCATAGAAAAGACGTGAAACTCGTATCAGCCAAGGCGTCGCGCATCGACGAGAACTTGTCCTTCCTTAAATGGTGGTCGTGGGCTCCCCGACGCTGGGCGTCGCCGATACGTCCAAGCCGTGTAAAGACCTTCCGGAAGTACCTTCCATCCAACGTAACATTCTCGCCCAAAGGTACAAGAGAATGGAGAGAAGAAAATAGAGGCAAAGAAAATGTCTACGAACCTGAAGATCCTTGTTTCCTTACGATAATTGACCACGGGGATGTTTCGCTGTACGAGAGGACATTTTATCCGTTCACGATGGACCAAGTGAGATTTAACAGGTATATCTGGATTCGTATCTTCTTCAAGGAAAACTTGAACTTGGCGATGCTTCTCTCGTGGGAGGCAAGAACAAGAGTAAAAGCAAAGTGTGTTAAGATTCCCACGGCACTTGAGGGATGAGACTGCCGGATACCTTGATTGCGGTATAGTATCATATATGTATATGATGCTGCGCTACGTAGGAGAACTGTAAGAAGTTAAAGTCGGTATTCATGAGCGCGGTAAGCATGGCTGCCAACGTGAGAGGAAACCATGTCCGTCTGGCGAGATGGGAAACCAACGTAGACTCCTCGTGGGAATTCGGACGTAACGTCGACTCTTTGGAACCGGATGAAGTGTGTGCACTGAAAACGAGAAAGGAGATAGCGAATGTGAGCGAACTGTCGTAAGAGAATGGGCGTGAGTCGATGAAGGGGGGAGGGGGGAGGGGGGCGGGGGGAGGGTGTCATTTGTT
>JARQTJ010000195.1:28061-78144 GCA_030142635.1 Trachelus troglodyta
GGAGGGGGGAGGGGGGAGGGGGGATTCAGACATTTTTTCCATTGATTTACTATTTTATCGAACAATTTACGAATGCCAATGGAAGTTCACGTTGGATAATGATAATCGAACGTTATTGATCATTGAGCCAATTTGGTAAAGAGTTTACATAATTGTACCTTTAGTAAGAGTTCGTAAAGTTTTGCATCCTGTTGGCAATTTTCAAGGTTGACTTTCGTTGATGCACAATAAATAATGCTTCTGCCGTTCGATCCCTGTCGGAATGTTATTTAAGCCGAAGAAAGTCGTCATCCTTTTCTACAAATTGTCAAACGTTCGTTATTGTCAATAGCCAACTGTTTATCAATAAATATTTCAAGTTTCAGATATTAAATTATCTAACGTTTATGGGAGGAAGTTCGCGTTTCTATTAACTTTTTGAATGACTCGAACGGGTCCGTTTATTTATGAAAAATTAGAAAAAAGACCGTTTAAGGAAAGAATTGACCGATTATTTTTTTCAATTAAAAATTCAGATAATAATTCAGATAGTCTTTTTTAATTAATAAAGCAGTACTAAAAGTTAAGGTAATGAATACGTAAAGATTGTATAGGTCGACCAAACTTTAAGAATACTTTAGAGAATGGTTACCGGTCCATACAGAGGTGTATGTATAAGTGCCATAAATGTTAGATAGCAGAGAAGAGCAATTCCAAACAAAAAAAAATCAATTGAATACGAACCAAATCGAATGCTGTCGATAAAAATTTCCTGAATATACAGATTCGATATGGATCATACTTAAGGAAAGATCATTGAAGCTCGAGTATTAAGATTAATTACAGGACTAAAAAAATCCTTCTATACATTTTTGTCATTCTCTCGCGAATACAATTTGCTCATTATCATTAATAAAAGAAAAGTAAAGGAAAAGAACTCGACCTATTCCAAACTGGAGCCTATCCCCCTCCATCTCCCGGTTGGCAAAGGGAACACTCCGGAATGGAAAGAAGCGAAGCATAAAAATAAGGGAAAAAAAATGTAAGGAAAGAAAAAAGAAAACCACGAAATTGTGATATGTGAAAACGTATCAAAAGGAGACGTATGTTAAGCAAAGTTTTAATTATATAGATACACGATCGATCACGATAAGATATATTTTTATATGTAAATACGGCGTGTTTTTTCTTGTTATCTCATAAACATACCTCGTAAGACGATCTAAGTTACGTATATAATCGATGACGAATAGGGTGCGAGCAAGCCGAAGGAAGTAGAGAGAAGAAAAAGTGGCTTAAAGGGAGAAACGAAAAAAAAAAAAAAAATGAAAAAGAGAAAGAAGTTCGAACCAACTAAAGGAAGTAACTTGTTCCCGTAGGAATTCGCTTTCCTGGTACAGCTACGTATATCGACGTCGTGTCGCGTAGAGTCTCGAGGGGTGTGGGGCGTCGCGGATTTCCAGCAGGACGAACCGACGCACAGAAACTGCCTAGGAAAGAGATCGACGAACATTAGGAACGATCGGTATTTCCCGATTCCCTTTGCGTGTCCCGAAAGCCTTTTCCGATTTTCCAAGGCGAACTGCCGTCCTCACGCTGAATCGATTACCCGCGACACACTTACTGGCCAGGATGATTTATCATCCAGGCGTCGCGACGACCTGCTAGTAACCACCTTGCAGCGTTTCCATGTACCAGGCCGGCAGCTTCTGCATCCAATCCCAAACAGGCATCCTCGCTCTCAGTTTGTCCCCGGGTCCACGATAATTCCAGCAATTCGATCGATTTAAATAAGTCTCCACCTGATCAATGAATAATCAATGTGCTTAGTTTCGACTATTGGATCGCCCGATAATACCGATAAATAGAATTAATTATACGTTACCCAAATATAAATGTATCTGCGACACGGGCATCCCAGTGCCCGTACTTTCCTAAATACCATGCGATTCCTGGAATAGCAGTGTAACCAAAAAAAAATTATTAAAAAAAAAACACGAGCCCGTATAACGTCATTCGAACGAACGAATTAATGCCTCTGAATGTATCACAAAAAAATCTTCCCTTGACAAACCTACTGAACTGGGATTTGATAGATTTCCGCTGCGATGCGATTAACATCCCTATAACGTTTTGAATATCCGAATATTCGAATGCGTGAATACATAGGAGGACATACGGGTTTCCCACGGGGCAGTACGTACTACGTTCAATATATGCTTTTGCTCAGTTTTCGACATTTTCCTCAATTCTGTCCAACGCGATAATGGCTTTTGTCAAATATTAATTTAATTCGTCTAACGGCTGAAACATTTCATTTTCTCGTTGATTGCCTCACCGATGAGATTATCAAGTTAATAAAAAAATTACTAATTATGTACGTCATCAATGCTATGCAACTGCACGTATCGACGTAGTAACGATATATCACTTATACTGCCAAAGATCCAAACACACGTCATATAAAACTATTGTACCATGTATGTAAATTGTATCGTTGTTTACGTATAAAGCATATTAAAGTAACATTGCGTTGATTGTACATTTATGGTGTTGCTATTGCAGATTTGCTATCGCAAAAAGGAGTGTGCAGATAGTTTTTATCGAGGGTGACAAGATCAATGGACATGGATTATGAAGGTACCGATTTCAAACTGTACATGTAACGCAATTGTCAGTTAATAAATAAATGACCGAGGGAAGCTCCAAAAATGTTGTTCTTTTTTTTTTAACTTGAAAATTCACTTTGTTTTCTTATCCTCCAGTCTCATGTGCTGCGTCCTTCCATGATAGGACGATAACGATACACGCTCCTCCATACAATATACCTGACAGATATTCCCTATAATTTATTATTCTTTTAAAGGATACTTCAAGTTTTACACTGACGATCGCTCACCTGCGAAAAATTCGATAAATGTAAAAATATCTTGGCAAAATCTTTTGAACTGGACCAATTCCTTGAACAATTTTCATGTAGTAATTACCATTGGAATCGATGGGACGTGACTACCGTGACTAGAAACGTCAAATGGTCCTTTGTAAAATGTAATTAAAATTTCAGATTCACATTGACTTCAGGCAAGTACTCAACGAGTACAAGATAAATCTGTAATATAAATATAAAATATAGATGTAAAATAAGGTAGGGTAATTAAAGAGAACAATAATTTATTCGCAATTATTATAATATTGATCCGAAAATTTGTCACGATCCTCTTAGTGACCGCACTGTGAAAAGTTGAAAATTACATTAACGATACAGCAATGAAGATTCACCTGGCAGATAAAATTAATTAAAGATCACAGAGGGTGAAAAAGAAGAATGAAGATCCAAAAAGTACGTTACTAGCTGAGTAGAAAGTGGTGTTGGCAGTTTGATCAAAAAAAAAAAGTTGAATTTCCCCATCACGTAATAATTAAGTTAAGTACAAATGCGGTTCCTCGTGAAGGAAGACAATGGGACATTTTCGTCAACTCCAAAGCCGGGCAATGTAAAGCACGTGGGGATGAGAAAATTCCGCAACGCAACGTAACCACCGTGGGGAGTTCATTTGAATTCCGCGTCGCTCGGGCAAATACAAAAACTAAAATTAAATCTGGCCATTCGTTCGATGCAGCCCAGTGCTATATTATTCGGAAGCACCTCGCGTCCTCGTCGCTGCGAACGACAGTGGAAAATTTATGTTGTGGAAAAGAGAACTCTGGGATATCTACGTCCTATATGTTACGTGCCCATATATTATGCATTACAGGCTTTTCCAATGCCGCAAATAAAATGATGAACCACGTGCCAAAGAATGAATAAGGTTTTTCTCTATCTACCCCCCCCCCCCACCTCTCTCTCTCTCACACACACACACACACGCGCGCGCGCGCGCGCCCCTAAATCACATTACAATTAATATAAAACCAGCTAAATAATACGGGTGAGTAAATTCCCTGGTTATACGCTCATTCAAATTCCCAAGAATAACACAGCAAGTTTAGAAGAGAAAATTGAATCTTTAAGAGCAGCAATGGTTACAGCATCCTTTGACGTTGACGTATATAGGTTTTAAAAGAGATTTTACACTACAGTGTGATACAAAATAAAAAGTCCATAAAAAAAAAGAATCATGGGGCCCTCGTGCACGCCAGTCAATCCCGTGGAGTAAAGGGACGCCGCTATCTCCAAAAGAAAAATGTTAAAATCCTGTCACCGAAGGATATTGCACGTTTTACGGGGCACTTTTATGTTTTTCGGCCTGGCGATCGGTTCGAACTTTACTATGAATTTCAAGGAGTAAGAGGAAAACGTTGAGGCGGATATTCAATAACTTTCTCCACTACAAAAGAAATGGGTCCAGAGAATTTTATCAAAAATACATTCTCTCGCCTCGATCCAGTCCGTCATTGCTATATTTTTATCTGGTCCAGAGCCGCAGCCGCCGCAAGGAAGTGACCTCTTCTTCTCTCTGGTATAATTTTCTTGTAGCACGAAGCTCATGAGAAGCGTTAGGATTTTTTTTCTATAATTTGAAAGATAGCTCGGCCAACGTTCGCATTATCGTATTTCTCTTATCTTCTCCTATTGACCGTCACGAACAGCCGAGTGTTTCTTTATAGTAGTGCGAGCCAAAGATCCGTTTCCTCTCAATCAGCCACTTTGTCAGCGAGTTGCCAGTTTCCTTGGTTCCTTGAACCTCCTCCGTCTAAACTTCCACCTCGCCTTCCACGAGCTGCTGCTGCTCAATCCTTTTTCTCAATAGAGACCGACACTTTCCTCGTCTTCTGGAAGCAGCCAACACCCTTCCTTCCATCCGGCGATATTCCCCACGACGCAGTTTTCTCCTATTTCTTTGTAAAAGGGGATTCGGTATTCGAATCACATCGAGCTCGACATCTTCGGCTTTATGGGAACAGGAAACAGCTATAGATATCGAGTTACCGTACGATGGGACGAAGTGCACCAAGTGCACCTTACTTTGCCTTGACTCAGCTCATTTTATTTGACCCAAGCCAATCCGAACTCCAGGTGTAACTCGTTCATCTGCCTCGTACTTCCTTCTACCGTGTTTCCATCGCAGCCAAGTCGCTCTTTTGTACGCACCAAGCAGTCGATGGGACGAATACAATGGATTTCTAAGATGGGGTAGAGGATGGTGCTCCCGAACATATGACATATGGAAAAGGGAAGGCATCCGTTGAGAATATATTAATTTCCTAAAAGCACTAAGGCAGGAATAAATTTAGGCAACCAGCTATCCAGTGACGAAAACTTTAGCGGGTCCCTTGGTGAAATTCCACGTTCAGCAGGTACTGTTAAAGCAGCTGGTTATAACTCTAGGCAAAGCTAGTTGATATTCCGTATTTTGACGGAGATAACTCGGGACTAGGAGTAACCTGGAAAATGGACGAGGGGATCTCGGGGTGAGTATCTGGGCTTGGGGGCTTGGGAGCTTGGGGGAGTGGATGGCTGCCTGGTTGCCCGCCTGGTTTTCGCCACTAGCCGAGAAGTTTTGAGCCTCGATGCTCGGCCTCCGGCACAGATGTTGCGATATTAATGATTCCCTCAACCATTCAGGTTGTGCCTGCCTCTAGAGTTACACGTAGCTAGCGAGACGCTATTTGCAAATGAAGACGTAAATCCAAGGAGCCTCGCCGTCGGGACAAACTTTCAGGAAAGGATATGGTTGCAGCGCCGTATTGCACAACGACGGAAAACGGAAATGGTCAGAAAGTGGCTAAGCAAACTTTCAAATACAGATTTACCACGTATGTTACCATATGGGAAAAGCACTCAAGTTTTAGGAGTTATTTGAAATTTCATTTCGTACCACAGAAGGGACTTTCTATATGATTTGATATTTGGAGGACGTTACGTTTATAAAATTTCAAATTTAACAAAAAAAACTGTAGTTTATACGGATTTACGTTTTTTTTCTCCGACATTTCTTTTTATCTACTCGGGTCGATAAAAGATTCTAAAGTTATATACAGGGTAGCCTGTTTTCTCATATCATCGCGTCGCAGGACTTTCTCAAATTTCACAGTAGCTTAAAAGTTTGCTTTATTTCTTTTTTCCTTCAAATAAGTCTTTCCCGAGATGAACGCATTACTCGGAATTTTCTACTATAAAAGGTATTCTTTCACGAGGCTATTATCACCGGAAACAACGCGCATTCATTCATTCGCAGGAAAACGTCGGGCTTTTACTACGGTAACTATAAAAGAGAACCTTTGTGTGTAGAGCAATAACGGCCTTATTTCTGCTTGACGAATCCTCACCTTTTACACGGCAATACCTTCGTCTCTCAGCCTTGAATGCTCTTATTCCTAACAATTAGAAATAATATAGCAATCATTAACCTCACTATGAATTACGTAACCAAATTATACTATGCTCGCGTCATATTAGAGTTCAATTGCGACATAACCTTTCTGACATTTCGCTCGTTCGTCTTATTGTCACTTATTTACATACGTCGCGGATAAGCAATGTCAATCACGTTTCACCAATTTCGACGATTAATTTGATGCAAAAATTGCGACAATTAACGGTCGAGATAAAATTCGATCGCGTCAATGACAAAAGGCCTTTGAATCTAGAAAAGCCAAAAGACAACTCACGCGCAATGTCGTCGCAGTAGCGTGATGAAATATTGAAATGTAGACTGAGCATCATTAATGATGTCCAGCTTGTGAACGCAATGAGGTGAAGTAAGAGAGGAGAGTGGACGGTGCCTGTCGGCCGGCGTGCAACGCGGCGAGCACTGCGGTGCGAGGGAGACGCCAATGCAGCGTCCGTCGGTGCGTCCTTTTTCCCACAGCATATGAGTGCGAGCGAGAAGGCAATAGAGTCCCTGAGTCGCACTTTAGAACTTGGTGGGATTGGCACTGGGTCCTCTATGAGGGTATAAAGCCATAAAGAACAAGAAGAAATAGTGTATGTCCTGACACCTGTTTTCTCTCTCTCTCTCTCTCTCTGTCGCATTAACTTTCGCCAGCTAGCCTGGACGACAACATAGGAGAAAAAGATGCCCCACCGAGCTCCCAAGTGCGTCGGTGAGACACACTGAGCCATTGTAATTATTAATGCATCGATATCGCACTAAGACCTTTAATATGGCAAAGCATAATTGGAGATCACGGAATCAATAAATCAATCTTACCTTTCTATTGGTTGCGGACGCGAGAATGTGGAAAAACAGTCTGCAGGCATTTGTTACGCACACGTTTTCACGCACCAAATAATAACGAGAATGAAAAGAAAAGCCTGGAGCTTATATTTAATTCCGATTCCTTTCAACTCCGGCAATTCACCAAAAACACATCACAACGAATACTCCATGACTTTGATTAGTTATCGAAGAGGCCGCTACTGTGGCGCTGTTCCCGAATGTTCAAACTACACAACTAAATTAGTCAAGTTAGGTACTGGCATACGTAATACGGATATAGGGAGGCATAGCGAACTCGTAATAATATATTATGCAAAAATTTAATACTACTGATTTTCTTGTGCTTGTCAAAGGCCCGATTAATTTTCTTTGAGCATGCCCATGAGGTAAATAAATATTTGAATAGAGGAATTGAAAGGCGAGCGGCAAGATGGCAGCTCAGTTATTGAAACATTTTCAACTTCGCGTCAAACCTTTTATGTGAAATATTTATTACGGTTTTTGTTATATCAAAGAAAAAGTGAAGTGTACGAATGTTCTTACAAGAATATCCAAATCGTATTGAATGAAAGCTCAACAATTTTCAATCAGGTAATCATTTGTTATCCGACCCTCCTTAAATTCTTCTATCGTATAGTTTGGTTATGTACGTTAATGTAATAAGTTTTTTCAATATACGAGCCATTAAAAATCAATTTCTCACGTGAAAGATTAGCGGACTGTCGTATCTAATAAAAGTACTCACCATAAGTTTTTCAGTAGAATTTTCAATTCTGTCACGAGCACAAAAGCTACATAGGTCTGACTCGATCATAAATCGTAATAAATATCGAATCAAGATCGACGTCATAACTAGTTTCCCCGATTAAAATTCATGAGATGAATGTATCGCAACGTAATTCGATTTCCATGTATATCTCGACTCTATTCGCACATTCTATTCAGAGTATCGCATACGCTACTTCGTATGAGTAAATACACAGTATGTAACCAAGCAAAATTGACTATTCGTAATCCAGATACTAGTTTACGAAAATGCGGTACGGAGAACGTCAACCTCCAGACAAGTTACTGCTTTATTATCCAATCTCTTATTGCGAAATTCGAGTGCGTCCCATTGATGCAGCCAATCAAAAAGTGTCACCTTCCGATGTCCAAGTAGGATATTGATCGTAACTAACAGAAAAACATAAACTCGAAATTCCGTACGCGGTACACGATGCGATTCGTTTCGAAATTCTCCACGGGGCTAAAAGTCTACCAATAGAAAAAGAAGCAGCGAAACTTGGATCGCGATTCCCAAGTGAAGGATGGATTGCTGGAATTCTAGTGTAAATGTACCTAAGGATTTCAACTACAGAAGCCAAGAACGTATCTGAAGTCAAACAGGAGGGATGCCAACGGTATTCTAGGAATTAACGTACTTGGAATACTTCACGTAATAATTGTTTGGGAAAATTAATCTCACTCTCCGGTTTGAATCGTAACAGGTCAGGAGCGGACGGGGATGTTGAATGAAACGGGAAATATGCGACCAAGAAGGACCCTCGATTTATTTGAGCAACGATCTCTAATTTGTCACTGGTCCTCTAATTAGAAACGGGATGGGCTCCATGGAATTGGATGGAGGGTGCTGCTGCTCGATGTGACACCAAGCGACGGGCCTGGTTCTTCTAGGGCTCTAACGGTGTATTTGTCTTATCCGTCCGATCCCACGACGTTGGCCTACGAGCCACCAAAGTCATTAGAAGAGCCGACGCGTCTTGAACTGGAGTCAAAGCTCAGAGTACCTACTCGTCGTCTTCGCGCTTTTCGATTTTGCGAGCGTGGTTGGAGTTCGTTCCAGTATAGAGCATGGACGGTGGCTGGCTCGTTTCTTCCTGGATTCATGCGGTGCCCATTCAGTGCTCTTCCACGACAGTTCAAAAGGGGTAAAATCAAAAAGTAAATTATTTCTGCGACGCTGATGAGACTGAAGCCAATGAAAACTCCACAAATTCCACCAATATTGCCTACAACATTTATTATGTCGCTGCTCACTGTATTTCAGATGAAAACTTGTATGCCTCGAACACGAGGCGAGGGTGTATCTTTCTTAGTTTTGTTTCAATTTCAAAATTTACTCACTCAAAAGTTCGTACCAATAATAAGCAAGGTCTTGCTTAAGCTTTAGGGTACCGTACTTGGTAAAATATACATGCACTATGCTCTCGTCCTCTACAGTGAAATTGAATCTGAAAATTTATTAATGTTCTTTATCGTAACCAAAATTAATGGCATCGCTTAAGATTTTTACCGATCTGCTACATGATAAAGGCCGGTTTGCAATTGTAAACACGAAGTCGACACCTGGTAACGAACGTCGTTGCAAGTGGGATAACATTCATTGCAAACAAAGGATTCCGTAAGATTAGCATCAGCTTTGAATTCGTTAGGTAACGGGGACCACCATTTCGCTGCAACGTAGAACATTTTCGTATGATTCCAGTATCACCGTTTTTTTTTTTTTTTTCCCATTAGCAACTTACCCTTATTTTTATGCAAACACTCGATATCGGTCATGTCGCAAATTCGATTGGCTCCCTTAATTGTTGATTGTGGATAAAAAAATGGTCTGCAACCACAAGTTTTCCATATGTCCTTTACTCTGCAATTAACGATGCAATCACTATACGTGTATCCTCTGTATACATCCGTCTCGTCATCGAAGACGCATTTCCGTTTTCTAACTGGAAAGTTCCTGATGCCATCTGTGCTATGAAAGAATATAGCATCCATTTGTAAGAAAGCCTCCATTAATGGCGAGATCAATACATCCGTAACACCGCCACTAGTATTGTCAGGATAGTCGTTTGGATTGAAAATCGTCACCTGGATAAACCGTTCAAATTAATACTTCATACATTTTATATAATAGTATAAAAGAAAAAAGAAATGTCCACTAGAAACATCTTGATTACCTTCCATCCCTGAAGAGGGAGAATGGGAAAGAAATAATCTCTGAGCAAAGGTTTCAATATAACTGAGAGTCCACCCGCTGCACCCAAACTATTTATATGATGTATCTTATCGGGTTTATTGGCCTGAGACGACCTATAGACCATGTGTCCAAAATTGATATTAAATTTTAATTAACAACATCCTTACAATTCACTACTCATGATGAATACCTCTTGTAATTTCTATTTCCAATGTAATTAAAGGTGCAGCAAAAACCATCCTGCGTCTCCATGAAATCAAAGATCTCTGAACAATCCTGGCTTCTGGAATCAAACGTACAGGAAACAAAAATATCCTCGCATCTGGGCGTCAACTGTTTTATATGGAAGACAATCATTTCAGTACACGTATGACGTCATGAATAATTATACACTAGATCTATTATACTTGCATCCTTCATAATACTGGACATGTCGTATGGACCACCATAATATTTCTTTAATAATCTATCAATATCCACTGGCTCAGACGTAACATCGTATACAGTGCCGTATAAATCTCCTAAAGACCAAATCATATCCAAAATGGTTTCTTCTTTGACTCCGCTCTTATTAGCGACAAAGCTGAAAAGTTAATATAGAATTATGAAATTTGTAGTCTGCTTAAGCAAAAAAATGTCGAGCAATATTATAGATTATTTTGGCTAAAAATCGTTAGCAATCGATAAGTGCATGGATTATATGGAAGATAGTAATTTTTGTTTGCCCACACCAACTTAATAAGTTACGTGCAAATTCAGCCAAATTTTGACGCTGCACGCAGATTCCACGCAAATTCATGTATCTCTACGGATACGATATACTATAAAATTACCTCCTGGCACCCTATGGACAATGGTAGTGATAAATGTCACCGTATATCATATTACGAGTCATTTGCAATTAGTGATCGAGCTATACGAAATACAAGCGTTGCTCTCGTTAGACTTTTAATAGCATTATTCCCATCGGTATTTGCGAGACCGATAGCAGCGGCGTTTATCAATACAAAATTTGCACGAGTCGCGTACCTATTAACGTCTGCGATTTTAAAATGACAAATATAAATAAAGCCCTTTTTTTAACGTAAAACGTAAAACTCTTACATGTTTCTCGCTAGTCTCGTCGCAGCTTCTCGACTTATTCGATTTATGCTGCATACAGCTACTCCTGCAGAAATTAATATTTCAGGAAATTTTATCAAAATGGAGAATACCTTGGTTTTATCTTACCGGGAAATTCAAGATTATACGATGGATAATAATGAGTGTCCAGTGTCGTCACTATTGGACTTTGAAGATACTGCCCATAGATTGTATACACGGTGTGTCCAAGTAGGTAAAGAGATATGACGTGTACGATTATCCAAAAAATTCTGAAATTTCCTAAATTCTTATCAATCCAGAGTATCACGCAGTGACGCCTTGTATTAAATTTTTAATAACCTTTCCGTCCATGGACGTCGTGGTTCTGCCAGATATTTGCATCCTACCAGACTGCAATTGTGCAAATAGGTTTTTATATGCTTTAATAAGACATTCGTCCGCTTATTTTTTATCCAATTCTTATCTTTCTTCGGCGTGGCCCATCCTAACGAATGTCCAAATTCTTCTCGTTTGCTAACAATTTTGTTTTTTCCTAACATACTCTTCATTCGCTCGAGTTACACTCGCAGCATTGGTTTAATTGACGTAGATTAAGCAATAATCAAAATAAATATTTATCAATTGTCTTGTCGAAGAATATTTTTTGTAAGTTTCGTATTTAGTAAAATTCATCTTTATGTTAAATTTCTATTAATATTGAATGTTTTACAGAAAATTTACACATTTAATATTTATATACTCTGTCTGGTTACTGGTGAATTCTGAATAAACGTGGAAAAAAAAAACATTTTTTCAAACACAGACTCCTCTTCCTACAATCAGTTAAGAAATCAGTTATAAGGAAAAAAATATGTAAACTTCAACGATGCAACGTAATCGTGCAAACCGAATATAAAATTGTTTAATCACTTCAATTTATAGAATCACCAGTTAACTTATTTTACTAGTATATTATTCAATATTATAATTGGCAATTTTATAGGATTAATTTATTAACAATTAATATTTCACTGGATTAAGTATATTTTCATAGAACTTTTCCCGTTGACTAACTATTGAAACTCGGCAGAGAGCGGCTTAAAGCTGCTTCAAATGTCATTTTTTTTGTATCGTAACGGGATGCATTAGGATTTATCAATCACATTAGACGGCACGTATCCTCATGATAAATACTCAGGCTTTCAGCCCATCAGCCAATCAAAAGATCATCATGCACTTCCCATCAGTTTTTCAATATTTAATGATGAATAACGGGGAATGAGAATTATACTCATTACACTAGTGGCACCAGGTGTCTCTAAATTAGATATTTAAAGCCGAATAATAGCCGAGCAATCATCTTTGATCGCCCCTGATACTTCATTTCTTTTCATAGATCCATTTGCGGTTTGCACTTTATCAAGCGGAAATGCCAAGAGTATCGCACGATTGACCGTTGTTCACTGATCGTGAACAGAGAACTGCACTTGGGAAAAATTGTGACAAATGGTACAAGCATTTGTAGGATACTGTCACTTGTCTGCCATGCATCGGCCTTTCACCTTGACCCAGAACAAGTAATCTAACCTTATCTAAAAAACGTATCTGGATATTCTTGCGTGCAGAGTGTGGCGCTGATTCAAATTAAGACCACGCACTGTCAGCTATCAAGCGATCAACTGCGCTCTGTGTGGGAAAGCTGCAATTTTTCCGAGAATGCAAATGTGCCAAGTGGATTAATTAAATAATACGTTCGGGCAAGAATATGACCTGGAGTTTGTGCAAACTGAGCTGGTGATGCATGAAAACCAAAGGGTTGTGAATGAGAAATTTGATGAAAGAGAAGAGGAATTAATTTCACTAAAATATCCTGCTATTTTGTCATTGAATATGAAATGCTGTTCACTATAAATATTCAAGCTGCTGACGTCACGTTAGACTCTGAGAATTCTTTTAGAAAGTTTGTCGACAGGTCAGTATCATGAAAGTAACAATCAACACGAACAGTCGAAATTGAAATTTTAATGCCAAGTAAAAGAGAAAAGTATTTAAAGTCACTTTCTTTTGTTTTACAGTGAAAATTCGAATCCGGCCTCTTATTCGGACAAATTTTTGAAACTTATATTGAGCATTTTACGTTGAAGACATTACAGGTTGTAAAACAGAGGAACTACGCTGTTGGGATCCATTCGAAGGTATTTTAAGCATTCGACTCTACCAAAGCAACGCGTCACATAAATCTTCAAAGGGTCGGAATCACACGCGGCACAATTCATTCCATAAAACGTGCTCAACCGCTCGACCTAACTGAACCTCGACCTACCACAGTGCCCTCACTGTGAATCCAGCATAAATCGAGGAAAACTCTGTGGCTTTCGTCCCGGTAGAATCGGCCGATTACCCGATTAACATAAATTCATCAAATAACATTCGGAGACAGTCGTAAGCGACGCTTCGGTTTACCGGAAGTTATATTGTATCATGACGCTGACAGTAGCTGTGGTATGATATCTATCTGCGTATAAATATTATTATGTTAAAGTGCAGGGCACCATGATAATACGTATACGTTACTGCACTTTATTATTCATACATTGAAAGAGCAACAAGACTGCTCCCTATCGAAAGCTAATGGCTGTACGGATGAGCGTCGGAGAATTTCCGGCGCAACAATAGGAAAATCCAACGTCACGCCGTGGTCGGGCATTGTTGGATAATAAATCGAATCGATGAAATAAGCCAGATATTTTCACGGGGCTCGATTGGCTCCCGATATTTTTCCATTATTCAAAGACCCCACGGGAAATTGATTCCGGCCGATTAGGTATCGTGTATACAGAAAACGGGCCTTGGAAGGAACCTGGATCTTAAAATGGCGGCTGGACTCGAGTGCAATTGGTGCGGGAGTTGGCTGTCTGGGGCATAAGCGCTTTTCAAAAATTACACCCTTCTCGGCGTCCTGCCGCCATTCTGCCGCTTAAATTTTTTTTTACTTCGACGGGTTTTCTGTGCCAAGTACTTTTCCTCGACATGGCTGATAATGATTTCCTCAGAAGAGCCCTCATAATTCTCTTTCTTCGATTCATTCAGCTGGCAGCTTTCGTTTGACGTCAGAAATTCCTTCTATTGGCTTTGTATTAAAAATGATCGCGTATTTGAAATTTGTCAGACGTTATTAAGCAATATTCATCCTCTCCTACAGTCAGGGCGAATCGCGCTCTCTGGTGTAAGAAATGAGGTGCAGTCTTGTGCCCACCCGAGTGTCCCCTGGATGCAGTTCTCGCGGCCTTCACGGATCAGCTGAACCAGCTCCGGTGAGCACTCCCAATTTATTAGTTGGTGGAAGGATTTCGATTTTATAGCTCGGATTCGTTCTGTTACGTTCTCGATCGATTGTTAACAAAATACGTTACGATGAATTTTAATATTTTCAATCGAAGCTGCATTGCAATCTGGCTATCGTTCTTCCGGCCACTCTTAGCCTCAAATTTCTAAGGTTTTCTCCTCTTGCTTTTCCAATACTGTTCCAAATCTCTTGATGTTGTCCGATCTCATCTCGGCTGTCAATCAGGGTAATAGCCAATTTTGTAATTAAAACGTCCAAACAGAATGATTTATGGCGTAATACACATCTGGGTCATGGCCAGTTTGAATTCCATTCTCGTTATCTCTATTGTGGTCCAGATTTGTTCGTCTTGGATTCTGTATAGATGGACTCTCTAAATAGAGTCTCGGCTTTACCGTTGGCGTTTAGATTTCACTTGACAAAACTCCACGAAAATACAATTATGGATTTCGTAAACGTTAATTAATGTATCGAGACTATACATATATATTTGCTACTTTGATATCGACTACGGATATAATTAATAACATCGTTAATTGATCCAGGACGGAATTGAAATTTATTTTTTTAAGTAACAATTAAATTGAATTACAGTACTTAAATAATAACGTAAAGCATAAGAAAAATTATAAAATTTGTATTATTTCATCAAGTATTTTTGCTTATGTTTATATGCTCGTTTATATTGAAAAATTGATCTGGTATTCTATTACGAGCATTTACCTCGGGACAGAAAGTTATTGCAAATTTACGACACCAAGTTTCCAAAAGTTTCGAACAACTGATAAAGTTTCGTAAGGAGATTTTAATTACATGCTTTTGAACGATATCGGTTCTTTTTCCTTCCTTTCAGCCAACAAACTCGATTGTACGTAATAGTCTCGTTATGAAGAGTCAAGGGGAGAAGGAACTCGTAAAATGAAATTCACAGTTAAAATCAAAGTAAAAAAATCTCATTCAAAGATCATTTCGATTGGCTATTAATTAACGTGAAATTGTATTTCACGTATATGACCAACGTATTTAATTTTTTAATCCCAATCTTGATCCCTAGAGTTATCTTTTTCTTAATCCGCATGTGCGATAAAAGATTCACAAAAAAATCTTTCCCTCTTCGTCGTTTCCATAGTAACGTCTTGGACTGAAATGAACGTAAAATAAAACGAGGCTCAACAGTCAGTATGTAAATCGGGCTATTTGAGCTTTGAGCACAAAGTCGAAAGCTCTGGCCAGTAAGTGTCATTAAAGCTTCGGTATACCCAAGTGACTCGGCAAGAATCGATCCGAGCAAAATGCAAAGCAAATGGCCATGAGAAAATTCCAATCGTTTTAAGCCCTGAACATTTGAATATCACAGTGACGCGATACCTCGCGTCCAACGTAATTCATACTAAGTACGTATAGTCGTGTTCTTTATCACGCTATGTCATCCTGGGAACCAGCAACGTCTTTTCATTCGCAAATAATTCGGTCCATCGGGTTCGGTAATTTGCTACAGAAATTTCAGACCCTTTAGAAACTTCTAGACAAGTAGCACCGTTGTTGGTTCTCTTGCGTAACCATAATCTACATTACATGAGAAGTTTGCGCGAAAGCACATTCGTAACTTTATCCTGGAACAAAAGCAAAACTCCTGCCATCCGTCTTTCTATGTAAAATAAAAAACACTGCGAAATATTTATTACAAAAATATAATTATAACGAGGATTGTATATTGAACGGCAAATCGATAAAGAAAAAAAAGTTTCGTTGCATTAAGCAACGAAATTTTGCGTCAAAACTTCAATACGTCGCCAAGACTTGAATTCCAACAAACCAAAGGACTTTGGTGCGACATGAGAATGAAAATGATATTAAAGGAATACAAGTTGCGAGGAAGCGTCCGCTCGTTGCCATAACAGCTCACTTGCAAAGTTCTGCTTCGCAAAAGTATCGTAATTGCATTCTGCGACCTTTTGTTTCCCCCTAATGGAAGGTGCTAACCACTGGCTGCACCCCTCCTTCGCCCCGTGCAGTCAAAGTGTATTCTGCAAGCTCGTAAAAGCTTGTTGCTCAACGTACGGCTTGACAAAATACAAGAACAAAAGAGAGAAAGAAAAAGAGCAGCGGTCCTGCAATCCTTTTACCCATCATTCATAACGACACGAGTAAGTACGCGAGCCCCACTGAAGCCGGGAGAGTAAAATATAAAATGCGAGACGCAGCACAGCTTTTGCTCGATCGTTAAGACAAACTCGATTACGATTTTACGAGACGTTCGTTTCATCCCAAAACCCACCGCAATCGTCGAGGCAGACCGCAAATCTTTTTGGAATTATCGTAAAAGCTTCACTCCCGAACGATCTCACGAATCCACTGCCAATTGCAATGATTGCCAACCGTTCCCGAGAAAGATCTGGGTCCGCGCCTAATATAACCTCAAAAGTAATTAAAACCACACGTGTTCAAGAGATAGATGGGAGAAGCTACAGAGAGACTTTATTATTTCATAGAAACAAGCCTTGAGGCGCACAAGTGTGTGTGTTTTTTTTTTAAATCATTGCTGTCGCTCTCTGGAGATACCTACCCGAGTAGCTGGTAAAGAAGAGAAGGATAGACGTTTCAATTGTACCGTTCAAGCGTATAGTGAGAGAGAAGCGATAATTCTTTTTTAATAATCCAGTAGCAGTAAAAAAAAATTGCGTAACATATTCAAATATAATAATATACATTGCGCACCGCCTAAACGAAACCCATAACTCCCAGGAGGAAATTCTTTGAAAAATGTAAAACGTTGAAACCGTCGAGATGGAATATACATGTGACTTTAAGCCGTAGCCGTCACCGCGTTACGTTTTCACGTGATGATATGGTGCATTCGCAAGTAAGTGCGACTCGAGCGACGGTATAAAATTTGATACTGTGTACACTGCATGGACAAAGTTTTCTCTTTGTCTTATCGATCAGTTGTACCCGTCTTGTCTTTCTTCCCGAGGAAACAACTTTTATGTGACCAATCTTATTATCCGTATCGGAACACCGGAATACCGGTGACAATATTCTTACAATCTAATCATTTTTCTTCGGGCATTTCTTACCTATCTCTACTCCTCCTTCGTCCAGGGTCCCTCTATACTATTTCGACAATCCGATTCCTCCCATAGAGAAACTCTAGGATAACGAGCGAGTAAGAGCAACGTCCGAAGCACTTTAGCAAACTACGTTTCTCCAGAGTTTCGGCTTGGGGCGAGTCTTCGACTTACCGAGATATACTACAGTTATACGTGTATGTATAATAATAATTAGTTACAAGGAATATAATTTAATACCGAACATCGCACTATAGATATACGAGCCAAGGATGATACGTGCTACAAGGAATCTTATATTGTAATACAATATTATAATAATCGTATATTGAGTGAGTATAATCTAATTAAGAATGCATAATTATACAGTTTTTATATAAAAATTAGAAATAACAATTCTGCTGACAGATATTTTATTATTCTCTTAAATCCATATCAGTACCAGGGATGCTGTCTGCTAATTCCAACCACAAAACTTACACGGTAAAGTCTTGAGGAGAAATGGATCCCAGGAGTCGTGTGTCTCTTCGATGACAAATTTAATTTTCTCGATAGGAACTTCCCAGCGGCTCTCCTACAGGAATAAAGTTATCCTTACCCAAAGATTTTACATGCAAACAGAACTCGATCTTTTATCTATCCTATTGACGGTACACTACCTTCTGTCAACAATCTTCTGACGGCTATCGAAACTCTAGCGAAACATCAATAAAACCCACGCAGTCCCATAACCATCGGTAGGTACAAACTTTTTAGTAGTGGAAAACTAAAAAAGGAGATTTGCTCGTCCCTCCGTACCAAAGTACAGTCTCAACAATCCCCAAGGATTGTCTATTTAAAATCCAATCCAATGATTACATCCTCTGATTCCCTTGGCTCGTCTCGTACGTTTGTCGATCTAGCAATAGCAAGATATAGCCATCACTTTCATTTTCAACTTTCAATTCACATGGCAGACGCTGCCAGCTCGTTCGTTGCCTTCCCCTTGATCCTCCCTCTTCACCCGTACCTTCCTTCTTTATGCCCGTCAAGAAAATCTTCCACAAGAGATACATTTCTCCTGATCTGCACTATAACTTTGTCAATCCTGTAAAAAATCCTTTGAAAGATAAAAGTACGTAGTTCATCCTCTACCCGTACCCTTGGAATACCTAGTGTCATCAGACTCTCTTGTTCTTCCAACTTCCAAACGGTCCATTTAGCCGTATCACTTTTCGAGCAATCCGGTCCATAGGTCTCAGTGAGTGCCTGAAGACTAACAAATGGTTTTCTGAAAAATAAGAAGAACGAAATCGAGTGCCCTCTGTTGTCACGAATAGGACAATTTCCCTTCCGGTAGCTCGTTCATCCGTGTCCCGGTGACGTACAGGATGGGATTTCTCATCTTAAGTCGTTAGCAACGTATCTCCTACGGGGATGAGACTCCTAGTGAACCACCCTATTGAAAAGAAGGAGCGAAACTCTATGCGATGAGACCGAGCGAGGGGTTGTTGTAGTGTTGACGCGTCACACTCAACTTTTTATTGGCTCCTAGATGTCGACCGGACGTCAGTCAATCCAAGACCCGAGATTACGTTCAACCCCGCCCGAAAGCCTTGCGCAACCCTCAATTCCCTAAGCAAAAAAGTCTCATCCTTCAAACGGCCCGAAACACTTATCGGAACCCTGGCTTTTTATTACCAGCTAATTTTGATTTATTTAGCTAACCGGCCCCTTGTGGTTTTCTCGAAATTTGACGATTTGTCATCGTTACGTCGTCGTTAGCATACGCACGATACTTAACAATAAAATTAATAAATCAACCAACCTCCAAAATCGATATGTACCTACGAGCGAGCCTCAAGAGTCATGCTAATCGAAATTATATTTTTGTAAATAAATAATTAAATTATTGACGCTTCGTTTGTATATGCTTGTCGGACATAGTAAAGGTATCGTCGTTTGATCGAAACCACGAATGTAATATGATTCGATCGTCTATTAATTTCCATTCGATTTCCGGGCGTAGTACTTCCGTATACATATATGTATGTGTAGTATTAGCAAGTACCTTGGGAAGCACGCGACCCGATTCGAATCCTGCTAATCCGTTCGATCGTCCGTCCCGGTTACGAGCTTTCGTGGCTCCAGCGTTGGCTGAAATGCCTGCGGAAAGCTCGATGGCCCCGGCTCGGCAATAGAGACGTACTACCTCGGGAAGTTTATCGTTCGCTGCGTTGCTTCTGCTTTTCCGGTTCCAGACTGGCAAATCCATTGATCGTAAAATAGAAGGAAGAAAGGGAAGGGGAGAAAGAAGAAAAAGAGACAAAAGCCCGGAGGAATACAGATATTTCGTATTCGCGCGTACGCGCGATGCCTGCGTAGTCGCGAGATCGTTTCAGGCCAATCATCCGCTCCTAAAGTGCGGTTATTTTTTATGTTTTATAGGTAAAAACGCATGCGCCACGACACCCCTGCGCCATATTTTCCCTGGGACACATATGTGCCCACCCTGGGGCCACGTAAGTACATAGAAGGGATTTTCAATAATAACCAAATTTATGGCCATCGAAAAGATCTCGTTTATAGTGAGCTTTAAGCATTGGAGATGCCAGGGCTTTACTTGACTTTTAAATATTACTCTGTCTTATATATTGATAGTTATCGTTATGCCGATTCTTGTATAGTTTCAAAAATTGACCATCTTCGTCTTACGATGGATGCTGCATCGACCAATTTCTTTTTTAGTACTGTTGTAAGATTTAATTAGAAGGCAGCTGTTTAGGTTAGGTTTGTAAGCTTATTACGTATGGGCTTTATTGCATGTACGGTACACGTGGGTTGTACATGAAAAATAATTGAACCAACAAAAGTGACGTTGACGTACTGTACTTGAGGAAGCCTTTGGAGTAACATGAAGAATTTAAAGATGATGTGTCAGAGAACAATTATGACTGACTTACTTCCCGTCTCGATTTAAAGAATCCCTAGCGAAGCAGTGAAGAGTCTCATTATTTTTTAAGATTCATTCTCCTCGTTATTCTCGAACCTCGATAATGCCTCGAAGATGCAGACTGAATGCGCGCTAGTAAACGTAATGGCGGAAAAGAACTCGTTCGCGACTTTTCGCCGTCCTGCAACTGTCCTATCGTGTCTTCTTGCTTCTAGAACTTTTGTAAAATAAAGATGACACAAGGGAACAAAAACAAGATCAACGTTCTCCCTTACGACTATCAAACGACTTTCTAGTATTTTACTTTTCCTTGTCAATAGATAGGAAAGAGATTTTACGTCGATTTTTCGTGCGAATGACCGCGGCGCTACCTGCTGGCTCATTCTGTAAACGAACGACTCGCAATTTCGTTTCTTGCATAAAACTTCTTCTCTCCAGGAAGAAAAACCGTCTGATCTTGACGCGAGCAGTCGGCACGGGAAAGTGGATTGCTCCTGGCATTATTAAAGGCGCGTTTACGTTAACAACGACGTCTACAAATCACGTCGCGTTACCAAATTCAAGCCGGTCCTTTGTTAAAGTGTAAAACAGCAACTTGCGAGATTACGAGTGAACGACGTAACGATCGGCAACCCTTGAAACGATAAATCAACGGCCAAAGGTATTATTGGCACAAAAATGACTTGTTCGGGTTTTGGGTTTCCCAAGGTCGATAAGTTAACCCCGGTAATCGGGCGGAAATATCAAACGTATAATATATCGGCGGCAGAGTTGAACGTTCCGATAACGCTAGTCCTTGCGTGTCGTGCGTCTTGGAACAGGAGTTCTCGCATTTGTACATTCTTTAGCTCATTCTCAAATCGAGCGTAAAACCTCGATAGTGTCCAAATTCAAAAGCGACGGTTACGCAACTTATCTCACGCAATGTTCAGCATTACATAGGACGATGCAACGCATAAAATTCTTTTAAAAATTCTTTCAAGTACCAACTAAAACCATCATTAGGAAAAATACGTCGGTTGCTTGTATCTTAAATAAAAATTTTATTTTACAATTTGTCGTCGCTTTCCAGCACACTTTCTTTCAGATGTAACAACATATTAAAAAAAGAAAGCGGAAAGCTCAGTGAAAGCTGATACATTGCCAAATTGATCGACGCCTTTAAAAGCCTTAAAGCCACGGTTCACCAATCGCGTAGAAAAGACCTCCGAGTATGTATAGTAGAAGATATTTACATCCATCTTCAGCAAATTCGATAGATTTATTTCCCACGTAAGCAGAGTTGATAAGTTGGCAACTAGGTGTACAGCATCCCAAAGGATCCTTTATCATTGTAAAATCATCATCAGATTCCCAGTAAACGTTAATTACAGTTAATACCGAGACTCTCAATTGCTGTGAAAATTAGGGAAGATAAAAAAAAGATCTCAAGACTAAATTAATGTTTTTACGTTAATTGCGGATCCGGCTTTGAGTCGCTACTTCTCTGCCCTCCCACTACGTACAGCTGACGCGCCGGTATCGATTGCATCGAATGCCAGTTACATAGATTAGTTTCAAATTCAAATCAATTATAACAGTAACGCCCGCGAGGTGTGGCCTACCAAATCTAATTAGTAATGCCGATTTAGCAAACCCTAATTGCGCGCCAACGTATCGCCCGTAATTTATGCGACGACCGTGTTATGAATCACTGGACGACCATGTTTTACACGGTGGACACGACCATTTCAAATTAATTTCTATACTTATTACGTGTTTCCGTTACGTATGCATCGCGGGTTGCCTTTCGTAAGGCGCAATAATCAAGATACAATAAAACAATATTTACTTTCTCCGTATCAGGTTTCTTGTCGCTCTCTACCGGGCTCGTCCCTAACACATTCGTAATTCCCAGATGATCGAGAATCCTGATCTTTCACCTCAATGGAGGGTATCAGAAAAATAAGATCGTTCACGCCCTAACAATTTCAACGGATTTAGGCGTCCCCCCATTACTGAGAGAATTCCAAGGAGCGTCGTGCGTCATCTTAGCGTCGACCACGGAATTATAGAAGTTACTTGCAAACGAGCAAAATTTCAGATAATCGAGGAGTTCACCAAAAGGAAATTCTCCCGCAGGCGAATTCTTCCGTCGCACGCCCCGGGTAGCACAGTCGACCATTGAACCGAAGGGATAACGCTTCCTGCGACACTAAAATCCTAAAAGACTTATATACCAACTACTACTATGTACGTCTATCCGTCTATACGTATACTCAATACATAAAGTTATTACATAGGGTCTTCCTGAAACCTTCCCTTGCAGGCAGGATATACCTTTCACATTATCTGACGCATTTAATTTTCATGAATTTCCTATGTAACTTATATATGCATACATTTCTAATTATACCCAGAATGTGTCACGGCTAATTGTACATAATTTATAGGAATAATTAATAATCGGAGGAGTACAATATGTATGTGGAAATATTCCTTATAAGCGATATGTGTATGCGTGAATGCAAAATAGTTAACGAGGTAAAACGTTTAGCAATTTCGGTCGAGTATCCCGGAAAGCGGATCGATTGCGCGTGTGGCCGAATGAATAATTAAAATTAATCCTTCCTTCCTTCATTCCTTTCCAACCGTGATGTGTCTACCCAAACAGGGGCGCCATTATCGAGCCTACCCGGTTGCTGGGTAAGTTACAGAGAGACAACCAAGGGGTTGATCGTGTACTTTCTTTTTCATTTCAATTCCTGCATGGCACGAGGCCGATCAAACTTCACGAGTTAGCCATTTGCATTTAAAGCAGCCCCCTACTGTGGCGCTGATATATCCATATCCTATCTATATCGCGACTAACGTCAGCCGTATTTATAGCCAGTCGTCTACCATCTTGGCTGACAAAGGCCAAGACCATCCACCATAGACTCCTGGGGAATCCACGTCAACGGGATCTCCAGTAATTCCTTAACAGCTCAGCAGCAGGACTCCTGACGTGCAAGTATTATCACGAATTGAACTCCTGGACATCGAGACTGCTGGAAAGTTCGCTTGCGTAATTCAACTAGAACCATGATCGTTTCTTCGAATGTTAGGAGATTTCGGGGTTCATCCTGCTTTCTCCTTTCTTTAGAAATTCTGCTTGTAACGTTACCCACGGGACGCGTTTCCTCGCAAACGAGTGGAACGAGGTTGAATGGCTTCGGTACTGAAATAAAATGTTGAACAATACTGACCAATGAACCACTGCATTTATTCGTGGTGATAAGAAAAAAACGTAAGACTCACGTTCCTCTGGTACTGCTTAATCAAATTTTGTTTTAAATTGGAGTCTGTTTCCGTGAGGGTAGGAGGGAGGGGTGAGGTTCCCGTCCTTCGCGTGCACCACTGATTGTCAAGTTACACTTAAAAAAAATAAGTTCAATTTATAATTGTCGATAACCCGATGAGCTATAATCGATCGGATTGATATCGCGGAAGAGCAAGTAAAATAATGTGAAAAAGAAAATAGAGTTTTCTATTGATGATACTTTGAATTACTTTCACATCACTTCGTGATGTACACTTACGATCACGTTTGAACCAACCTTCTTTTCCATTCAGGATGATTTGAAGAACCGTCTCTGTAACTTGGTAATTGACTCGAAATAAAGTTTCGCTTGTAAATTCTTGTTGAGAAACTTCTTCAAGAGTCGCGCATCGTAAACTTCACGTAGATTCCTTATCGTTCTGTGTAACGCTGCTTCGTTTCTCGTGAGAACCAGTGAATTCCATGGGGACCACTCAAACTCTGGACGAAAACGTGCTAGTTGCAATTCCTCTAGATCATCGCATTCGGATATACCGGACTTCCCGTGCCAGATGTTCCTCACCAGATGATAAATAACTTTTGGACCTACCAGAAAGGCGGCACTCGTGTAGGCCTTGGCTTTGGCTTCCGATCGTCTAATCGCACGCAGCATCCTTTCATACGGTTCGTAAAGAGGAAAAGGCTCTTTGGTTCTTCGTAGACGCTGACAGGCGTCGCAGATAGATATACGCTGATGCTCGTCAGCGGGAAATTTCTGATAAGGAACAAATCTCTGACATCCTGTACAAAGTTTAGTCTTCCTCTCGAGGACAATGTCCCCGGACGTTCTCTTGTTATCAGTGAGGTCCTGAGAAAAACCGAAGCTACGAACAAACAAAATGAAAGCGAATTTCAAACGGTTCCTTAGTTGATCAGTCCATTTGGAATCAATATGACGAACCAACAGGTCCATCTCCTGATCGATTAAATAGATCAGTTCTTCGGCAGGTCGACACGAGTGCGACTTCAGTAGCCTCTTCAGTCTCAAGAGTAATTCCGCACGTTCCACTCTGCTTAAATTATCACTGCACAGCCGTTCGTACATCTTTTTATACTCCCTGGCACGCTGGACTCGCAGAGTTTCCATAATAACTGTTTTTCCACTGTCACTTTTCCAAGATGGCGCTCGTGCCAGATTCTCAAGGTATCGTAGATCTCCAAGTTTCTCGTTCTCCTTCCGAACCTGCGACCTGATGCAGTCGATGCCTCGAAGTAGCTCCGCTTCCTTCTGCAATATGAGGTTATGTGCCGCGAGCCTCGAACTCCTAAAATAGACGCGATTGGCTCTTTCCGTTTCGCAGCGCCACCATCGTTCCAATAGATTTCGTAGCATTTCAAAATCAGCCTGTCTCATTGATCCGGATGTGTCGTTTAATATAATTTTAAATTCCTTCTTCGCATTTTCCTTCTTCTTCTTCAAGGTTACCGGGCATTCAAATTTTTCATGGAAACTCATCCTCCCCAACCGTCGTACGTTCAGCAAAGCTTGCGCCTTTATTCTTGCGCGATATGCTCTATAAAATCTTTGAATCTTTATGGCACTCTCATTTAAGTTCCGTGGATATATTTTGTCCTCTTTCGAAGTAACGACGTTCCTCTTTCTGGTTGCTAGAATAATTTTATCCGTCACGCAAGGCACGCGACTAAGGTCGACCGAAACCTGGATGGATTTGTCGTGCGATACGTTTGTGGACTTATGATTGACACTTATGGTTTGGATTGATTTGCTGCTTCCTCTATCCCAAGGGCCTTTTGCGTAATTTGGTAAGGTCTGTGTACAGGCGTTGTGATATTCCGTTCTGGTTAGAATATTTCTCCAGCCACCAAGAAAAGCCTTCTTCGTGCTCTGGTCTTCTATCTCGATCACTATCACCATCTTCGCCTGGGCGAAACAAAGAGAGAACTATATTGAAAGTGAGAATACGGAAATTAAAGGAACAGAGAGAGAGGGAGAGAGAGAGAGAGAGAGAGAGAGGGACCAAGTACTAGAGAACGTGATTAAGAATAAGGATAATAGACAGTTCCTTGTCTCTCTCGCTAAATTCTTACAATCCTTGTAAAACTCAACCCTTGTCATTTTAACACGGAGCCGTAAGACAGTCAAAAGCAGAAGGTAGAGTAATTAAAATATTACGAAATGATCGTTTCGACCTTGCCGACTGAATAAACCAGTACATAAACTCCTATGTTCCTTGATGCTACAGTGTCTGACAATTGTTGGCTCAAATTGAACAGCAACGCAAAATCACTTTAAACACGAAAAAAGTATGTCTTTTCTTGGTCCCTTCAACGCCACCAAGCCGTCTATCCATCGACTACTTACTGACTTGAAGGAAGATCAGCCGGACTAGCAGCAGGATAAAAAAAAACACTTGAGAAGCGTCAGACCGAGAAAAAAAAGGTTAAAAGTCTGAAGTGCGCTGCTCAGTCGCGTCGTGAAACTTGCAGCGACTGAAAGCCCAGGCTTTAAATCCACGGTTGCTAATGGCAACCTGCTTGGTCGATTGTTTCAGATTGTTGGACTATTATTTTTCGATCCATAACCTCTCTCTTGCGTCTACGCCAGGTATCCATGATGTCTACATTTCTGATAGAACCAAGAAATTCCCAAGTGATAAATATACAAATGAAAGATTTTTTAAGACCCTTTTGAACCTTCTGGACCGTTAACTTTTATTAAATTATATTTAAAACTTTGATCTTGTAATCAGCTTCCAATGAGTCGCGCAGGAAACACTTCGATGCCAGAAATATATTTTGAACAACGTACCACGTATAAACAACAGTGCATTATATCTTAAATGCAATTCCCTGATAAAACGATAATGCGTTTATTGAATGGAATAAACCGATTCGATAATGAGAGCCACATTAACGCACTGAGAAATGGATTAAATAATATGTATATGGAACATGAAGCACCGCAAAGCAAATTGAATAATCCGATCATTACTAATAATTGCTCTGTAAAATTAGCGGCTAAATTAGCCGAAGAAAATTGCGCACACGATTTCGACATATTTAATACTACCGAAAGATAAGTACATTAAAAAAAAAAAAAAAAAAAAAGAGAACCAGGCTTTGCAGATTATTTATTCATTGCACATAATATGATTACTTGAGAAAACCTATAGAATCGTTAACGCAATAAACAGGATCATATTTTTCAATGGTTTTTGGTGCCTTGTAATCCTTCCTATCTTGAACCATGTAGTACCTACCAGATTCTCTATAATTCCGTTCAACCGCAATGAGATCACTAAAAATAATAAAAGATTCAAATTATTAATTGAGAGCCAAAAAAATTACTTGGCTCAAAAAATACTTACTGAAATTGACTCTTTGCCACTTGATGAGCAAGAAATATATTTCGCATTAGATGCTCCGAGTAAGTGCTTCTAAGATCCTCAAGGTGGTAATGCGTATCTGCTTCCGTTTCCGTCAAAAGAATGCAATTCCAGGGAGACCATTCCTCGTCAACGTAAAACCTGACCAACCTCAAGGCAAACAAATCCGCGTTCTCGCTAATAACCGAATGTCCATGCCATATGTCGTTAATGAGGCGATAAATACAAGACTCGCGTATCACGAAGGCCAAACTCGAGGAGCAATTCCTCCGGTGCTCGTCGGCTCGTATACGGCTCAGAAGATACGTGTAAGGATCGTAGTTTATGCGAGGAAGTTTACTGCCTCGTAGCCAGGAACAACCTGAAACAAACGTTACTCGTCAACTTGACGCAGTCGAGAAATTAACGGTATAACCACAGAGACATTTTTGCTCCTTGATACGACCGAAAATTGACATTTATTACCAGCAAATCTCAATTACAAGCTGACAACTCCGAAATAGTGTGAAATATGTAAAAGCAGCACCCGAGGTAAAGAGTGTACCGCATATAAGTGTCAAGTATAAATAAACATATAGTAACGATGATACTGTATATACATAGATATAAACCTACTTGTACAATATGGCACTCTCTTTGTTCTGACCTGAGCCGAGAATCTGCGATACGGAAGCAATTTTGTACAGCTCCTACAAAATTGTCTGTTGATTTCCAACGGCTCTCGTAATTCCTCGTCTCGAATGTCTTCAGTGGAATTACAGATACACGTTTGGGACTCACTCACAAAGTACAAGTAGGCATCTAGTAGACAGTATCCATTTTCATTCGTTGGGATCAGAGATGATAAGTGGCGAATGATTGACAATAAAATTGTAGGTTAGCTTAAACATTTCACATACTTGTTACCCTTTTTTGGAGATTACCACAGGCGAATCTCTTATTGCCTCGTGATAATAACGTTATCTCTTGATCCAACAGGTACGACAATTCCATCGTTGATTGACAATTATGTTGTTTTAATGAATTCCTTAGCAATATTAACGTCTCCATACGTTCCTCCACGTTAACATCGAGATTCCGTAAACTTTCATAAATGGCATTGTACTCCCGGGCTTTTTGCACTTTCATAGTAATCATCTCTATCGGCTTTCCTTTGTAACCGTTCCATTTAATGGAATTGCAATTGCTTATTAGAAATTGAAGAAGCTTCTTTTCCCCGTGAGCATTTGCGATTCTCTGTCTGTGCTTGTCAACGTCATTGAGCATCCTTACGGTTTTCTCGAGTATTTTACCGCTTTCTGTTCTCTGCGATGCATCGAAGTACTGCGCTTTCGTTCGGTTTGAGCAAGACGATCTCCAGTTGTCAATCAGGTTGTACAAAATATCGAAATCTGCTCTACTTCGCGGATTAACTTGTCTAAGTAGCTCCTGCTGATATCGACGACTGCAAAAGGAGAATCGCTTCTGATTCTGCGTGAGCATAAACATCTTCGGACTTACCGATAAAGCATACTCGACTCTTCCTCTAATTTTTTACAGCCTGCCACAGCTTCTCTGTATGTATTAGCGCATTCTTTGGCATACTTTAGCAGTCTATATGCTCTGTAATATCTTTGAATCGTTCGTACGCAGCCATCGATGTTTAATCTTGACTGCATTTCTTCGAACGTTTCGTAAGGACCGGCAGAGATATATTGGTCAGATACGTTAGGGACACAGCAGTCGGGTCTGAATGTATGAGAAAATTGTAATATCAAAGATAAAAATTATTCCAACCGATATTTCAATATGGTCCATTCAATGAAAACTGTTGCTTTAAAGACATTTCTACTCTGTCATACCGCCATGTTTGCGTTGCCTGATCGTAAGAAGGTTGCACAACTTGATCTCTAGTTTCCAAGGTTTGGCTTTCATGACTGCATTTTTTATCAATTTCTATGCCTTTTTTATGCTGTCCAGTCTGTGACGTGGCATTTACATATTCGGCACCGTTAATCCTGTTTCGCCAACCTCCTAAAAATGGCTTCTTGATTCTCCGATCCTCGAATTCAGTGTGCATCGTCATATTTTGGACTCTCGCCAATTTCTTCAGAATCAGAGAAATGCGATTCACACTTTTGCTCGCGTCATGATATACGTGAACCTTTGTTCGCCAGGCAAGAGATAATCCATCATCGGACAAGGATAGTGTATAGTAGTCCTGTTATAGAAATTACGAAGGAACCAAGTTTCAACGTGTCATGAAATCGAAAAAAAAACATCCGAAGGCATGATGGAACATTATTTTCGATAGTGCGGAACACCGATAATGATTTTCTATTATTTTCTTAGCTATCTAATCTATTAGAGCGAGACGATAATAAATCGTTAATGTTATACCGAATCGACCCGTTACATTTATTATACGGACAACGATTGCGCCATAAACTCTTTTTCCGAATGTCCATGTGCCGCGTATTCTTTTGTATAAATCATATTAAGTAAGTCTTTCTACACATTTATGTTATTAATATCCGTTACACGTGCAAAGTTTGCATCTGTCATTTTACATTGATACGTTATGCAGACAAAAATCATGCAGTACAGCTTGTCCATTGGAAATCATTATTATTTACATAAACGAGAAGTTTTTTAAAATTAAGAAAGTTTTGCAGTTGAAAGTAAAATAAATAATATTTCATTTAATTTCGAAACCAGAAACAGTTAAACACTTTATGACAATTTAGATAAGTTTTATCAAAGGGAAATGTTGATGGCTCGAGAAGTCGAACACTGGTGGTTCCTTAGAGTCTTTCTTGTGCCCACCGGCTAACAGCTTCAGGACAATAAAGTTTGTCTTGGAAACCTTCAGCAAGTCATTTATCTAAAATTAGGTTAAGAATTCATTAGAGCACAGGGAAAATAAATTTATACATCGAAATTCATGACTCTACCTCATTTACAATATTTGTATTTGCAGGATGCAATGATAATGCACGTTCCAACATATTCCTTGCTTGATGGAAATGACGGCATCCCGCAAGATATTGCATTTCACTCGTAACCTTCTCCTGTAAATTAAACTCAAAACGTGTAATTAAAATAATCATGCATAATTAAAAAAAAAAAAAAATAATCGATACTCACATTTCTCTTATGCATTTGCGCGTTTGTCATTTCCAAAAATTCTTGATAATGCACCGGCGGAGGTGTAAGAAGCGAAGAAAATGGTAATAATCTGTGCTCGTATCTCACACGTTCAGAATCAAATTGTGGTTCCGGAAGTGGTATTTTATCATCTATACGGAATCCGACCAATGCCTAAACTCATTAGATGAGAATTAATCCATATCTTTCATACGTATAGTCATAAGAACGTATTATAATTATTAAAACTAATTGAGAGAAAACTCATTCGATTACCTTGTAATATCCGCCGCAAATATTTTGCATAGCTTGGTACATCAATATTTCCAAATTATACGGTCTCGGGGCCGACTTCTTCTTTTTATTCTTAGAATTTTTCCTTCCACCGCGTCCTTTATGCGAATCGGTATGAACATCTTGTTCCATTAAGAACGAGTCGGCCCTCGTAATGGCGGACACTAGCCAGCCATACAAAAACTCGTACAAATACCAAAATATATAGTGATATTCATGAACAGAATACAATTCCAATTCAAAGCCACTTAATAAATACATCACCATTACTCTTAACGTATGATAAAGAATCCACGTTCCGAAGCAAGCAAGATGAGGCCTAGGGGTGTCACTTTTTAGCGATAGCGTATGTAAATATCCATCCACGCGTTCAGCCTACGAAACAAGGATACGATATTATTACTTAAAATATATACTCTGGTTAACTATACATATATTTATCCATACTGCTTTTATAAATACCTCATCTTGCAGCGTGGCGAAGTCTTCTAGCAGGTGGGCTAACTTATCCCTTTGCCTTGCTCTATTATGTCCACTAAGTTGCAAAAGACTCGCGAATAAGCTAACGCAATGAATGAGAAAACTATCGACATATTCTTTAGCCAAATGATTTTGGAGCAGCGTACTTTTAGGCATTAATGCCGGTGGAGCTATAAAGTTGCGCGCAGCATCTCTGAGAACGTCCATAAAGTTTTGTGTACCAAAGACTCGATTGGTCGTTGGCAGATAAACAATTTGTAGCATTGATCTTGAGAGTATGCAAGGACTCTGGCGAGAGAATTCTAAAAAGAAATCCTGCAAAGAAAATGTTTAACTGTAACTTTAAATGTACGTTCGATTTGCACAGCTCGTACTTACTAGAGCCCCATGGAAGCCAGTGTATCCTGTTATTTTAGTAACCATCTTAAAACGATTCAATAACTCGTCTATATATTCTAAGGCCTCGATCCTTGGTTTTATCTTAGTATATCTTGGAAATGTCGGAGGCAACAATCTTTGGTTTACCATGGGATCGAAGCCCATGATATTTGGATAATTTGCTGTAATGCATAACAGATTAGTGAGCGATCTTACGATATAAGCAACATTTTTTATCTATTATTCTTTATAAATTACTAACATGTTTCATCAGCATTTGCACCACGGTTAACTGTTTTACTCATCACTTGTATCATATCGGTACAATTCGATAACAACCTTTGGCAATCAGTTAAGTTTTGATGAAGCTGTTCCTTTCTTCCCATTAGGGATAACGTTTGATAGAACATTTTTGTAAATCTTATTCTTGCATAGAGAGCCAGCCCATCGTTATACTGTATTTAAAAGAAAATTATATTCCTCTATACATACAAGGGTCGCCAACGAAATATTCCTACCATAATATACTATTATTAAATATCTACTTACTTCTCTCTCTGTTTCATCGTCCACAGGCTTTATTCTACTTTTTCTATGTAATTCTTCTTCTACCTCCCGCAACATAGATATGGTTCTTTGCTCAGTAATATCCTCTTGCAGTCTATATCCGTATGTAACACTCTGAAAGTCTTCTTCCTCAAATACTAAGGCCTTATTGACACAATCTTTAATGACCTCAATTATCTTATATACAGCATAGCAGAATGTTTTCAACGGTTTATCACCGATCTGTCCAGGTTGTTGCAGATATAAATTTGTGAATACAGTTTGGGCCAAACTGTGTCCTTCCAGCCAAGAAACTATGCACGAATAAGTTGAGTCTATGATTCCTATTACTTCGGCTGAAGTTAAATTGTCTAATTTAATGGTGCCAGATTCTACAGCTTGTGCAAATGTATATGGCTTGTTGTTTCCACGATTACAAAGCATTCCTGCATCCATTTTTGGATCCATCATCTCGATTGCTGACATCGCTTCAAAGAGACCAAACAGCTCATCGTGTAATAGCTCTCCCAGCTCTAGACCTAATAAGAAATTGAATAAATAATATTGATTTAAGAACCTGATTAAAGTAATTGAATTCTGTTCAAAACACATTGGATATACTGCGAACATTACTTGTACTCCAGGTGTCATGTATATCAATATCATTAAGACAATCACTATCAAATATATTAGTAAATGATAACCTGTGATGGCGTCGAAAAATTCTTTGGTGATGTCCGTCCAATTGTATGTGATTTGATCAATCCTATGATGAAAATATTTAATGTCAGTTAGAAATTCCCGCCGCATATAGTGGCATAAGTATGGTAGACATTAGGTTATTCACTTAGATCATGTCATTGGAATTATTTTATAAGGATTTTAGAATTTACTAATTGTAGAAAGTTATTACGAAAATAACATAAACTCCAAATTTATATTTGTATCGTCAACTTACTGGGATTCTTTGTCATCGTTTACATCTACAGAATTTGGATCCTCTGCCATTGTCGCCATTTTCGTGGACTGATCTCTTTAACAGTCGATTACACCAAACCTTACAAGCAAAAATCCCCATTAAAACTATAAACCACTCTGAATACGAATTGTTTTATTTTAAGCAATCCTACACTAATCACAGTTTATCAAATTAATCATTAAACATAATAGCGTTTGTACAGGAACTTTATTAGGGAAAGACTTCTTGAATGAAATCAATTTTATTCATAAGATTGCTCGTTACAAATATCAATTTATAAACTAAATAGATAGTACATCAGATCACTATGATCTTATCACAACTTTCTTTAATTACAACCACATCACGTATTTAAATCGGGTTTCATTGAAGAACTAAACAAATCCAGTTGCCATGAAATCTTATTTACCGCGGGTGGTATCATCAAATGTGGTTCTAGAATAATACATTATGTTTTGTTATTTAGTTCACTACAAGATGCCTGTATATCCTTACCTATTAAATTCTCTGGCACATTAATTTGATCCAATTGTGGAATTAAAGCATCCGGTCTATCCCCCTGAAATACAGAATTGTAAAACAATAATAATACTATATACAGATCATAGTAATCGTTACATTAACTTTCATACCATTTCCATAGATTTGCAGGTAGAATCTTTATTCCAAATTTCAGATTGCCTTGCTCTTAGTATACTTAGTAATTGGGTAAGACAATTTTGAAGCTTCTGTGCACATTCGTCTTCATAAAAGTGCAACAAGACTTGAGACAATGCATGAATCTCTCCTGAAAATCAAAAGAAAAATTTATTTTCTCCACTGAATCCATATAATGCAATAAAATTGCAATAGTCTGAGAAAGCGTATAACATATATCAACCTCTTAATCCATATGCATTTGTCACAAGTTGGTGAAGAGTACGTATTAATCCCAAATCTTCGTAGGCACTTCCCTCCTTCATACTCAAAAGTTTTCGTTCATGTTTCCTACGATTCTTACTCGACCTGTAGCTTCGTCTAGACATATTACATATTTCATACAGTGAGACGAAATCGATGCGCATAATAAATCAATTCTTAATTTGCTATGTACCCAGAGGATCTCGAGGATTGTGAACCTCGACTACTCAGAGAGCCAGCCACACTACTTGTGTCACTGAATAAATCACTGTCTCCTCTTGCAGCAGTTGCTTCGTGATCCCATTCGTCTCCGTCTATAAGATGCATCTGCTTTGCAGCTTTTTCTCCTCGAACCACATTGAGTCTATTCGTATGCTTTTCAAAATCTTCTTTATATTTATTTATTTGTGATAACAAATAATCTGCATGTTCCTGTACCCCTGGCTTCACGTGTGTTTCTAACAAAGTTCACCGTTGTTTTATGAACTGTATTGACATGTTCGATGCAGAATTTACATTTTTATATATTCCGTACATACCAATCAGATCCTTACGCTGATTGGAATAAGCTATTCTCATTGCGTTACTCCATTTCTTGCCTTCGCATAAAGTAGCTACAGTATCCTCAATATTTTGCAAATGATTCATTAAGATTTCAGCAGCCTCTACGTATCGACGATCATCCTTCAATTTCGACACAAGGTCCTCATACAAAATATGTAAATCTGTAATACTATAAAAAGAATAGGACATAAATATAGAACTAGTTTCATTATAAATGACAGTCTGATAAATATTACATGAAAAAAATCAGTTTTACTTCAGCTTTAATCTTGTTGCAATAATAATAGCTTCTTGCCAGTTGCCAGCTAATTTATAAGCATTCAGTGCATTCTGCAGATTATCACTTCTGCAGAACATAATCGCTGCTTCACGGTATTTCTTTTGACCTAATAAATATTCACCGAACAACTTTGCCACATCTTTGTACTCTTGGCTGTTTTTCTCAAAGAGCTTTAAAGCTTGCACATATAAACGATGAGTGCGTATCAATTCAATGCACTCATTGAATTTCTCAGGAATTTTAGAAATATGCTTCAAAGCTGATTCATAACGTTTAAGATACTTATCTATCGAGTACTTCATGTAATTTTCCTCCAAGTTTTTCAGACTATTTAACAGCGGAATATATTCCTTAGGATCCTTTTGAGATTTTGATGCAACGAACATGGTCAGATCAAAATCATACATGCCTAGAGCCACACTGAATAATACATTCACATCCACTAAGTATAACAAGTACTTCAGAGCTTCCTCCGAAGTGTTATGTAGTTGATCATTATTATCGTCTTCGACTTTCTTTACTTGTTTTATCTTTCCAAGGGCCGCCTCAAGGCCTTTTAATTCTTGTCTTTTAACTAAACTTGTTAAAATTGGCTGTATCAATTTATCCGCATTCTGACAGTTCTCCATTATATCTCGCAGAAGCGCACAAACTAGTTCCACTTTATTTGATTTGTTTTCCAATGATCCGGACTGAGTATTGGCGATCTTTGACATTCGATCTGGATAACAACTTGCATATATCGTTGTACTAACATCTTCGTCTTGCAATTCAGATAAAAAGACACTCAGCCAACTCGGTTTCTTAACATCTTCAATGAATTTCTTAGCGTTCTGAATGAACCGTGAAGGGTCGTGATCGTATATTAGATTCAAATTGATACGCTGCTTTCTGATGAGTTCAAAAGCAGCAAAGTAATTTAAATCATCGAGATGATTTCCAATGATATATAGCAATAAAGCTCTGGGCTGTATACATTCTAAATTTCCACGAGGCATCTGTAAGATAGTTCTAGTATCCTTAGGAACAGCTAGAATCAGATTCGATCCTCTTTCTACTCGTCTCACGCTTAAACCTAGAAACAAGTCGTCAAGTAGAATCTGCGGCCAAGTACTACCAATAATTATTTCAACAGACCTATAGATGTTTTATCGCATTCATCTTCCCACGGTTTCACAGTCAAATCTTGAGTGAACAATTGTTGTAATCCTCTTTCATCTAAAGTCACGCAAATCAGCGCGTGCTGAAGTGTAGTAAGCAGCAAGAATTCTGTGTGAACGCACAGGCTTGTGATATTATTGGCGACTTCCTTTCCATCAATGTAGAGCCGATTTCTTTCAGTTCTGGAGACGATTACAAGTTTTTTTCCAATTGTCACTATCTGGACTTGAGAGCACGACTCTGGAAATACTATTTCTGTTGGAACAATGCCCTCGTGTTCGGAATATGTAAAAACAGATCCCTCCATAACTATGTATGCTGTGTCCTTATCGGGACTGGGAACTATGTGCTCGATGAGACCATCCATAACATGAGTTTCTCTATAATATAATGAGAAGGAAATTCTGTTTATTTGAATATCAGTTTAAACGGGGGGGGGGGGGGGAGAGAGACTAATAATCGAACTTACTCAACAGCAATGGAGATATCTCTTCCAGTGGAGAGACCATCCACACGTAAAATGCACAGAAAAGAATGTGCGTTTAACGATAAGGAACACAAGATTTTATTCTTTTTGAACCATAAAAAATGATGCATAATGAATGACATATTTTGAGGAGCGGCTTTTGGTACTTCCCAATTAATGTCACACGTGGTAACATGATCGTATTTCAATTCTACAGATTTCTGTACAGAAAAATATATAAACTTTTTAAGATAAATATGAATAACCCGACTGACATTTTAAACTTGTATGATTTAAATAATACGTACGTCGATATATCCATAGAAAACTATTTGGTTATTGCTCAAAACGCAGAACATTGCATTTGAATTTATCCAAGAATCATCATCGCCATTGTCAGGACCAAAAACGATTGAATTTATAGGCTGATCAACTTGAATAACTTGATGTGCCATTGGCGGTGGGACGATGCCGATTCTAAATCCTGTCAGTAAGGCTTTATTCCCGTCAATAACGCCAACTAAAGCTTTATCTGCCACATCTTGTGCTCTGCTCCCATCGGTCACCCAACGAAACATGTAAGTTATTAAATTTTGAGCTGTTAGGACATGCAGTCTTTTTCCACACCGGAGCATTGAACTCCATGAGAGATAAATCACAGCATTTTCCTTGGAAAACGAAATTGTTTGTTTCAAATACCAATGATAATTGTTTTGTGTCCATAATTGGATCAATGTGGTATCATCAATTATTTTTTGACACCATACTGTCAAAACATCTGAATCATTTGACCATAACACCTCCTTTACCTGCAACAAAGGATTCCCACATGAAGTGGTTGTCCCAATTATTTTTTCATAACTTTGCACTTCATAAGATCAATAACAATATATAATGACACATACATTTATTTCTTTTGGCTCAAATGGTAGGGAAAAATCACCGTGTTTCAACCCGTTCTTCTCAAAAAATGCTATTACGTGTTTGTTTGGCAGTCTCTGAGTACTTGCTATTAGATTACCCAGTGGTCTCCAAGACAAATGCTCCTCTAAACCATTGATTGTTTCACTGGTGTATTGTACAATGCCTTCCCGATTAAATACTTTGAAACAACGAATTCTTGTTTCCTTTAACAAAATACTAACAGCAAACATAGTACCATCGCCCCTCCAGGTAATTCTAGGTATTCCATTATCCAATTCAGTTTTTTCTACAACCGCTGGTTTGCTTTTGGCAGCAGCTTTACCTTCGGAGCCATGAAACTGTGTTTCCTTCTTTCCCCAGCCAACAGTAACAAATTGTTTTTCTCCAAAATCAGGAGCATTCGGATCTACCTAAAAGAATTGCGATGTAGTAAGATACCATGGCGACTAATATTTAAGCTTTTATCTGTCAGTTTTATTATTACCTCTGATATAATATGAAAATTTGTTGTCATAGTAATAACAGTTTCACTGCCCGTAACCAAAATCAGAATTTCCTGATCAGGGCTAAGTTTTATACGCTGTATTCCATCACTATTTTTCATGGCAAGATCGCTTTCAGTTTTTAATTCTGTATCTATAGCAAGTAAAGCACCAGAATTGTATGCGCAAAACACCTGTTGCAAAGTACTGCAATATTCCAGTCCAACTGGTACGGCATTATCATCTATATCCACTTTGACCAACATCATTGCTTCTTTGCTATTACAGTTAATAACAAAAAGACTATTTCCTTTCAAGATGTATAAGTCATCGTTATCTGGATTGTTACAGCAGAGAAGATTTGAGTTTGCACAATGACATAATTCTTCACAACTGAATTCCTCCAAACGGTAAACGTTTTGGTAAAGTACCGTCAAATTCTTCATGATTAAAAGTCAGCTTCTTTACAACAATTAGATGAACTTATCAATTGACACACTCTTCGCTAAAGATTATTATGACTACACGTGAGAAGAGTGAAACAAAGTGAAGACACAAAATACGTGCACAAATGTTTCGTGGGATCTACTCAATCTACTGCAATCAACTGCAATGCTGCAATCTAGAAGCAGAGCTACACAGAGCTACGAGTCTTGAATTTGCTAAAAGTTTCGCAACTAACTTGCTAGATGGCACCACCGTTCCCAACAATCGGACGGCTATTTACATTGCGCCCAAGTAGAATGTGTAACTACTTCAATATTTAATATACATTAGTAAAATGAAGTAACAATTAGCAAAATATGAAGGAACACGTAAAGACTGTTAAATAAATAAATTTAATTGCAGTTCGATAGCACTTTGGCTATACCAATTAAAGGATTGCATGTAACCCCGGCATTTTGCGCAAGTAAAAGAATGTTGTGTAAATAATGATAGCGGCGTATGATTTATTACGCAAGAAAACCGAACGTAATTGGTCGAAGCAACAGAAGCCATAAACGAAGTAGCCAATGAGTAGCCAGATACTGCATAAGTGCCGAGCGATGACGCGTGCGCGCGTGTGTGTAAAAGTGGGTAAAAGTTGAAACTGATGGTGGCGTCGCTGCGGCTCCGTTTCCGTTGACTCTGCTGTTCGCTGCTGTTGACTAAAGTAGTCCGAGTAGTCCGAGTAGTCCGAATCGTAATCGTGGAGCGTTTTGTGTTCTCTAACCGTAAAGGCTCGTTCGACAGGACGCGGTGTTGCTCTACGCCAAGTGAATGATTCGGTAAGTGCGAAAAAGTGCTTGTGTGTTGTCGAACGATTGAAATAGTGCGGAAGTAGAATAAACGTGCTCGAAAATGTCGACGAAAACGAGCAAAAAGACTGTGGTAACATCTTCGAGCGTGAGCTCCGCGCAGTCGCCACAGCCCAGCACCTCGACGCCGATCGGTCGGCGTCCTGGCAGCCCGCTAAGCCCAACCCGTTATTCTCGTCTTCAAGAAAAGCAGGATCTGCAGAATCTCAATGATCGTTTGGCATGCTACATTGAGAAAGTACGTCACCTCGAAGCGGAGAATTCGCGACTCACCCGGGAGGTCCAGACCACCCAGGAGACTGTCACACGGGAGGTGTCCAATATCAAATCTATGTATGAACACGAATTATCCGATGCCCGAAAACTCCTCGACGATACTGCCAGAGAAAGAGCAAAGCTTGAAATCGACACTAAACGTCTTTGGGACGATAACGAAGACCTTAAAACTAAGTAAGTATTTCTTACATGTTGGCTTACAGATAGGCTCAAAATATATCCAAGTCCAAGTATATATCAAAAATATATAAAAGTCTCCGAGTCAAGCTGTTTTTATAACTTATAATTTGGATAACGATTTGTTCTTTGCCCCAGGCTTTTTCATAATTATAATACAAATCACTGTGTTTCATTAAACTATATAATGCGGTGTAGAACTAATGTTAGATAAAAGAGCTCGAAAGTATTTCTGGGTTCGGCTTATAAAGAGAACATTAAGAGATATCATCTATGATATAGAGGCTAGAGAATGTGTACACGGAAGGTACATCTCGATTCTAAAAATTAAAGTAAATCCAATATGTATAAGTAACTATGCTACCGAGCCTTGGACTCTATTCTCACAGTACGTGAAAGATTTCCTGTTTTTCCATTTCGATTAAATTATTTTGAAATGCCAATTATAATCCCAGAAATCCTGTCATTTGCAATGGCAATTCTAGATCCAACAGATAGAAAAGTGTTTCTGAAGATAAGGTAAAAGTAGGTCAGCATTAGGGAAGCGCGAGCCCTGTCGTGCGAACTGCCCGTATATTCTAAATGCAATAAAATTTAGGGGATCAATACTTAAAACCGTTATACATAACAGTCTGCCACATTGTTGTAGCCTTAGACAAACTAAGACATTAGAGCTGACGAAGTTTAATGTAAGCAAGACAATAAATACATCGGCGTCTAAAATATCGTTGAAAATCTCGCTTCTAAGAATTCCATAGGACATACAAAAATAATGTATGCCAAATAAAAAATTTAATACCAGAAAAGTCACGTCTACAATGTCGAATTATTTCTCACGTAAATACCGGCTAAGCGGCCCGAACGTGGAACAAATCGAACGTGACGCTACTACGAGGAGTTGCGTCACTCTTACTATACGGTGATGATGTCACCCGACATATTTTCCATCCTGAAAACATTGGCTCTCGCGATCCTCGAGAGAGCGGCACAGCGTTATTTTTATCCATCGGTAATGCCACCAGGCATTACTTCGATTTCATAAATTGAATTCCGGAAAATGATAAAAATCTAGAGGTTACTTTAAAAAATATATCATTCTCACGATTCAACGGTATCCGAAAACCATCCATTTTTTTCACAGCACGAACCCTTTGCATCGAATAAACAAAATTTAAATGACTCAGGATCAACATTATGTATCTGGGCTCGAATTATAATCCCGATTGGATTGAAGTTGTTTTATCAAAATACAACTATGCCAATGTCTAATTTTACATCCGCCAAGTAATTCCAGTTATCCAAATGACTCTGGTGATAAGTGCATCTATTAATGCGCCAATGTATACACGAGAAGCTCCAAGCAAATCACGTCTATTTCGAGATGTGATTAGCTAATCGTAAATTCAGGGGCACAAAAACACACAGGATGACCTCAAAACAGAAATGGTTGCTGCTGCCCAATGGGTATAGAGTGAATAAAGTGTGTCTACGGAAATGTCTATGACATCATGTCGTTGGGTCCCCGTCATTATTATTCCGGCATAAACGGATCTAACAATAAGGTCTCGTCCACAATAATTGAGCAACGCTCTCCGAGTTTCCCAAGAAAGTTCACAAGACGGATAGAAACTGCTGTTTTATCCGTATCTCTTGTGTGAATTTATACACATATATTGGCAAACTTATCAGAAACTTGCGTTATGCAAGTCAAGTTTACAAGTTGCAAATCGCCTTTGATGAGAAAGAATTTTTGAAGGAAGTCATAATTCTTCTTGGGAATAAGGAAGTTTCTGAAATATTGAACATTAAGAATGTTCTATTAATAACTTCATAAGATTGTTAGACTGCGAGAATGATAAACACGTGGGACGCATGCAATGTTGCGTGTGCATACACTGTGCGTCCTACTTGGACTGCACTTGACATTGCGGGTACTGCCTTCATGATCCAGTGGTACATGCACTTGTTGCAAGTCCCACGCTTATGGCGGTTAGGTTAGGTTGCTTTTATTTCTATCCGTATAGCGAAATTGTCTTTACTGCAGTCACGTGCATAGGTACGTCTGAGATTGACTTTGTGGCTAATATCTATGTAAAATAAAGGCGACTTCGCAAGTAATATTAGATCGATGACGATCACGGCGTGAAATGTAAATCTCTATGTGGGTCAAACCGTTTAAAATAGTGAGGACAAACACGCGATCCTTTAGACGCATCGCTGTTGTTAAAAATGCTGCTTAATGATTTTATGCAATTTTAACTGATCTTTATTTCTCTTTTTTTTTATTTTCGAGTAACTTGATGAGCAACCTTTTTTCTTCAAGTACAGTAATGTCTGACATGTGCAAAACAATTTGAAACCGACGACATCGGCAGATACCGTCTGTCGTCAGTGCGTGTGCGCGTCTGTGTGTCCCTTTATGGTTTTGAACAAGTAGGCCAAGGATATCAAGGTGGAATCAGTAAAAGTTAGTTTATCGTGACCCGGTCTTTTATCGGTATCGTACCTTACGGTGTACGTGTCTCAAGAGAAAACCTTGTGCTGGGTTCGGTGTAAATAAAAGAAAATCTGCGTATTTTTTCTCTTATGAAATTCAGATTTCCCGCTCGCTCGCGACGCCGATTCGTCACGTGAATAGGAGACCGGAAAGATATACATATAATTATTTGCAACAAGGACGAAGATCGGTGACGCCTTGCGTAACACTTTTATATTTTCTGTGGCATTCAAATTTTTTTCCAAAATATGCTAATTTTCTTCGCGATTTTGTTGCCTGACGTCATTGCTTCATTGTTGACGATTATCGCATCGTTCACATTTTTTCTTTAATCGTTTTTACATTTTACGCTCCGCAGTCATTCGGTATTCGAAAGATACGCAAATTGGATTCATTAAGAAACTTTACTCCATGAGTATTAAATTTAGATTGACCTATTTTCAATGTTATTCATAGCTGTATAATTAAATTCTGCATGTGCCGTTTCTTTTTATTCGTCTTGCTCGCCTTTATATCTTAATGTTTCGTTTGGCATTCGGCCCAGCAACGATTTCTAAAAATCTCTCCACGATGCTGCGACCTGACGAAATATCCGCTGGGCTCTCAAGGAATTCTTGAGAAACTATAGTATGCTACTGTATCATCACAGTTTATCATATTCTTTGTATTTTTAATTTTGTTTATAGTGCCGCTAGTATTTATATAGAGTTTCGACTACTTGCTGTCAGATGATTAGTGGGTCCTTGATAATTTCCTATTGAGACGTGTATAATATTTTGGACTCAGTCCTCGTGTCGTTACTAAATACTTCAATAATTTAGGAACCTGTTCACATAAGCAGTATGGAGCGATATTTCATAATTGTTAAGTTCTTGGAGAATTGCGCCGGTACGTTGATTCACTTGTACGAATTCTTTTGCGGAATCTAATCTTGAGGTTGAAATTGTCCGATTAATCTGACAATTAATAAATGAGAGGTGGATTTTTTTCTGACAGCTTTCGGTGCATCAACGAAATTGACAAAGGAGCTTCTGATACATTTTAATAAATGAATTTTATTTCAGATTAGAAAAGAAGACCAAGGATCTACTGATCGTCGAAGGAAATTTAATGATCTATGAAACACGCTGTGGCGACCTTCAATCCAAGTTCAATCAGTCGCAGGCTGAACGTAAGAAGCTCGCTGAAAGAGAAAGAGAACTCGAGAAGGAAGTTGAGCGACTAAAGGCTCTTCTGGACGATGCTCGTAAGCATCTTGAGGAGGAGACCCTGCAGCGTATCGATCTTGAAAATAATATTCAAAGCCTCAAGGAAGACATTAGCTTTAAAGATCAAGTTTATCAACAGGAACTCACTGAGACTCGTACAAGACGCCAGGTCGGTTATAAATGATATATTTGATGTTGTAAAGAAAATTCTAATTGGCTCCTGATGAAGATCTTGAGAGAAGTTGAGATCGTTGTGCATTGGTGGTGATAAAGTTAATTTTATTTCTTAGGTGGAAATTTCGGAGATCGATGGTCGCCTCGCTGAACAGTACGAAGCGAAGCTGCAACAATCCCTTCAAGAGCTGCGCGATCAGTATGAAGCGCAGATGCGGGCGAATCGCGAGGAGATCGAGTTGCTGTACGAAAACAAAATCAAAAACCTTACGTCCCATGCGCAACGTAACAGCGGTGCTGCCAGTTTGGCTGTTGAGGAATTACGTCAGACTAGATCTCGAATCGATGGTCTGAACCAACGCATCAGCGAACTCGAAGCCTCCAACAATGCCCTCAACGCCCGTATTAGGTATTTTGTCCATTGTCAACAATGACTGTTCTTGTTTAGTACCGATGTGCCTAAACCTATGTAGAATTTATAGTACATTTACACTAGCCTGAAGTAGATGTATAAGTCATGATATCGATTTACAGGGATTTGGAGAACATACGCGAGAATGAAAGGGCTCGTCACGCTGAGGGTTTGGCTGCTCTGGAAGCCGAATTAGCCCGAATGCGCGACGAAATGGCTCAACAACTTCAGGAATACCAGGATCTCATGGATATTAAGGTCGCTTTGGATCTCGAGATTGCTGCTTACAGAAAACTCTTGGAATCTGAGGAAGCTAGGTAAGGAGTCACTGATACGATGATGCTTCGACGTGGTAAACATTGAACATTGCTTTCTGGTTTTTTCTGTAGTCGTATTATTAATTAATAAAATGTACAGATTAAATATTACACCGATGCAGTCACCGAGCTCATCCGTCTCGGGAGGAAGGACCACACCTTCCAGACACACCCCGCTTCGTGGTGGAAAGAGAAAGCGCACCCTGTTGGAGGAAAGCGAAGAGCGTAGCAGTAGTGACTACAGCGTTTCCGGTACAACAAGAGGTGACGTTGAAATAACCGAAGCGGATCCTCAGGGTCGATTTGTCAAGCTGACCAACAAGGGGAACAAGGTAGACAAATATTCCGTACATATTCTGGGTAGCATTATCATAATCTAAAAAAGTCAGTGACCCTCCAAAAAAAAACTGTACTACAGGAACTGGTGCTTAGTGGATGGCAAGTGATCCGCAAAGCTGGTACATTGGAGACAGTTTATAAGTTTCATCGTACTGCCAAGATCGAACCTGGTGCCAATGTTACGGTGTGGTCAGCGGATATTGGTGCCAGTCACGAACCACCATCCAATCTTGTCATGAAGGGCCAGAAATGGTTCGTTGCCGACAACATGACAACTACTCTTCTTAATAATGAGGGAGAGGTAGGTTTGCTTCTTGATTTAATTAAATACAGAATTTCATGCGAGAGACGTTTTTTTTTTTACTTTTTCTTTTTTATTACAGGAAGTAGCCGTGTCTGAACGCAAGAGACAACAGTTGTCCACTTCTCTGTCTCGACATAGAGAAAACTTGGGGTTTAGACCCTCCGAAGAACTTCACCATCAACAGGTAGCCGACTGTGGATATTACTCATAACTATTAAATACATCAGACATATGACAAAGTAGATTTGCCTGCGCGTCTTTTAAATAATTTATTTTGCATGAAATTATCTTCCTAAGGGTCTCAGTGGGAAACTGTATCTTATTAGAAACTCGTGTATCCAGTGTAGTGTAATCAGAACTATTTGAACGATCTCAAGAATACTTGAACGACAATTATTTATATCTTAGGTGTGAACGAGTGTCGAAGCGAATATGAAATTCGATGCATCTGCCGGCCACTTAATAAATTCAATGCGAATAAAGATATGTGTAGTCTAATGTGGGGGGTTATGTCTTATCAATGTTGACTTCTTGTTTCATAGAGAAGATATCTCTACCCGTATTAAGCGTGCGGGGTCACGGCTCTGACGGGCAGCCTATGTAAGTTGTACTCACGTACTCAGATGTTCAGATGTTCAGTCATTTCTCTATCAATTAATCAATACATTATCATAATATATAATACTATAATTAAAAAAAAAAAAAAGAAAATGAATATATGGCTTCGATATATTGGTAGTTCTCTCATTACGCACTATGCATTTACTGCTCACGCTTCACTAAAACTTCATCTATTTCGAAAGTAATATTATTGTTATTATTGTCGTTATCAAGAAGTACCACCCTCACGCATAATCACATTATCTTTGAATTTGAAAATTTGTTGCTGCCCACGATTCATCTGATTTCAAATTCGACTGTTCATTGTAATGGAAATTATTCTGTTCCTTGTATTGCAGTTTGAGAATAATGTAGATAGAAATAGGGCAATCGCTAGACTTTATTAATATACAGTATTCTTTCTAGTCTTGTATTGTCGGTGTGGCTTTCGTACGGATTTCATATTTCATTTGATCGAATTTTTAGCGAGAATATGGTATATTCTCTATTATATGATTTAAGTAGTTGAAGATCCTCAATTGAAATTCATTAACGTCGTCCGTTCATCCTAGAACAAAGTGCAGCAAGGGGAAATCATTCTATGGTAACAATTGCAGGGACACTCGAATTTGAAACAGACTATGTCGCATGGTTGAGAATTCGTTAAAAAATTATTGGACAAAATTGATAAGAATTGAAGAATTGAAGATTCGTAATTTCTCTAATGAAAGAAAAATTCGTCAGATTTTATTATTGGGCAAACGGCAGTTACTACATTTACATACCGTATACTACCGGGTGGGACGATGGAATCTGATAAAATTTTCTTCTAGATGACGCGTGCACATTGGAATGACTTCCTGAATAAATAAATGCTTGGTATCACCAGTCATGTAACCTACTTTGTTCGAATCACAGGACGTTCTAATAAGTTCGTTGATGCAGTAAACGAAAAGAGATAGAAATAGGCAATGCAAGGGATACAATGCCCGACGATCAAAATCAAACTGTACTTTGATACGGCAATTTACAAAGAGTTGCTTGCATTATCGTGACTAATAAAAATTAAGAAATAAAGAAGGATAAAAAGCCAACGGGCACTGGTGATGCAATTTCGCTAGGCATGCTGGGCTGGTTCTGTCTCGGGTAACACGAAATAATAAAAAATCCCTAAATAATAAACATTTTTTTTATTCTTTGTTACAGGGAGACCCACAAGGTGAGGAGCGTTGCCGTCTTATGTGAAGCTAAGAGTTGGGAGTTACAAAAAAAATCAAATTTGAGATTTCTAGATAAACTTTGTATGGTAACGGGTTTGCGTCACACTGCAAGGTATCAGGTCAGGAATCGAGACGACACATAGTGTCTCAAGTAACAAATAGGAAAGAGAAAAAGGAAAAACACAAGGAAAAAAAAGGAATGCGGCATGTTATCATCGTAATCTCAAAATAAAGACTGTCTCGGATATTTGAATTTTCGTGCAGGAGCTCAATGGACGCTAAGCAAAGACATCTTGTCGTGCGATTTTTTACACAGATCAATTATAATATTGGATATTGCGATTGTGCAATGTGTCAGTAAAAAGGGGGGGGGGGGGAGAGAAAAGGATGGATGAATCAATGACAGGCGTGAAAGCATAAATAGAATTCTGAGCTCAAATTTAATTTGGGAATACGTCGTAACCGTAACATGCCTTATTTATGCGTATATATCGTATGAAGAGTAAAAAAAAACCTATGGATGGCGAAACACCTGATCTATTATATATATATATATTATATTAAAAAAATGAATCGGGGAAGATTAAAAAATGATTAGAAGCAAAATATTATAGACCGTGCATCGAGAAATGTCTATAAATGTTCTCTACGTTCTCTTATTCGATTAGCATTCTTTGTCCACCTTAACGATTAAACTTTACCAAGTATAGATCGATCAATGAACGATAGTAAGAGCCATGCCAAAAGATCTAATTGTATTTCGGATCCGTGGTGCGAAAAATCTTTCTCCGCAATTTTTACATTTCCTTCCTCTCTCCTTTGTTTCTCGTCGATTGCTTCGTTCACTTTTTTTCTGCTTTTTCGTTTCTTTTTCACTTTCGCTATGACGCAAGGAACCGAAGTAGCAACGATCGACAGATTTTATTTTCACGTTCATGTCACTCGTGGAAATCGTTGATGGATCGTCTACCGTTAATTATCGTCGACGGAAACAATTGAAAAAAAAAGAAACCATTAAAATGTGCATTTATTTTAATTGCCTTTGAACGACGACAGCCGCAGGTGCACACAAATTTAATATATCTTTTTTTTTTACTGTACTCATCCTTTATATCCGTTACTAATTGATAATAATTAATAATATTAATAATAATAAAATAATCGATTAACCGTACAAATATTTTCGTATTCTTTATTTCTATTAATTATTAATTGTACTAGAAGAAAAACAAATGGAATCGACCTATATGTAGCGCGTGTGCGCGCATTTAGTATGCGTGTTGTACGTGTTGCACAAAAAACTTAATAATACAATAAAATGAACACTTTTACATTTGTACAATTAATCCATAAACTGGCCAATCGTTTATTCTAATTAAAATGGGGGCAAAAGGAAGTGTACGATCGTTTAATTATTGTGCAAATAGAAATAGTATCGAAAAAGTCATTCATTCCAGAGACTGTTGTACGTTATTGATTTTCAATCTGTTAGCTCACGTTCAATCGATATTTTGGTTGTTCTGCGGAATAAGGTAAAGAGAACTTCTCTACAGTGTTCATTTTCTATCCATTTCATAGTAGCGTTAGATTATATAGAGAGGGAGAGTGAGAGAGAGATTAAGAGAGAGCAATATCTTTATAAATATCAAATGCCTTTTTTATTTTTTGACAAAGCTGTAAGTTGCACTGTATTACTGTATACTACAAATTGTGTGTAATAAAGATGAAAAATGTAAAGGCCAGTAAACTTGTTTCTATTTTATAATTTCTAATTATTCATTCTTTCAATTCCTTAGTCCCTTAACACCTAAAAATCAGAAATCCTGGCCAGGAATATTTTGAAGTACTAGAAGTTGCGCACAAATCCGTCGCGCGTGGGGTGAGCGCCGGTCTTCTATACTGGTTTCTTGGAATCACCCCTCCTCTCATCCCTTTCAAGCCTTCTTCTCTCTCTATACTTATTTCTTCTTTACCTTCTTATTTCTTTTAACTATCATTCTTTACTTTTATCATTTATCTCTTTCCTTATTTTTTCTCCCCTTTTATACTTCTATTCTCCTCCCTTTTCTACTTGTTGACTTTTTTATTTCTATCTTCCTTTCAATTTCTCGTTTCACTCTGTGCCCTCTTACTTTCCATTGTGCATGTCTTACACTTCCTATTCCTTTAGTCGGGTCGAGCATACGGCGGCCTTGAGCCCCCTTAGGGTATCTAAAGCCATGGTCTTTCGTGTAGTGAATCTAACCAGATGTCTAGCTCCCGCGTATTTAGTATAATTTGTTCGCTTTGCTAAAAACGCTCCAACATGTCGTTGACCTTTGAGCACTCGTGTGGGTAAAGACGATCCTATGTGTCGGTGGGGAGGTCGTGCGGGGTAGTCCGTTGACTCCATGACTCTGGGTAAAGTCCTACTTGTGCTTGTGCTTGGGGGTCGGCTTCACTTGGGGTAGGTGCGGGTGCTATTGAGCACCTGCTAGTCTAAAGTCGCCCTCTGTCGGAGACATTTTGCGTGGGGATCGATGGCTGACGGGGTCCGTCGCCGGCGGCGGACGCGGTCCCTTACGTCTAACCCCCTGAGCTTGCTCGGGGGGAACGGACGGAGGTTGCAGCTTCAAATATCGTCCTTCGGGATGTCCTGGCGGTGCTCGCAAGAGCATCGTTGGGTGCTGCGCCCGACTAGGGGTAGACCTTTCGCGTTTAACTTATCCCTTGTGCGTTTAATTAACCTTAACTTTTTCGCGTTTAACTTACCTTATCCCTTTTTGCGTTTTTCTTATCCCTCGACCCGACTTCCTTTCCTTCCTGAGGTTTTTCCCCCCTAGTCCTGTGCGCAAAGGCCAATTCAATAACTTTGATTTCTTGAGTATGGTGTGCTATCGCAATTTGAACTGTACCAGCCTCTTCTACGGACCTTTCTGACTTTCTGCCTTAACAGATCTTTAAAAATTTCAAGGAAAAAGCCGTGGAACCAACCCTTTCAGAGATACAGTCTCCAAAACGTGCAAATTCGAGTATTTTCTAGATTCAATAACTTTGATTTCTTGAGTATGGTGTGCTATTGCAATTTGAACTGTACAGTGGGATGCAAAAATGGTCGGTAGCGGGTTTGACGCGGTGCGGTGAGGTAAGAGAGGAGATTGGGCGGCGCCTGCTCTCCTATCTCGGCCTGTGTGTGCGACGCAGAAAGCGCTACGATGCGAGAGAGACGCCAGAGCGTCTCTCAGTGCGTCCTTGTTGCACAGCACGAGTGTAAGTGCAACACGACGAGGACGGACAATCGAAAAATCTGTCTCATTCCCACTAGCGCCAGTAGCATAGCTCCTTCTCTTTTCTTATCAGGGAAAGCTTGCCTGCGAACACGAGCATTCCCCCACCAAGCTCCCTATTGCGCATGAGAGGCCTTGCTGGCGTCTCGCTTACACTCGTGCTGTGCAACAAGGACG
>JARQTJ010000196.1:0-21400 GCA_030142635.1 Trachelus troglodyta
AGAAAAGGGAGGAGAATAGAAGTATAAAAGTGAAGAAAAAACAAGGAAAGAGATAAATGAAAAAAGTAAAGAATAAAGGTTAAAAGAAATAAGAAGGTGAAGAAGAAATAAGTATAGAAAGACAAGAAAGTTGGAAAGGGATAAGAAGGGTGTTTCCAAGAGACCAGTATAGGAGACCGGCTCGAGGAAGAATGAGCGCTCCGAGTCCGGGCGCTGCCTCAATCGCTCCCCCCACTCTCTGCCGGCTGCCGTTCTCCGAGTCCTGCGCGACGAATTTTGCGCATATAATTTTGGGCAACTTCCAGTACTTCTAAATATACTTGGCCAGAATTTCCGACTTCTAAGTGTTAATATTTTACTTTATTCATTTAATTAATTATTTTAATGTTCCAAACACCTAATTTATTAACATTTAATGAATTGATTAATACTATTTTGGTATACTTACTTACTACTTACTTATCTCTGTACACTTGCTTTAGAGTGCCGCCTAGTATAAACCAAATGTCTCACGGAGCTCACGAATATCACGCCGCGTATTACTATTAGGATATTGAATAAGTTCTTTCTGTTTTTCCGTGAAAATGAACGCTTTTTATAAAAAAATTATTAAGAAACGTGTCACTAAAATTATTGTCCATCGCTAGCTACTACTTTTTCCCATATTTCTGGCAGCATATGAATTCCACGTCGGAAAAACTACACGTCTTTCGAGGCTATCCAAAAGACGGCCCACTCTTTGTTATCTTCATATGAATGGAAGTTCTGTTCAGCCAGGCCAATGAGCCAATTTTCATGCTCCAAGTTTTATTTCAGCGTCAACGCGCTATCTGACTAGTGGACGTTTATGCATTACTGACATATACTATACATTTCTCCAATAATTTTTTTCCAACATGTGCGTGGTCGCAGCGTGGCCTAATTAATTTAAAAAAAATTAATACTCGGCTGCGACGTGCGTCGCGATGGCTGGAGTATCGATGCATGAAATGAGCTGTGATGTATGGCTTGTCAATTTTGGCAATTATTAGATATAATGGATTTAAAATATGCTACAGTGAAATGTAACAATGTGTTGCGCTAAGTATAAATGGTGTAATCTCAATAAGACCTATTGAATTCTATGTATCTGGGACATTGATGGGTTATTGGAAATGTCGCAATTCCATAACGGTAAATTCGCTTTAGGCGTTTCCGAGATGGCGCTAACGTTGAAAACTGTGCCGCGTATTCTGGAGAAGCTTCGAGGATACTACTTACTTCTTGTGTATTTTCCAACCAAGTTTAAGCTATGGTGGACCTGAGTGGCGGTCCTGAAGGTCCTATAGAACACGGCTTTAGCAACGAAGTTTTTATTATTCCAGCTGCCATCGTAATCGGGCTGTCTGGTAAGGCTCAGATTCAAACTGGATGATCATTGTGTTTCTCTGACATTTATTACTTATATGCTTGTAAACATATGGTTTCTTATGAATGAAATTAGGGAATAATTCAGTGTGTACTCCAGATACTGGATAATTTGATAATGCTGGTTGGTAATATTAACATATACTTTAGAACGAATTGTAATTAAATGTGCTCGATGTAACAAATTTTTATTATGACATTCTCTTTAGGATAAGTAACACACAATAATCCTGGACATTTGATTAGATGTTTATAAGCATATATTACTTTTCTTTTCATTTTTTATACTCTTGCCGTTATTATTGATTTCTAATATCAGATATAACATATATACTCAATATTTTATGCGCAATGAAACAATAACTCATTAAATGAATGGGATAATATTTGTTTTTTGTTTCGCAATACCACTGAAGTAATAAGTGATTGTATCGTATGTTTGTGTGATTGCAACAGAACGATTCTAATATATAATCTTGAAATAATACTATTCTCTATTGTTTAATATTCAATTATCGGTCATGTAAAAGTTCAGATTCCTTGACAGATTCTAGTTGGAATATGAGAATATGTTATTATTGAAAATAAAGCGAAGGTTTCTTAGGATTTATATTTTTATATTATATAAAGTGTGCATTCTGATAAAGATGATGGATTTAGCATACTACAAGATTTATATTTTTGGCAATGATAAGAGACAGTTGACATTAATAAACTTAACAGGGGTCAAAAACTTACTATCTGTATCTCAGCTTTCTGATGCACTTGACGTCATATCAAGAGTCAGCAATATGGCAGAGATGATTTTTCTAAAGGGTCAAAGAAGACAAAAAGATATAGCCAATTCCTGAAACTTGTATCACTGCACACATTGTAATAATTTATATATTGGGCACGTTAGCATTGATAATTGATAAATACTCTTATTGGCTAATTAAATTTAATCTATACTTTTTTCTTGCTAAGAAATATTTTCAGAAATTGATGTGCAAGCAAAATTTGTATAATTATTGCATGGTGAACAATTTGCTGAGATAGTATATTTGCCATATGGAATGATTCTGGCTCAGTTATATATGTGATATAAACTTACTTGTTCATTTTTAATCAGACTTCCAATCTCACACATTTCAAGTATTATCTAATCATTTATACGTTTTATTCAGTCTCCGCGGTTATTTTTACTGTTCCATACTAGTTTACTTGCTTGCTTGAAACGTTGTGGTTTATTGAAATTCTTTAAAGGAACGAAGCAGATTTCTTGGATTATTTGGTGGTTTCAAGTTAGTAAGACATTGTAGCAGTGAAAGGGAAATTTCACTTGTGACATTCATACATACTCCAACATGGATGATAACATTCTGGAAAAACTCCAAAAGAATAATGTATTGCCTGAGGATCTTCAAAAGAAGCTCTCTGACATGGTTCAAAAATATCGTGACATGGATGAGGATGAAAAAATCAAATTCCATGAAGAAGCTAAGCATATGTTCCAAAACAATTTAAATACAATTGTGGGAAATAATGGCATCAGCTATTACAACATCTTTTCTCTAGCACAGTCCTATGTTGTCCTAATAGCTGTCTTACTGATCATCCTTGTCTTTGGTAACATCTGCGATTATTTTTACCCTTAATTAGTGATTTTATTATCCAGATCGTTTGCCTCTATATTAGCTCATACTTGAATATAGTGTTTTATTCTATTCCAAACTAATGCATTCCTTTTTTTTTCTTTAATTTCAGTATTCTTTGGCTTCAAGTTGTACAAAAGTCTGAAAGATCGCGAGAAGAAACGCGAAGAGAAGAAGAAAAATAAGCAAATGAGAAAAAGGAAGTAGTGTTTGCACGGGAAATACAAAAAGGGCATTCATAAACATCAAGAGTTGGGATTATTGGAAAACAAAGAAATTTCTATCAGAAATTTGAAAGAACTACGGTCTGTACAGCGGAGGCGACGTCAAAATTGTCCCGCCAGATACTTTACACAATGCATATACAATAATTTACAATCAACAATGACTTCTTATTTTGTGAAGTGAATATATATATATCCCATTTATGAGCAAACTGTGTTCGTTCATTTCGACGAATTTTCAATCCTGACTTTAATGTATAAGGTGCTGAGATGAGTAGGGAGATGCAACAACGCTACGGTTTAAGCATAGAACTTATACTCTGGAAGGGGAATGGCGCTGATTAAAGTGGCCTCAACATGTTGAAACAGAGATACATATATCTCTTTGTCACTTCGTAACATCCAGTTTCCCTAACTGCGCAAATGCGCAATTTTACTGATCTAACAAAACTTAATCAATCTAATGCGAAACGTTGTTGTTATAATTCATAGAAGTATTATTAAAAAATACAACATAAGCCAACGAAGTTTCCAGAAGTTCTATGCCTAAAATCTTAACGTTGTGCATCTCCCTACTCATCTCTGAAAAGTGGATGGACTTTGATAACCCACAAAATGGCGTCTGAAATTTTTATTAGTCCACGAGCAATTGCAAGTGAAGTTATCATTCCCAAATACAAAATGCTCGTTACACCATACTTGGCGTCTTCAATATACTTAGTACAATAAGATTTAGGTGATTGAAAATAGAGAAAAATAATTCTTCTATTTCATATAATTCTTTCTTAGTCTATAATCATAATTGAACTAGACGCGATTACATGGCGTTGTACAGTCGTGACATTAAACTATCTATAATTAAAACTTATAATGAACTTATAACAACCGCCAGGATTGTTTCACAAGGATCCCATAAAATACTTCACGTTCTCAAACGAACAAAAACGACATAAGATCATTTTAATCTTGAGCTGACTGTGCAATTACTTTGATCCAATAGACATGCTTCTTGGCAAATATTATTAATCAAGACATGACATGTTTATACACACGTTATTCAACGTACAATCAAGACCTGTGATTATACTTTATATGATTACTTTCTTATTATCAAATTGTAGACTGTCTCTCAAAAAAAAAAAATAATATTCTGAAAGAATCCTGGTTTGTACCGCATCAGACAAGGCTATTTCTGTATTTCCAGTTTCCTCTAAAGAAGTTACATTAATTTTTCAATTACATATAATTACTTTTAATACCTTACAACAGAAAGCTGACGTAAATGCTCACTTCTAAGGCACCTTGTGAATATATTTATATAGGTTTTTTTCGTTTATCTCCCTAAATTTCTCTAAAATTCCCTGATGAGTGGGTCAAAGTGGACACTTACGTTACAGACTATTAGACAATAATTAATAGCTACGCCCGTACATAGCGGAGTAGCATTTGTCGTATTTTGGGACCTTATTGCACTAAGTGTTAGTGTAACAACTAATGTTTGATTATACTTTGGTCATAAGGAAGATTTAATTCGACCCTATTCCCTAATACACTTTTCATTTATTCGCTAACGAAAATCAAGAGTGAATAACAGTAAACATAAATGCGCGAAACACAAAAGCACGCAGACAAATCGACGAAATCATTAGCAAATTTTACCGCGTAAGACTACTTACAAGGAACATATATAATAAAGTTTGTGAAATTTCATAGAAATATACGAACATATTCTTTTATCCTAACCAAAATAAATCAAGTTCTATTGACACTACATTCCATTTTGTTCGTGGGCGAAGGCCTTATGAATTTACGTATCGTCAAATTCTTACGTATGTATAACGTAGTTTTTGGTATGCTTTTAAATTACTTCAACAGTTAATAATTGCATCTATTTAACATATCTTATTTACTGCTTTAACACGAAAAAAGAAATCGTACACTTAATAAAAATTCAACGTTTTCCGCGAATGGTTTAACAAGATTTCGTTTTATTTTTCTTTCCTAATTGAATATACGGTTCATTGGCACAAAATTTACAAAGCTGGGCAGCGTACTTTCAAAGTTCACAGTAAAAAAAATGAATGCATGCAGAATCAGCAAATATCATTATAACAAGAAACAGTGGAGTTCGCAATAACCGTCACCGAATAAAATTCCCATTAATCGAAGCAACATAGTAATTAAATAATATTCAAATGATGACATTTATTACGAAATCCCCCTAGCTAACTTCGAACCAAGTCCTTTTTACCGATTTAGAGAAGAAATGAAAACCCTTCCTATGTTACATTTCCAAGTGATAGAGTCTATGAAGGTAGACTAATGCACCTTATTATTCCTACATATATTCAATAAGATATCCCTTATATCGTCATATGTGTTACGGATCTTAAGATGGCAATTTGTATTTTGCTCCAGACAATTCCAGTTGAATGAATTTCAAGAGTACCTTCTTCGTCAATGCTTTGGAATCGGCTATTCGTAATTGCAATTCCAGACGAAAATTTCACAATTGAAATACAGGAAGTCACTTTCTCATAGCAATCCTAAGTTGCCCTCCCATTATGAGTAGTTATTCATTTGTCTGCATCGAGCATTATACGTCTCGTGTGAATTCCCACAACACAAGACACTGTTAAATAGTCACACTGCCTTAATCCCAATGAAGTTTAAGTGAATCAGCGTGAAGAAGGCTTCAGCAGTAGTTTGTAGCGATCGCTTGCCGTATCTAAAAAGTAAGAAAAGTGCATAGCATCACGCAAAAACGTTACTTCTACCCAATCAGCAGGTTATCCAATGAATTACTGGCATAATGAAATCCATTTACATTCCAGCATTGTTCTTACCTTTTATCGTTTCAACGTAGTACATGCTCTCGTCCTTCATATTCGCCACTAGCTCATTGGTCACCAGAACGTGAATACCTTGTGGTCCCATTAACAAAATCGAATAAAAATTTTCACGAGACAAATTTAACGCGGATAACAGCTTAGTGGTAAGAGCAGTGCTCGTTAAGCTCTCAAGATACACGGCTCTCCAAACAGAGCTTTTACCCTCTATCGAGAAGTACAAAGCGAGTTTTGGCGTTGGGGCTTTCGAATGTAAAGCATTGAAAAGTCGTATGCCGTCAGCCACACCACAAATTTGTATCAAGTCGTCGCGCGACAAACGAAGAATATCGGAGGCTGAGAAACTCGAAAATGTTGACTCGAAAGTGTGAAAACGAGCAGCACGTAACCAGGCGGTTGTTTGAACAGCATTTGCATCCGATGGTAATTCAGAGAATGTTCCAGTGACCTGTAACGATGAAGAATATCGATTTTAATATAACTGTCGATTAAGTTTGTATGGTAGATTAAAAGTAATTTCCCTTTGCAGACAATCGATCCGTAACGTATTTCTCGAAATTCGTTAGGACGTTCAAGAGAAACTGCGACGTAAATTAGAGATACGATAACGATAAGGTCTATGATAATTAAGCTATATAAGACTGTGTTCAAGGAGTCTGCTTATAATATCAATCTAATCGCCAATGACCTTGTCTAAAAAAAACCTGTAGATGTAAAATGCTTGGATCTATTTTAAAGTTACGTGACCCATTGTCAGCTAAATAAAAGGAAATACTCCATGACTTACATTATCATCGGTACAAGGTTGGTCGGGCAGGATTGCAGCAGGCGACGGAAGTCCTGGTGTTGTGTTTGGATCCTCTTTGATGGATTCCGATACCTGGGACAGTGGTACCACACTGGCATTGGATACGGACAGGGCGACAGGTACAGCAACGGGCGAAGAACTACCACCGATCGCAGTTCTACTCTGTGGAGAACTAAAGAGAAGAAGGGATGATAAACAAATGAAGGAGAATAAAATTTGACTATAATTAAAACCATGGGATCTTCATTTTGTTCTAGCGACGCTAACTCGTACATTTGGTTGAGTAGTGAATGCACGAAGACGTATTAAGCCAAGATCTTCAATTAGAGACAGTTTCGTATTCTTCGTGCAATGCTATACTCTCGCTTTTATAAATAGGACGTAAAAGGGGGGGCTGACTTAACAAGAGCAACGAAGTAACTCTAAGCCATCCATCCATCTGGACAGCTTTCATCCGGCACTCTCGAGTCGAATGAGGAGCAACGAGAAAAAATGTCAAGGGATACAAGTGGTGATAAAGATACCAAGAACGGAATGGATCTTGGTATGCATGAAGAGTGCAAGATGGTAATTAGAATTTTTAAGAGGGAACACAGTACGATGGATTATAAGTGATTTAATGATTGGCAATTGAATAGCGTCAACCGTAAACAGGTTCGCAGAAAGAATTAGCATTAATTTCATCATGATCTTGCTCGGAGCTTACATGGCAAATGCTCGCAATCGGAAGGTACATTTTGGGGAACTTCCATTGGGTTGACCACCGATCCTCTTGATTGGTACACGCGATCTTCGAAGTGTTAAACCCACGAGGCCACCGCGCCAAAATTGTCTTCCGGTTCCGCGACGAGCATCCGGAAGTGCATGTACGAATCTGGCGACTACCTCGATACCTGATGAATCGCCCCTTATCGTAACTTCGTGCTCCAGCAGATAGGCCGATGATCCTCGAGCTCTCGACGATCTTAATCGTAATCCGCTTCGCAATTCCGAGTGTAGAAATGCTTTCGACATTTTTGATTAATGAGTTTCAAATTAGTCTTTCGATTATTCGTAAATTTTATCAAGGTTTCTCCAACCACCGTGGTGCTTCCATCATTTAACCTTTGCATATATTTTTTAAGATAATTCAATATTCGTTAAATTCATCTCATCTGTCCTTTTAGTTGACATGGGTAAAAAGAGAGCTTCTGGTTGAATGACATGTAGAAAATTTTATCTTGTGGATTGGTGTGATCTCGCAAGGGATCTGAAGTAATTGGTACCAATTGGAGTTGCAATTCGGCCTTATGAAACAAGGGCCTCTTTCTTCCTGTCTACTTTTCTTTCAATACCCTTGTGGCTTCTTTATCTTCTATCAAGAAGAACCATCGATTTAGCATCCTCCAGAGATATCTTCAGTTGTTCGGTAAGAATAATCTTTATTATTTTACTGTAAATCAAGCCCGTCTGCGTGCCAAATTCTTCCACGAGCTCCTGGCGCCTCTCCACGGTACGTGCAAATATCTCGTAGTCAGATAATAATATTTGAACTGCAATCCTGTTGGTGCTTATTGTAAGACCAGGTCGCTGCTAAAGAAGAGTCAGCTCAGAGCGGAACAAGTCGGCTCTCGGTAGTCTTCCGTCTGTGCATAAGTCAACAGATATGCGTCCACCGTGAACCAGATATTTCTAGTCCTGGCGTCAAGTCGATCTGGCTCATGATTTACCGAAGAACTTTCAGGAGAGCACGGAGCTACCTTGGTATGGTATGCACTGATCGAGGATTCTGTGAAAAGTAATTACAATTGTACAAGCTTTGACGAGCGTTAAGCCTCATGTGACCTTACGTCAAATTCCCCAGGAGTCAGTCGAGGGAGTAATATCCAAGATTGATTTTCAATACATCTCCCTTGCGAGCTTTGAATATCCGTGATAAGCCGGCCATATTTCTTCTTTGTAATCTGATTCAGGATTAAGGGCTTCTTCGTCTCCTGGTTGACGAGTACGTTGACATTTATTATTTTGACTCTCAGAGTGACAGAGCTACCTCAACTGACGATTTGTATTAGATAAGAGCAGTCGGTAAGTAACGATCTTCGACGACCTCGACCTCGTCGCCGTGTTCAAGATTCGTACGAAGGGGAATTTAACCGCCCTGGCATCAGCTTTTCGGCGGCAAGGCTGCTCGTCATCTGAGGAGGTGGTCCTGACGTGACAGAAGGATGCTGGCCAGGCTTTTGCTTTCGAGGAAGACGCTCACGGGGCAGATAACAACTGGTTGATCTACAGGGAACTGATTGTGGTACAGCAGCGGACCCGGGTGCCTCGGTATACTGAAGGAGGGCATTCCAAAGGCCTTGATATCCAGGATCGTGACACGACTAATCTGATAGCGATGCTCGCTCAATTTCTCTTTGCGAATGATTGATCTTCCCCTAGGTTCCCTCTACTGCACGGGTACACGGATGTATACGGAGCGTAAGAAGTGACGCATACAGACCTATTCGATCCTCAGATATAAATCGAAAGCTCAATCTTACTTTCCCTCTCGAAAACAATACTTAAGAGACATTAGAATAGTTCTTTCGGAACAATAGTAATCGTTACTGGAATAGAAGCTGATTTATTTGAAGTATCCCAGTATCGGGAGTTACGTGACTTACGCGTCGTTTGAAAGTACCTTGCCCTGTCAACGGTAATTCCTCAAACTCCGTCGGTAACGTCGAACTGTTCTTTTTCAAAAAGAAAATTATACACGACAATCGTACAGAAAATAAATTACACGTACGCCACTGAGAAACACGGTAGTAGATCTCATGCACGTAATGCGCAAGCAAGTGGCCGACTCGTAAGAATTTCGCACGAGACGGCGTCACACGAAACTGACAAGTTTTGCCACTAAAGGTCTATCTCTCTTTCTCTTCTTTTTCGCAATGAAGCAGCAGAACTGCAATGATCGTTAAACACGAAGACGGGAGTGCACTGGACGCTCCGTTTCGCGAGATCTTATTTATAAACAGATTCCTCCTAGCGGTAGATCATGTCTGCGACTTCTCACAAGCTTGATTTAGCCTAGAGATATATTTCTCTTCCTCTTGCCCTCCACTGTTATTATCAAATTCGACTTCCTCGTAAACGACTCTTCGCGCACTCAGTGAACCAAGCTATGATCACAAAAATACAACTGCCATTCGACGACGCTGTACCTCCCGGCGGCCTGGCGAATGGATCCGCGTGTGGCAATTGTAATTGTACGGAACGCAATTGAAAATAAAGAAAAACTAAAAGGTTAAACCGTTGGAATAAAACCGACAGGAAGAACCGTGATCGTACGAAGTGTCTAACGCGTCGGATGGTCTGAATTGTGTTTGAGGCAAAGTCGGCCCACTGTGATGTGTCGACTCCCCTCTGCTGGCTCACGCCAGTTCAAGCCAGTTTAGTCCCCCACGATGTATACTTTCCTCCTCTACGCCAACCAAATCCACTGCCACTTCTATATAGAAAGACTGGCGCAGCCACCTCAGCCTTCTATACGTCTGACTCCAGCACCGATTCTCTATCTACTGTGAAACCACTTGCCACCACAAAGTTATGGTACTATTGTGTCTGACGTTACTGTATAATCTGCTTTATATAACCTTAAAAGGAACCCTTGGAAAAATTATACAAGAATATTTAAGCATCGTGTAAAAATCCACATGTACCTTATTAGGTTATTCAAGATATCCAAGAATGGCCAACGAATCGTGAATGCATAATCCACCTTCGTCATCATGGTTTTATTTATGTATCATAACATGATTAATGATCGTACGCGGTAGTTAACGTTGGGACTATACACATTCTCAACGCTGTTTTTCATTGATCAGGGACTTATTTGTCCTGACGTGATCTAAAAACAGATCCCGTCTTATTGACATTGTTTTAATCTACATATATTTTTGTAGACCCTCTATTGGCTCGTGGCACTGATCCCGTTGCGAGAAGCAAAAATTGATGAAAAATCATATGCTGCTTATTACTTTCTCATATCGTGGATACGGTATAAATACGTATCGCGCATGAACGTATCTCATCTTGCATTTGACTGCAGTGTTCTCGTGAGTGGATCGTATTTAACAATTCGTCGAATTTAAACGGTATGCTAGAAGTCTGGTTGGTAAGTGGGCTGATCTGCACTGCTACAATTTTTTGATGCGACTTGTGGAAATTTGAAATTTAAATAGGCTCCGGTTCGAGCTGGTTTAATTATTCCTTATGTGAAGCACGGGTCACGTCCTTGACAATAAAATTATCCAGTCTAACCTGACGACCACAGACGTTATTAAATAAAATTTACTGGTAACAATTTCACGTCAGGTACTAATTACTAAAACTGCACTAACTTTATTGAATTAGATACAGCCCGAATTAATAAAACCATCGTTTCTCGATAACATGGCAGCTGTTCTTGAGCGTGTAATTGTTCAAATTGGAAATGCCTGTATCTTCATCATTACTTTACTAGTAACCTTGGAGTATCATTATTACTCCCCAACGTATTGAGAACATCAGCAAAGACAAAATCGGAATAGACCACAGAAAACACCCCTGTTCTCCGTTATAGCACTTTTTTTATAGCTTTGTTCGCGCAGTTAGTAAGTTCACAGTAACCAGGAATGATATCCAGCAGGCGATGCATAGGATGGTTACTAGAATATAATAAATGTCATAAAATCAATCTGGTATCAAGAATAGAAGAATCCAGCGAACCTTCTAATATCCATAATATGAATATCCACGACACACGGTCGATCGTTCATTTAAATAGAAGAAAAACAAGAGTCTGCTTTTATGTGTCTAGGATCATGATATAATATCGAGCCTATACCCGGTTGGGCATAACTCGAAATATCCAGAAGTTTCTAGGTGGATGTTTACGGCCTGTAGAATTCGAAGGTAAATCGCATTACGTCATCCCAGCCGTTGTTGCTGGCTCTGGCTAAAGCTATACGACAAAAGGCTAAACCGGTACCAAGCGATAAGATTCCTTCGTTTAATAGGTATCATTTTCGTTTTCTTTGGAGATTATGCTACTGGAATATAAATAGTATCCAATCCATGTAGCGTATACAGTAACGATCCAGTGTTGTAACAGGCTTCAATAAATACATGTTTGTAGTCACGCAACATGTTATATATATATGGTATGTATACATATACAAACGTGTCCCAGTAAGCACAAAACGACGATTGCATATTAGCAACGTTACGATCATTAAATTGTCATCCTTCAAGGGTCAATATAGCTCGCTGACTTGGAATTCGGCTACGTGAGTCACTTAATTAAATATACATATCTTTAACTGCCGTACTCGCACGTCTTCAACGTGCACGCAGAGAACATGCATTGTGTATCCCTGCGAACAAGCTGATGTGTGACTCCGGTCTCGTATAATGCAACAAAACCATGGACTTAATGACAGCTTCATTGGTAGGACACGTTTCTATTTTCGGCAGCGATCTTCGTACATTGGCAATTGGGTGGTTCCGGTGTAGTTACGTAGCTCCTAACGCTCTTATAAGTCTTGGTTACGTGTACCGGCATTGCAATGGTATTAGCGCAATTTTCAAAACGTCTCTAATGGGGCGATAGGAACACTAATATTTGCTATTACGTAGAAAAATTTAGGTAGGAGTGACGTCAGAGAGACGTTTTAGAGTTAATTTTACAAGACATGTGATACAAGACCCTGTTCACTGTTTTCGTCCAGTGCTGAATGTTTGAGCATTTAAAATTATAAAGCTCAAGGCGTGACTTCAGTTTGAGAAAATTTTTGGATTGTCCCACGTGTCTTGTATAATTATCCAAATGACGATTACAATAGCAACAGTGATCAAGCTTGACTTACATTGCTTCTGTCGGGGCGTAAGGGCTTCCTCCGTTTTGGGATAAGGGACTCGACGGCGAGAGCGAATCCAATGGAATCTGGAAGATATAATTATCGTTTAAGAATTATGCTTGTATTAAATAATGATTTTAATGATATACATTATATACGATTACTTACGTCGGAAAGGACCGTGCAATCGTAACTCGGTTGATACTTGTCTTGTTCGTGAGGAGGTCGACGTAGAATTTTATCGCGATCCTGCTTGTGTTTGCGATCAGCTCCTTTCAGCTTGAAAACTTTGACCTGACATGATGCCGCGTGAAGACGCGGTCCGCCAGGAAGTCTAGTTTCAACCTGAATACGGAAAGGCACGCCTTTTTCACCGCCGTGCTTCTTCGGCGTGAATTCCGTGCTTATACAGTTGACCTGTAACAGCGAGACAGGTGAAGTTTACAGTCTTTGTTATTTTCGCAGTTTATGCTGTATTACATTTTTGTACCCACCTTGATATACACGCCAACTTCCTTTGTAGGATCCCACATGAATTCCACGCAATTACTCGATGGAAAAGGCTCGCGCACGTCAACCATCCCATAACTGAGAGGTACGTCGACTTCCAGAAGACGTTCTCCAGGCCTTGTACGCTGCCAGGCCAACATCTGTTCCCTTTCTGTATACTGTAGACGTCGCTCGTGGAAGCAGATGCGGATTGTCGACTGAAACAGAAATGTCGGATGTCCCTACAGAAACGTTATAGTCCCGTTCGGGCATCTCACATCTTCTGAGGGCACGTTCCGATATAGATGGTTAGTAATGATAAGATTGTTGGCCTTTTATTAGTCACATATACCCAATAAAGATACAACATTATTATCATTGCTGAAATTGAATATCGAAACATCGTCTCCAAACGTACGACCAAGAACTCACGTGGAAGATCATGGTGGGAGATTCTTTTTTATACATTACTGATCTAGCACCAACCACAATTATCCTAGAAGGATCACCAGGACGACAAGTCGATTGCACAATGGCAACATCATTGCGTTATCCAATAGTTAACATACTTCCTGTTTCCTGTTTCCGTATGGGTTCTGATTATAGGATATTAAAAAAAGCGCTTAATTCCACCATTAAAATAAAAGCGTAACCAGCTTCCTATAACATTAAAAAACGACCCTTCACCTTTCCACGTGAGTCGTTGGCAGACTACGTGACAGACCACCGAAGAGTTTATGTAAGATGCCGTGACCCAGCACAAGAGTTATAAACAAATGAAAGAGAAAGCACAGTGTCTCAGGTACCTTGAGGATCTTGCCTCTGTAGGCAGACAGGTCTCCAAGTTTCTTCAGTTTGATCTCGTAGGATTGACCTTGGTTCAAATAAGTCAAGGTCTCCTCGTTGACCTTAGTGGCGATACTGGTGGCTGCTGCCAAGACGTACTGAAAACTGATTGAGAAATACCTTATTAGCAAGTGCTTCCTTAAAGATCGTACGATTATAGGTAAAACAAGGGAAGTACAAGGGTACTCTTGGAACCTCTTATCAACTGGATTACAATTGAAAACACTATCTCTACTTGTGATTCTCCTTTAGTATAGAATTTTCATAAAACCAGCGTCTCACAGTCTTATACTAAAAATAATTATCCAATCACCGGCAGTCTTCATTGAATTCGTTTCCCTGCTGCGAGGACGAGACCTGATTCCCCGTAGATGATGTCGGCGGATACTCTTCCGTGGACGAGTAGAGCAGCTGATGAAGACTGGCAGCGCTCTGGCCATTGTTGTTACTGTCAGCTTCGTTATTAGCGACATTCCCATTATTGCCAGCAGGTTGATTGATGCTTCTCTGAGTGATGTGATTCAGGCTGCGGAATATAAGAAAGAAAAATCAGTAAAAAAATTACTATTAAAAATAGTAACGAGCAATGGTAACACTGTTATCAGTATTTTTTTATTTATGCTTAACCCGGCACTCACAATAAATTTAAAAAAGCCGACGACGATCCTTGAATTTCTAATGGACTCCGCATAGTGACAACTTTGCGTCTTAACTATTCCTTTTAGGTATCTTCACACGGCCAAATTCCACTGTTCCACGTATCGCATACGGTAATGTACATATGTGCACTCACTCTTATCGTGACAAAGTGTTGCCGCCTCGCGATACTGTTCACCAAAATGGCTAACTCTAAGAGGAGAGCAAAAGTCGTAACTTCAAGAGGGGAGTAAAAGTTCTAACTTCAAGAGGGGATCGCGAAGTTTTTCAACGCTGATCAAATAAATGGAGGAATAAGCATCTGAAGCGTACGCTATTTCATACTGATCTGTTAATCACGAGTCAAACTACATGTCGTTTCGCCACGATAACTCCAACATGTCTTAGTAGACTCGAAGTCTGTACCCTGCAGATAACTTTACAAGTTTATCGCGCGTCTTTGCAGGGGAGCAATTAATGCTACATTTCAATTATCTTCGAACGCAGCATCCTCGCGATATGGAAATTTGAAATTTTTTTGGACAACTATACATATATTACTTTACATCCCAAAAGTCTGGTTAAAGTCTGAAGATGCAGATAATCACGTTATCCGTATGTCTCGGATTGAATTATTATTATTGTGTCTTCTGAGGGGGCGGGGTGGGGGAAGATCTCTGTTTTTCTACTATTATGAAATTTATCGCTTCTGGGGTGGGGGCTTAATTTACACGACTGCTATTTGTCCATAATCACAAAATCCACGAGAACGTTTATCAGCGTGTTTATTAATTTTTCTAGTCACAGGATGCATCATTGCTTCTATTATATCTTGAAGAATTCAATTTTTCCATTTATCGTCGGTCAGGGTACGTGCTGATGTAATTCGTTCTGTTGGTGGCAACCGATTGAAATAAAAAGAGTGACTGTGGAAAATAACGATGGCGTCGCTCAAAGATCCGGTAAGGTTATCGATTTGAGAAAACGACGCTTTTCTTTCTTTTTTTCTTTATTTTTCACACTATTTATGACTGCTCCGACATACTTTCTTGAAATACACTTTTGCGTGTTATTGGATTTACTTATTTTGTATATGCAAGATAATATTTTACAGAGTTCATGGTCAGGGTAGCCGTGTGATATTTTGATAACTAACAATGAAACGTCAGTTTCGAGGACCTTTAACGTTTCTTTATAGAAGAGGGTTGATTTGTAATCAAAATTAATTGACATAATTTGTACCTATTACGTCTTTGCGATTAATTTACTCTATACAATCAAGTACAATTAGAAAATCATCAAAGAGATTAACCGCGCTAAAAATCTAGTCCAATCTGGACAATTAATCATTGATAAAGAAAAAAATACTGATAACAGCGTGTACGCCTCCCTGTATTGATCAATGAAATGCTTACCTTGGATTGTTATGGTGATTCTCAGGAGACGGAGCTTCCTGTTTGAATACAGTCAGAGAAGGAAGCGCGAGCAAAGCTTCACTGTAAAAGAAAGAAGAGTAAGAATATTATAAATTTAAAAAAAAAAACGAATTTTTTTCACAGAAAAATTATTCCTTCTTATCTGAACAAAAATTATCAACAGTGTGACGAGGAAGGAAAAATTATAAAAAGTCAGTGATATTTGCAATTAAAAAATTTCAAAATGCTACCAGTCGATCAACTAACCAAGCAAATTCAACTGGATCGAAGCAGTTCGTTTATCTAATCTTTACGGTATTCACCTGGGCTTGACGTAAAGCATTGCTCGAGATACAATAGGATACTGGATAGTTTAAAAAAATGTCAAGCAAGTGACGTTTCAAAAAATTCAAGCTATCTCAATCCTCACAATTATACGTATAAATCATGTCGAAACTTAATGAAAACAATTGTAATTTATTTGAAATAAAAGATATTCCAGAATCACGTGCTATTCAAGCACGCATATCTGACAGACGATCTAGACTACTCGCTACTGGTTACTACTGGCGAAAACACTCGTCAGGACTATAGGCACCGCTGTCAACGTTTCAAATGACATCAGTGTCACTGGACCAAGTACATTTAATCTGCAAGGGTCGACCCACGTATGTACCTAACCAAGTAGCCAGCCATTACGTTTACGCTAGTGTGATTGTACGTGCGCAGTACGTACATTGTGTTTAAATCTTCTAAAGAGGGCCTGTGTACAGTTCTATCGGAACCGGTGTGAACTGGACGTAAAACTAACTGATACCACCTACGTCTAACGTATTTTTCTGTTTGATACGCGTTCGACGGTTCTCAAATAAAATACAAAGGAAGATTTGGTCGAAGGATAAACAAAATTTTTGAAATAATTTAACTCAAAATTTGTTAAAAAATATTTTCAATCCGATTATATTTATCGTTGATCGGTATCGGTGTACGCCATTTTGTTTTACCAAGTTTGCGTTCGATCATGCTCGTCGTGTACGGCAATGCGATTACGTGACGTGGGTTTTTGAAAAGAATGGTTCACAGTACAAACTACTATCATCATTGGTATTACGTACATCCGGTATTTGCGTAATACGACATTGTTTTTTCTTCCTCTTTACGGAAGTGACGCCCACCGACGTCATTCACGAACTTTAGTATAGTTTACGCATAAACTTATCGGCGAAACGATACCACGACTCTTTGCTTCTTATCTGATCTTGTATTGAAATGAAAATAATATTCATTGTCGTCAGAATATTTTCAACGTATCATCCAAAATTCTCGAAGTATGCAAGACACGTGAAAATTTACATATGTTAATTTCTACACGTAAACATGGATAGGATTAATATTATTTTTGTCGAAGCACTCGGAGCAGTCTCGTAAGATTTTCTTATATCGAAGATCATGTGTCATTTTGTTAAAGAAACTGAGAATCTCTGCTTCTTCATAGTAGAGGAGTCACTGAGGTCAGCACAAACTGGTATGCACCAGTTAGACGTATTTCGAATTCGATATCACTACTGTATGAAATTCGACCAATGAAACATGCTGTTTTCAACAGTTCCTCTTGACATCTCGTGATTTCGTTTTACCAATGACTAATAATTGGTTTATTGCTTGAGAAAGCAATCGAGAGTCTAACTAGCAATGAAAATTTATGTTCTTTGCACAGATACCGATGATGTTTGTCAAAACTGTTTTTTTTTCTTCTACTTATTTTCATGCAATCTACAATCCCTCGCTTGATTTACATTTCTCGTGGATCTTTTTATATTAAATTTTTCAATGCTTAACGGTAACATTTTTATGTATTTTATATAGGACTTAAATATACTATGAATACCAATATAATGGAGCTGTTTGCGTTCTCATCGATTTTAGTCCCTTTTACACGCTCATTGAACGTTCCAAACGGCAGCAACGGGCGATGCTAATTCTAGAGGTGTGTCGACAATTTCGAACTCCTATTGGCTACTGCTTGCCAGATTCCGTTCGCTCGATTTACTTTGACCACGAACAACTCTGAACGTACTATGATGATAGTGGATGTAGATGGCAGAGTCACACACATTTTTTATAAAATTTCATAAAATGGACTACTTTCGCATAAGAAAAAAAAATGAGAAAGACGTTTAAAAAGTCTTAAGACAGTGACTGCTCGTTTGAAGAAATAATGAATTTAGGAAGAAATCAAATGAAAACCTACAACGGAATATCGAAGGTCAATGAATCATTAATATTTCAAGTTTTTATCTTGAACTTTGCAATATCCGTGTTCCGGCTGATGGCGAAGAAAATAATTTATTCGTCCTTGTACCAAAATCCACTCGCTGCTATGATTTAAAAAAAATTTACTAAATCTGTGTGGAAGAATTTGTTAAGTCAAATAAAAACTTGTGATGTTTTTCATAAAACTTTAATCTCAAGATACTATTCGAATTTTGAAGGCAGCAGCCATCGTTTCTAGAAATAAAACAGCTGGTGTTATGTCCATGTGATTTATTCATATAGACACGGAGGAGTGTCCACGCTCTGATCACTGATTGGTCGACCTTCTACTATTTCAACATGTAACTTTTACCGCGCTTTTGCTTCAGCTGGCAGCAAATACGTCACGGATCACAGTACAGTATTTGCCGAACATGAGAAATCGGGCTTAACCGTAATCTGGAATCACGTTAGCTTAATAATTGAATGCTATAGTACATTCTGTATAGTTCTATAAAGACGTATATGGGATGCAGTATACTATAGATGCACGATCTCTATGAATTATTTATAAATTTCCAAGCAAATAATTCTTTGGTAAGTTATACATATTATCCTTCGTATGCATACGGTATACCCTGATACCTTGATCACAATAATACTGAGGATCCGTCTAATAAGAATTTCAATACCTGAAGAAAGAAGAAGCTGTTATTTTTCTAAACGCTTATACATTTTTCTTTGTCTATAGATTAAATAACGCTGGGCTTACCCGCGACGCATGAAACGATGCATAGTCTTCCCAGTAGCACGTGTACGTTGACAGTCTCTTATAAAGGATCTTTGCACAGCCAACGACCTCATCACAGTGTCGTACACGCATTTGATATTACAATTGACAGTACAATGGCAGTATGAGAATATTGCACGTAGAAAGAATGCGTGAACCGTCAAAAAAGAACGCGACAAGTCCACGGATGTGTTTTGAGAGAAAGAATATTTTGGAAATTCTTAAAGACAGAGTTATGAAAATTTAAAGTTTTCTTCAGTAACACGTGTTGCATTCCCTGTCGAAACTCCTGGGCAAAATCATACTCCTTAGTCATATGTCACTGCAGTCACAAAGTCTTGTGGGGAGTAAAGGATAGTGCTTGATTTGGATGGCACCTTTTTTCTCCGTAATAATATAGTTTTTAATGCTTTTACGAATAATTTGCCTCTATTAGCATGAGACGAATGCACAGTCACCGATCGAGTATATGGCGGCAACGTTAAACGTCTCGCGTTCAGCGTGTTTTCAGTGGGAATTTTTAGATTCGGCCTGATACACACGCGGTGCGCGACGACTCTCACGTTCCAAGTGGCTACGACCGGTTTGATTTTCTCGCGTGTCCCCCGTATGATGTGATGCCAACAACTGCGACTGGATTTAACCGGATTTCTTACTCGGCATAGACCTCCCGTTATACAAGGTGTTTCATTCTGGCCCATCCGCAATTCTAAGTCTCAGTCGTTTTCATTGAGTGCTCGGTCGGTATTTGTATTGTTTTACCGACCTATGGTCTTGTGTACTCATTTCCTTCAATACCGCCTGAACTACAATCACACACGACAAGAATACCGACCTCATTTTTTAAATGAATTTTTATCATACATTCTAGACTTACTTTCTATTATGCTGATCATTGTGTATATCTTTGTGCTACTGTACTCAATAAACTTATTTGATAAGGAATTTTTGGAAAATTCAATGGAATTTGTGGGAAAATCTTTTGTGAGAATATTCACTTACATCTGAACGTTATACAGCGTAGGAATTGAAATTTGTGTTTGCAAGTGTTAGACGAAGATTCAAAACTTTATAAATTGTTCTTATTAAGAAAATTAATAGATCCTATGTTTCAATTAATTGGGAATCGTTGAAAGCATCTGTGGGGTATCAGAGGAACCAAATTTTTTTTCTATTGGATGGTAGTGATTGAAAGCTTTCTTAATTCTATAGTCTTTTGTGCAATTCAATTGTGTTATATACCATACTAATTTCGCGAGTATGGGCACAGTGATAAAGATAGACATTGATCGTTTATGTCTTATCTATTCTTAATTTAAAATCTTTGTCTCATTTACCTCATACTATACGATGCAACAGCCGTTGCCAAATCGGATGCTGCCAGTGCGCACAAGGAACCATCGAAATCCGCTGCCAGGTGTTCTGCAAAATCCTCGACTTGTGGTGACCATCCTTGACCGGAACCATTGCTGCCGACTGATCCTGAATAAAGAATATTCATTAATTAGCAGTAATCTTTGACGTTTGCGTATTTTCGTATATTAATTCATATCATTGCCAAGCAATGGTCTTGGATTTGAATTCCTAGTAAGGTTTAGCATGAAACGTCCTTGGCACTTCGCAATATTAAAAACACCAGTTAATCCAACGTTTATGCATACGTCGTAAGGTCTGCCACTATTATAGTAAAGTATTTCTTAAATAATTCTTAATCACGTATTTATCCTGTCAAGAAACATAAGAAAAATTCAAACCTAAATGACTCATTGGTCCAGGGATACTTTGAAATATTGATATCCTATTAGACAAACTATAAAATATTTCAAGTAAGTTCCGATAACAATTTCCATTAATATAGGCTTAACTAGTAAGTTTACAAAGTGCTGCATATTTATTGGTTTCATATTATTAAAGATTAAAAAAAAGGATTCCATAACTATCGACATCCAAAGAGTATTCACTGTACTATCAATATTATGTTTGGCTTTTGCTCATTCGTTATCAAATATTTTTCAGATGTATGAAATGATGACGTAGAAACGTATAAAAGGAAAATTGTGGCTTCCTAGGTAGCCAAAGAGCTTCGTTGACTTTGTATAAGATCACTATTTAAATGATATATGAAATTTCGGCCTAATTAATTTTTAATTTATTGGTTGTGAAGATGTCGTCTATATCGGCCATT
>JARQTJ010000196.1:21500-36364 GCA_030142635.1 Trachelus troglodyta
ACGAGATTGGAATAAATAATGACATTCTCGAAAATAGATTGTCATTAATAATGGCCGATATAGACGACATCTTCACAACCAATAAATAAAGATCACTATTATCATTCTTGGTACCTTGGGTATTAGAGAATGAAGTTTGGTACTGCTGCATGATTTCAAATCTTGTCTTGCTAGTTTGCGACGTGACAGCAGTCTGTCGCGTTTTTGAAGTTAATGGATAATGTCGAACCTGCCTCAAGGTAGCCCTTGGCTTCTCACAAGCGGACCACTTCATTTCAGTATTGAAGAAGGGACCAAATCCACCCCGAAGAAGCACAACCCACCATCAGAAAAAGACACTTTCGTACGCGATTCGTTGGCATCTCTGCTTGCTCAGGCGTTAATCTTCGATAGTGCTGTTCACTCTGGAGTTATCATCGAGAATGACCACGTGGTTACTAAAGGCGCCGGATAGCCAGGACTGCCACTAATGAACTTTTCACAGTGTTGATACTCTTTGGATGATAGCTAAGAGATTGTTAATATCATGGGAGGTCTATTAGTGGATACCAAAAAAAGTTTTTATGATAAATGATGTAAAATACTATTTGAATCGCGAATAAAAAAGTGAATTAACCAAGGATTCGAAATTTAGAGTGTCTACGACCGTGCACGGGTCGACTGGCCACGACCTTAGGTTGATGATGTGTCTCTAGTAACTCCTACCCGATAATGACACTCGACTTTGTTCCTATTGCTGTCGTATTAAGAGTTTGAGATAGTCCAGTATAGCCTCTGTTTGATTTTGATGCAAGGATTGTGTTTCTTAAAGATTTCTTGCTCTTTCAATTTGGAATATCTTAGGGGATCATAACCTGAAACTCAAGGATAATATATTCACCGAGAATGAGACAGTAGAAGATTACAAATGGACCCGTCGCGCTTAATCATAGAGGAAGTAATTTTCATTACTCAAGACGAGACCGGGACCATACTCATGCTCAGCAATGTATCTACGTACACCGCTTGAAGTTTGCACACGAACGATGGTGCTTATTTGCGCGTGCGTATGCAGTCTACAAGACGAGACACGTGGTTTTCTTCAGGAAATGAATAATTGACCCATTAGAAGACTCTAGTGAAGTATCCATCCACTTTATACAGAGCGGTTACTTAGCTGGCGAATAATTTCTTGAGACTTTGAAGGAACCCAAGGATTTGCTTTTACAAGAATTCATAGCCTCTACCAACCGTCTCTTTTGATGTGCTTTCTATCATGGTCCGATATCGGTTGCAAGGACTCCACTGAACGGCGCTTCAATACGCCTTGTGATTGGTGAAGCGACTGTCCTTGTCCTGGTGAAGTTGGTAACTGCTGTGGCGAGCCGCTACCAGAGCGTATTTGTCCACCTGATCCTGGAGAATGATTGAGTGAGCTGTTCTTGTCCTGCCATAGAACTGTCTGAGGGCTGTGGTAGTCGATTGAGGCCTGAGAAAGTAATTCATGTTATTCACAATAATGATCTCTATTAGCGAGATTGAAAAAAAAATCAATGAGACTTGCTTGTTGTAACACTGTCGCGCATCCATTCTGTTGATTGGGTGACAATTGCTGGTACGGCGGAGATGGAGAATTCTCCAGCCACATGGTTCCGTTTAGAGTTTCTGACCCGGAATCCATTATCAGTTGCAGCTCCATTCGTAGAGCTGATTTTGAAGCTGTTCTCAATTGAAATTTCGTTGCCGGAAGTTAAGCAGTCGTTAATCTTTTTCAGGGTTTCTTCACTCTAGGGAGTTTCTACTGAATTTTGAAATTTGGTATTAATCGAACATCCACTTGCTTTCGATACAAATGTTCCCAGTGATCAGAAGTTGTTGACTCTCTAGGAATTTCATTAAACCCTTTTTTAGTGTTCCAAGGCAATGTTCTAAAGGAAACTTTGTTAATTAGAGTCCTAATGAAGTCTGTACTCAAGTTTGCCTCAATCCAAGGACAATTATTTGAGGGGATTCTGGCCACTCTAATGGCACATCCCAGTTTGAAAATCTACCCGTTATGGATCTACGCATCCCCTGGGGCGGCTCTTGCACGCTGGACGGGGTCGATATTGTCGTATTCGGCTCTTTTTAGAACATCACAAAAAAACTGTTGTACAGCTTTTTGATACCAGTAGTTTCACGCTGTCGATGAGTTTCCAAGAGGGCGCAGCCTCGTGACTTTAAGGAGAGAAACCGTGAAAAAACGATGAATGCGTCTTCGAACACCATCGCAACACCCTGGCTGCAATGCATCTTGCTTAGAAACGAGAAATGACTTGGAACCGGATGTGACTGAATGACTGTTTTCGGGATTTCACTAAATCCTCTTTGGTGTCCTCCTTGATGGATCGATTTAGAAATTGTATATTTTAAATACAAACGTCGAAACACTTCTGATGAAAATTTGTATTTTAAACGGTATCTTCTTTCTTCACAACTCCTCCTTTTGATTCTTTGTTTCTTGACAAAGATATCTGGATTTCTTAGAAAAATTATACGATATATCCTGAAGATGATCTGCAGTATCAAATCACGGGTTCAAAGGGACGAATGCGATTATTCTTCGTTACAGAATATTTCTAACGACTATGGCTCACACACAAGTTAGTGTCTTGGTCATTGGAGGCCTTCGCCTGGTACCTTGTCACCACATTTTCAAAATCCTTCGCTCCATGGCGTATTAAAAAAGTGTTGAAAACTCACTGGGAAAAAGACGTTCCTTCAGTTGAATTAGCCAGATGCCAATTATGTTGGCTCACACGATCAAGAAGTTCTAACGATCGTCAATAAAAAGTAGCTTTCGCTTTGGGAGACACCAATAAAGTCTTATGTAGTTTCACGGTTCAATTTGAGAAATTCAATCCAATTTTTCACTCTTCACTTCCTTGAGGATGAACTTGAAGTTGAATTCGATAGTGAGTTTTAGTGTCTTTCGAAAAGCAACAGCCAATAGATCTGTGCCATTCAGTTGATTGATGAATTAGGTCTTAAGAGTGTCTTGATCTTGCCAAGAGTATAGTAACGATTCTGCCAAAATATTATTCCAAGTGAGTAGTCAGTAGCTTTTGAAGATCTCAAAAAAGAGAAAAATCCTCGAAAAGTGAACGTCTTTGTTAATCTTCGTGTGCTGTGATGCTTCTTGATCTTCAAAATTGTGATTCTTCAATCCACGTAATTCCACCAAGAATACTTTTCTCAATGACTGAGATATATCCAATATGATTAAATCAATTTTGTTCTTTCTGAAAAAGGCACGCAACCAGTTGATAATCCAATCTTCCTCAAAAAGAATCCAAACTGAGGACACGATGCTAACGATGTGCGAGTGTTTGAATGAATGCGCGAGTCAGCAAGGGGGTTCCGGCGATGATCCGTATCTGAGGACCAATCGTGTCTCTTTGGATTAACCGCTGGACCAATGAGAGTCTTCTCTATTGTAGGCCATCTGAACCGCAATTGGGACCACTCAAGCGATGATGAGGAAAATGCTGCACCTTTAAGGGCAATACTATTAAAACTTCAGAAATTCTTGAGAAAACAAATTTCATAAAGTTTTCCTGCCTGTGTGTGGGTAGATTAATTAATTTTGCGCTTCATCTCATGAGATAGCGTTCATCCTATTTAGTACCCAGTCAATTAAATAGATGAGTACGTAGATATGCAGCAACTTCGAAGATTGTTCCCCAGCCTCCTTTATTATTTCTTCACGGGATATCTGGTCCAGCGAGACCACAGTCGACAGGATGAAACTGATTATCCAATTACCGAAATTCAATTGATAACGATCCGTGCGAATAGCAAACGATTTACTTGAAGTCGCTAGATAACTAACGATTATTATTACAGTTCTGGTGCAACTACTAGGTGAGACATGCCTGAGTAAAAATCTGCGTATTTGCTTAAGAATATTAAGAGTAGGTATATTATCTCGACGACAGCGAAACTTGACTTCTGCGAGTTATCAAATTCCCAGGATTCGATGGAGTCTGTGAGACAGGATAACTGATTTGTTTTTTCTTAAATGGTGAGTGTTTGGCCCCTCAATCCTTGATCGTGCGACAGTACTCAAAGATGACGGTTGTCTTCTCGTGTAACTGAAACAAAAAAGAAAATAATAAAAATGACTTCTCCCAAGATTCATACTTTGAGTCTTTCTTGATGACAGATATCTCCTCAGGGTATGCTGTCTGATATTTCGCTGATTGGTGTTAAACGGTAGGTCAGCTTGGCACGCCACTCGCTTGGGCAAAATGAATTAACCATTCGAAGAACTTGTGAATTCACCCTCTGTATATTTCCTTCCAGACTGCTCAAGAAGAAGTTTCTTTAGCCATATGTTTCATAGAATTTAAACGACTATTTACACCGCTTCCATGTAAAATGAATCGCGAGAAAAGACAATTTTTATTCAATATCAATCAAGTGTCAAATAACGATTATATGGGCTTTAATTATGTTATGTTCCATACACGCAGTCTGCAGAGTAAAGGCTTATACACATAACATTTTTTTTAAGTACAACGTAAAGCATAGACTAATAAACGCACGTGCTGACTGTACGCAATGTCTTATGTGAAATGGCCTTAAGAGTTCAGTTTTATAGTTACCAAAATTGTAAACAGATTTCGCTAGCGTTGCTTATATATTTTTTTAATTGTGAACAGTTTTTGATATCAAGCCTCGTATGACCGTGTATTATTTTTATTTAATTGTTTCTATTTCTTGCGCAAAACAATATAATGTGTGTCTGGAATTCATTGTCAGTTTACCTGCATGAAACCAGATAAAACCATGCTCGTAGTGTTGGCACTGAATGTCGGAACCCACCCATAGTGAACGATTATCGATGTTAATTGTTTCCAAAAAGAACATCAAGCTATTCACAAGTAAACTCGGTTTTCGCTTTGCGTCTATAACTTGTTTGTCATGGTCGAGGTCGACTTGTGACGTCGTTTTTGGTGTTGATGTAACAATGTCTTGCTAAGGATTTACGAATATTCTACAACTTATGAAGATGTAATAAAATGACCTAATCGCCTATATTGTTATAAATACGAAGGAAGCGTAATCACGCAGCTATCTAATAGATTGCCGTAACAAGGCGCAGTGCCTGGTTTCTGGTTTGAAATGTCCGGAAATGAAACTAGTTGCCTGGTTTATTTGCCTTTATCCATGTGATTTGGGATAGTCAAGGATCTTGGATTTGTTCGCGTCGGTTTTTGTTACAGCGTTTTTTTTTCATTTATCGTTTAAACGACGTCGCACAATGTTGATACAAATATCCGAACGAGTTTAATTCAATATTCTATTGAATCGAATTACAATCTTTTTCTCAGTACTTAATCAAAACTTTTGAGCCAGTAAAATTTGTAAATTTTTTATTAGTTGTATGGAATATTTCGTCAAGACCATATTAGATTGATTACAAAAGAAATTTGTACGTTGTTCAAATATATGTATATAATATTTAAGTAATTTTATAAGAATTAACTAGAGTCTCTAGACACTATTTCATTCCATGCTTTTTGACATTCCTGTTCCAGGACATCTTTCCAAACTTGATAACGATGATTGAGTCCAGGTACTGAATGCAAGATAGCTTTGCTTCCCAAAACACCAGAATTTTCAGATGCTATGCCATAAAATATTCTAACAACTCTGGAGTGGAGAAGAGCCATTGCACACATTGCACATGGTTCTCTGAGCAAGAATACCCAGTATCCGGTGCAGAGATAAGGACCAATTTTTTCTTGAGACTCCATATTGCATGAACTATCATCTTTTCTCTTATTCTTCGCCTTTATCCGTAGTGGCTTCGATTCGGGAAGTGGAATACTCCTCAATGATTCAGGAAAGCAAACTGGAGTGTCTTCGTAAAATTTTCTTTTAGCTTTTATTTCATCTTTTACTTCAGTGCCGATACTGGTAGACTTAAGCTTAGGAGAGATGTAATTTTTATTTTCAGTACTCTTGCAGAAATTCCAAGTTCCACCACCCTGAAGTTTAGCCACAAGGTCTACGGCAATCATGGCTGCATGCCACATTGGATGAAGATCCACTTTAGATGCTGCGATGGCTAAGACTCTACCATCTTGTGGATCAACCACTAAACTACTACCATGGCAATTATCATTGCCAATAGCTTCCAGCTTCGCAGCCTCAATAACTATTCTCATATAAGCTTCGATAGAGTCCAATTGGTCCTGGTCAAATATAGAACCGGAAATGACAGCTTCTATACCAGGATCAGGATGAAAATTGACAGGCCATGTTTTAGCTGAATTAGCAGCTTGACTTTTGGTCCTTGGTGGATTCTTAGGTATCTTTATCACTTGAAACTCATCCTCTAACAACGATAAATCAAATTCCTTATTTCTTAATAGCTCTTTAAGTTCAACCTGGGACAAAATATTATCCTTGTCAGACTTATCTATATCTTCAAGTTCTTTAGGATATGCTAAAGTGGTCAGAAGAAGTTTTCTATTCGAACATCTTTTTAAATGTGGCAGTCCTGGCAAGATATTTGAAATGGATTGTATCGCTTTAGAGATGTTTCTCTTTTCTTTAAGAATTCCAACATAGGCCTCCTGAAGTGGTGAATCCTGTGTGAATTCTGATGACAGCACGGGCGTGGCTCTCCAGGTTCTGTTCTTAGCATTCTCTTCTTTCCTTTCTTTGGTCCTTTTTGCTAATGGTCCAGCAAATCCCTCAGATCTTTCAAGAGCATCCATGAGCAGTCCTGAAAAGAGGCTGCCTTCATTTTCGTAGATCTTGGAGCAGATGGAGGCATTAGAAATAAACCAAAGTAACATTTTCTACGTTTCTTCAATTATTGCTGTTACACAAGGGAAGCTAAAATTATATCGGACAGTTGTCAAGTGATTACTTTGTCCAAATATAAGTTCACAATACAACCTTAATTAGTCATGCAGTTTTGTCAAATTTAAAAAAGTGTGACTCTCGCAAGCAATTCCAGTAAAATACGATGCTTCAGATAAAATTTAATCTTGAAAATTAGTGAGACAGAAAGAGACATACTTATGGGCATTTATGTACGTTAAGAAATAAGAATCCTGATGACCCGAATAAAATGACTGGTAAACAATCAAGACACCCGGTAAGTCAAATATACAGCAACTCGGCAAGTATCCTGTATTGAATCGTGTATACTATAATCAAGAGTTTCAAAATTTCCATTTCAACATCAACCAAATGACTTAATGTATTTGAAAAATTCCAAAAGTACTCTGTTTAATAAATAATTTGTTATGAATTGCATTTTTATAAAATATAAAGAACCAAACATTGCCTAATCATACTTGGTAGCTTGAGATTTGTTAAGTATGACAGATACGTCCGAATTAAAAGACCCTCTATAGGTCATTCGCATCGTGTTACCCTGCCGTGAGTGGCCATCCTGTTTAGACAAGGCCGAGGGTCGAGAAGCCCTGCGAAAATAATAGTCTCCATTTCCTGGCGCAATACCCGGATGGTCAGAAATTAAAAAACAAACCAAATAAAGTAATAAAAAGTCCCACCAATTCCTCCCTAATCAAATAATCCAATCAAATTGCGAGAAACATTGTCGTACTGAAAACGCAAAGTGATGCAGAAAAATGGTTAATCACACGATTTTCTAAGGATAAGGAAAAATAGCTCGTAAGAACACTAAGAGTAACCCGAGTCGAGTTCTTGGTGCGTTTCACGGCTGTAAAGGCAATTTTAAATTGCTGTCAACTTGGGCCATGGTCGTATCATTTGACAGAGTTAGTCGCAATTGTTCGACTTTATACGGGGGGAATCAGCATGAATTCTTCGTAGTTGCGTGTATGTCCGCGTCTTGGTTGCTCGTAGCTTTCAGAAAGACGCTGTCAAGACACTTTTCTTTTCGCGATGACGACAAGATGCTCTAGGAGTGTCTCGAAGCGTTTATTGCTTTAGTATCACAACAGTATTATCAGACATCTCAGATAAAACAATTCGAGCCTATATGTATAATTTAAAATAATTTTAAAACATTTTACACTCCCGGAGATGCTTTTGGCAGAAGGAAAGTATGCAAAATGATTCTTGGACAGTACGTACGGCTGCGTTAGATACATTTATAGCGTATTATGTGTATACGAATAACTCATATGACCATAGAAGTATCACGCGTGTAGCACATAACTATTCGTAGAGTGTAGAGAATCTAAGAATTTACTATGCGCGAAGTGGCTCCTATCGCTAAGGCACCTTTTACTTCGGTGCCTTTCACGAGTATCGGTGAATGATAATTGTTGTCGTTTGAGCAAATCTGTTCGACGCATGTAAAGTCCGTGGAAATATAGGAAAGATAAGGAGCATGGCTACGACGTTAAAAGATTTGAATCCAGTACTCTGATAAAGAAGAAAAAGGAGAAATTTATTTAAGGCTTTTCGTAGTACGTTTAAATATTACCTGTGTATCATTAGGCATTAAAGAATTGTCATAGGGTCTCTTAAGAACTGAATGTACGAGATCTGAGTAGAGGAAAATGCCTTAGTCCGATTATTATCGTTTACTCTCATTGTTATCTACTCAGAGAGTGAATTTAAAACGGTTGCTTCGCTTCTCGGTGAACTTGTACTGTAGATTTTACACGTGCGAATTTATCAGCATAGAATTATACTATTACCAATATTATTAGTGAAGATAAAATGCTTCACATATGTTTAACACTGAAAACAGTCCAAAACGTCAATATCACTTATCAAGGAGAATCTTTGCCAAAATGGATATTGCACAGACGATTCTTCCTGCCGCGTCACTCGTTTCTACTTCGGTCTGTTAATAATTGAATTATAGACGTAAGAGACAATTATGGAAAAAGATGTCAGAGATGAAAATGAAAAATTGTGGTAAGCTGTAGAGAATGAAAATGCGCGGCATGTTACGTCACAAACATGGCCGTCAGAGCCATCTCTGAGAAGCGTGTTCCTTATATAACGTAAAACGGACAACAAACAGTTAATGGACGTAAACTCAAGAAGGCATAAATAGAAACTCAAGTTATAACCAACTGGATTAAAAAATCGCATAAAGCTGCTATGTGTGATACTCAATAATTTTACACAGCATGATTTGAATTAAATGTATAAACTGACCCGCAACATGTCTGCCCTGGCCTTGAAACGGCACGGCATGTGTGTTTGCACCTCTCGGACTTGTCAAACATGGCAGTCAACGAAAAGTCCATCAAAGACAACTCTGATACTATGTATAATCGTAGACGTTGTACGAATGATTATAAATTTGCGCAGTCTTTTGGTTATCTATTAAGCTTCATGTTTCTTCGACACTTACCTGCTGTTCGTGCTGCGAATCTTCCAAGAATTTTATCAGCACACAAACTTCAGCACGATAAAATCACTCCAGCGTTTTTGGGTTCTCTGAATCTGCTACTGTCACGGACTATTCACAGCTTACACTTTATTCCTTCCAATATACTTATGTACACGTGATGATACACCAGGTTGTCTACGTACGTTTTAACAGAATTTTACTTGACTGATCACCGTGCCTTCTTCTGGACGTTGGCGGAATTTAATGTTACTTTTAAAAGCTATCCAAGCACCACCTAGTGCACCGCACGAAAGGCGAGGAACTACTGGGAATCATGATGCTGTTGGAGTTCGAGAACGGCCACTAGTGACATCGTGCAGATTAAATGAATTCGCTTGGTATTAAAGGTTTACGACGATATAATCGTTGACGGAAGATAAGGAGAGCTGGGCACTAAGAACGGCTTACTGTTGAAGGTTAAAGATGGTAGATGGCGCCATGTGCATCGTTTTCATTAAACTCGCGGGAGTCGCGAGACCTGTAGATTTTGCTTCAGTGAACATAATTGTGTTGAGATTGTTTGTCAAATCAATCACGATCACTTAGAGCTGATACCTTATTAATTGGTTGTAACAGAATTTGCTAATATTAGGTCATTAAGTATGAAATGTCCGATTTCGAACTGAACGTACTTGAGGTAACCGGACATTTCATACTTAATGACCCAATCGCATAATGTATCTACCTAACAAAAGTGTGTCAATGATTGCCGATTATGCCGATTATAGTTTTGGGGTACGTTCAAGAAACCCGTCTCTAGAGTCGATTCTATCGTCGTTATCATTAATTTTTTTGTTGTTTGATATATAAATTAACTTTCTTTGTTGATGTATTATTACGTTGCATTCAATTTATTAAAAAATAGTTTATCCAAAATCAGGCTTACTTAGTAGTTCATATGTTTGTATTCCAATTGAACGAATGTCAAAGAAAGAATCAGATGGTGGCCATGGACCATTAGTGTTTATGTACTAAAGTTTTACACACTTTGTTCTTTCTGTATTATCTTTCTGTCAATTTATTAATTGATTCAAACCATATTTATTTCTTGAATATTAAAGCCAGAGAGATATAAGAAACTAATTTGGATGATATACAAATGTTACAGCTCTATACAACATTCAATAACTTGTAATTCTTAAAGAGAAATATTTATAAGGACTATCTACTGCTTAGCAAAAAGTTATAATGAGTCTGATGTGCTGTTTTGAAATTTCAACAGAAATATATATTGATTTGCTATGCAGTCTCAATGGATTAAAACATATACACTGATATATTATGCATAACTTATGGATTTACTTATTTTAACTGGTCGTACTTTGTCTACTTTTTGCAAGTGGTTTGATTGAGTGTTGAATTTCTTATATTCTTTATATGCTTATAAATATATATATATTTAGGATATATGTATACTGGAATCTACACCATGTACTCACGGAGAAAGGACCTATACTATGGAGATTTGACATAGATGACCAGCTGAATATAAAATGATTTTGAGAGGTTTATTAATCAACTATATTTGAAAAAATCCTACGCAGATTTCCATTGATGAGGCTACCGAAACCCAGAGCTACTTAGGTAAATGTGATTTTTGCTTATGCATAATTTTACAAGCAAGCTGATTGTATTGATCTTGAGTGATTAGGATTACTGCATGGTTTAAAGATTTTTCTTAAAAAAGTCCCAGCAAATACGTTATATATTATAGTCTGTTCACAAGTTCAATGTGTTTTTTTGACAAAAGGAAAACAATGTCTCTTAAAGACAAAGGCTTTGCACATAATTTTTGTTACAACCTTACATAGAGAGAATTATGAATTTATAAATTTTACACTAGATAACATTTTATATAAACAATTTTTTTTAACTTGTGATATTCCCCAAAATACCGTGTAAAAAACTATGCCAAGTACAGGAGTTCTATAAATTCCTTTAGCAAAAAGTATTGAAATCATATAATTAATGTCAATTACATAAGTCACTACATATCTGCTTATTATATGATCTAGCACTAGCCCATCGTTTTAATTGTATTTAAAAAATTTCCTGTAACGTCTTCGCTACTTTTTTACATTACTACTACTTTCCGCATTTAATTGACTTAATGGTCATTTAATAATTAATAAAACTTCAGGTGATTCCTTATCGGGTATTACTTGGCGGGTCCGTGCGTTACTTCATAAAAATTTGCGTTCATTATACCCGTCTTCAAATTCAAAACCAACGTCAACTTTCTAAATAGAGCATATTAGCAATAACCCGTCAAAAATAACCACGGTAAAAGCTTAATAACAAACATATAGTCTTGGAACACTATTAGTACGTTCAAAGTAGGTACTTTGGGATTCCTGGTACTCGATAAGAAATCAGTTCTCTCTATCACCATGATGATTATCATCATTGAATTATTAATATTCCTACCATAAGTTTAATGAAACTTTAGTAACCAGATTATACCCCGGGACGGATCATTAAGAGAAATTTGAGTAAGTTTCAAAATATTCCGTATACGTGAGAGCAGCGTCGTACAAAAATTCAAATTGTTCCTGAAAGAAAGTTGTGGGATGAATAATTTTTTTAACTTTGCTTTTATTTTATTGGATGAAAAAAAACTCACGATCGTCTGGACGAATTCGTGTCTCGATCTTCTTACGGCTCGAATCGCTAAACACACGTCGCATTCTCTTTCCACAGCCATTCTTTCCAGCAAGAAACTTAGAGCCAGGTATAAACCGCATCCGGTTACTCCGTCGCTAAAATGAAATTGTATAATTATTGTAATATCTGGAACGGTCTGAATGATTTTTAATTGTTATTAATTTTCACTCGTACTGGCACAATGACACCACGGGACCATCGCCCCTTGGTATTCTTTCGGCAGCCTGCCACAAGCTGACCAAGGCTACCGGATTTGGTAGTTCTTTGTGTTTTCCAGGTTTCCAACTTTTACAGGATAATATTGTAACTTGTTGTGTCATTTTTTTGTCCTATAAAATATTCGTAATTTATTTTTTAATTAGAATAAAAGTCAACCATATTCGACCCACCTTGGACTTGTGAGTAAGTAATAATTTACATGTAGTGAAATGTTCAGAATCAATTATATCATGCGTGTTGACATCTAGGTACGGTGTTGGGTGGAACGTTTCATTTTCTGGTACGATCTTGCAACATGTCTGCAGAGCAAAAGTGAAGCAGCAAGTTGGATATTATTTGACAATTAATCTGAGAATGGGCGCGTGGGTTGCCTGAGACAAGACTCAATGTTTTCAATGGAGAACAAAATCGCCCGACCTTTCCCGGGTTAAAAACTTTTTAATTATATTTTTCCATACTCACAGGATCCTCTGGATCGGCCGGTTGCAACTGAATGATCAATTCAATTTCAAATTCAGCTATCATCCTCCAAAAATCAGATACCGTCGAGGGTAGAGGTAACTGTGCTGCTATGTACTGATTTTGCATTTTTACACCATCGACGTAAATAGCTGCTATGTAATCACTGTTTTCATCCGACGGTGGATATCGTGTCAAGTATATTCTCTTATAATTATCTGTGAAAAAAGTTATTCGCGAAACTTGTGTAAAATGAAAATAATTGAAATATAAAAACCTGTAGCTTCCTCTGGATATCTGGTTTTGGGCCAGTTTGAGAAAGGCAATGCTTTCCTGAGACTAGTCGGTTGCAGTGCTTCGTCCTGCCAGGCGATGTCCTCGAGTCTTGAAACAAGTGCGTAATGTCAAACATAATTGGAAAAACACCTAAAAAATGAACTTCATGAACTAAAACCTTTGTCGCTGAATTCGCAGGTGCTGCTTCATTTCTTTGATTCTCTCACGCAGACTGTCATTGCATGGTATATGAGTGGTCAGTGCAAGTAAACATTCGGCAATGACCAGATGCGCCATTAAATACTGTTGCTTATTGTCCACCATATTGACTCTTTGGTTTCGAATCTTTTTTGTCTCAGCCAGGACATCCACGACCTAAAGTAATACCAGATCATTTTTTTAATTTTTAGACATGAAGTGCAACTGTCTTCGTTCTACCTTACCCCTTCGGCTGCTGCTCTGTGCAAACAAATGTGACATAGGATTATGGTTCCCGTTCTGCCGACTCCGGCACTACAATGTGTCACGATAGGACCAACACCTGGTGATGTTGCTAAAAGTTTTTTCAAAAAAGCTACTATTCCGTGTGTGTAGAGGGGGACACCGTGATCAGGCCACGAAGTGTAATGAAGATGTTCAATCTGAAGGTTAAATATTTTTTTTGATACAGGATTTTCATTTTTATACTAACATCCCGAGACATGTTACAGATTTTACCTTGCGCGTTTCCTCCTCGTAGGTAACCTGAAAGGTCCTAAACGTATAGTCAGCAAACACATTGTGTTTGACATTTGCGACAAGAAAATCACCAAATTGTTTCTTCTTGCCAATATTAGGCCAGTATTGTTCACATTTGATCTGAAATTGAAAAAATGAAAAATAGAAATATATTTTTCGATATTTATTACAGAGGTCTAACTTAGAGCTACTGGAAAGTACTTTGCCATTTTCTATGTCATTTGCCACCATGCAAATAACAAGAGCCTTCTCTTGCCAAATCATTCGCCAGAAATCAATGACTGTATTTCGCTTGGGACCTTGAGTTGCTATGTACGCACGTTCCTTATTGAAACCCTTGAATTTTAATGAGATTCAATATGAAGCATTGAAATGTAAAGGTCATTTATGAAATATTGTACCTGTATGTAATTCGCATTGATGTAATCAGAATACGGATCATCCGGTAGCTTCTGCAGTATCACACGAGTCTCATCATCTATTTTCAATTTGTTCAGCGAAATAAATAACTAATCTAATTTTTATTAACATTCAACGATAACGTAAGTACGTACATGCTAGTAAATTCTTGTATCTATTTTTTGCTTTGTTTTGGGGCTCTTCTCCATACGTCCATGGTTTCGTTTGGCCTCTTGGAAACATCTGCAGCCAGGAAATGAGATTTTGGAAGAAAGTAACATTAATTTATAACAGATATTGGGATTGTATCAGGTACCTCGTATTGTTTGTCCAGTAAACCAGTAGCTATAGCCTGCTTGACGTAATCCTCAAAATTTTTTACTTTCACCATTGAACTGTATTCTGACTCGGGTGGTAGGTGACTTCCTCTTGGGTCCGTCACCGGTGAATTTCCAAGGGAAGATGGTTCGGACTTTTCTGAAGCGAATGGAGGTGACGGTTTTTCAACATTTGCCAGTGTGATGGATTGATTTTCATGATTGACGTCGTTTAGTTTTTCAGTAAGCGGCATGTCGTCCTGTCGTTGAAAGAACATTTTGGCTTTTCTGAAATAAGAAAAATTATAGTAACATTCGTTATTTCCTTGTCGAAATTATCAGTAATTTTAACTTACTCGCGATAGAGATAAATTATAAAGATGAAAATAGCCAACAATGGAATAAGTATT
>JARQTJ010000197.1:19243-31047 GCA_030142635.1 Trachelus troglodyta
GTAGAATAAAATTCATTTTTCTGTTGAAAATTCAATGGTTCCATAGATACGTTGCGCTTAAGGTGAAATTCTACGAACTGAGCTAACTCTTGTAATTCGTTCATAAACCACTGTATACAATTATTTTCATTTGGCTTTAAATTTGGAGATGGAGTCATCAAAGTTACATTGTAGGTAGTACGCGATGTTGTGCGGAACATGCTTCTGATAGACCGTTGTGTTTGACAATTTAGAAACATCCGTTACTGACTCTAAAATACACTTAATGTCAGCTTATATCACAAACAGTACAGCTTCTTTGTGTTTATAATTTTTGAATTTTAGAATTTAATCCCTTTCATTTGGTAATTCGACTCTGCATTTATTTATATTTATACAGTCGAGTCTATGCTTTTGGAAAGAAGTTTCTGTTGTGAAGTGGCGTAGGCATCTATTGTACAATATGATACAACCATGATGCTTTGAAATTTGAGATCTCAATAAGCGAGACAGATTTCGGATCCAAGCAAAGTGGTAAACATTACAATCTGTAAAATCTATGTCATCTTCATTCGAGTAAATTTCTGTTTCTAGCATAAGTAGGTGAATTACGTTTTATTCGATTTTTGCTGAGTTAGATAAATTGGTACTATCTCATTATTATTATTACCCTTATTCTCGTCGCACTCTATTCCGTAAACATTTATTGCTAGATCGTTCATCTTTTCGAATTTTGGTATGTCCTTTAAACCAATGTGAAAATTTAAACCTTCATACCTTAGCACTGAGATGAAGTGAGGGTACAAACTGATCCTGTCTACATGAACTTTTGCTGGATGAAGAGCTGCCGTAACGGACCAGAGAAAATAGTACGGATCGTTGTTTCTAATATTCACGACTGCATTCTTCCTTTGCACATCCGTCGGTAGTTCGATGAAGGTAGACAGGCCACCGTATATTGGAATATATTTGTTGATGTTCACTGCCAGATTTATAATTTCAAGCAATGACCAGCCTGATTTCCTCTCTTGGAAGTCTTCAATTTTTTTCAGTATTTTTTCCCGGACATTTGTGCTGAACCATTCGCTGATATCGGTGGACGGTAGAATAACTTCGTTTTTAGTGTTAAAAAACTTTAGTTCTTCAACAATTTCACCAGTTTTCATAGTTTCGAATTTGCAAGACAAGACAACGTTCACCTTCAAATTTCCATCCTTTCGAAATGCGTTTTTCACTCTAGCAATGAACAATTTTCTGGAATCTTTCAGGAAACGGTCCAAGTCCTTGTGTCGCAAGTTTACAATGACTCCAGTCCTTATTCTTCTCTTAAAGGCAGATTCCAAGTCATCCCAATGCACTCTGTCACTTCTTCTCTCTCTCTCACTGTTCCTGGACCTCTTTTTCGTTGAGAGATTTGAGGATTCCGATCGTTGTCAAAATATTGTTTTTCTCTCCGATCATAAGAGTAACGTTTCTCAGAATTTTATTCAAAAGTCTGATATTTTGAATACCAAGTTTTGTCCATTTTTCAATTTTTGTCACTGATGATCCCTTCTTTAGAAGTTTATAAGCTCCTTCCATAATCTCGATCAACCTTTTACACTTCGCAGAATCCATCTTGTTAATAGCGATAATGCACTTTGAAGGTTTAACAAACAATGATCGCTGCACATCATCGAAGGGCCTTTTATACGAAGGTTTCAAGGTTTTCCTGGAATTGTTTTGCATCGGTTCGTGCGAGAAGGCACCTACCCGAATTGCGAAATCGAGAATGCATTTTCTAGGATATTCAGTTACAAGTAACGACGTAACTACATATATCATAAAATTAGTTTGCAACGAAAATCCTTTGAGACAGCATCTGTGAAACTTAACCTAAAAATGGGAAAGAAGGAGAACGAGCTACGAGGGAGAGAGAACAGTTTCGAAGAGATCGGTACCACGAATGGGTACGGAGCGCGGATCTACCTGAAAGACGCGATCGTATCACTTTCGATAACAACAATTTATTCGGAATGAATGAAAACTCTGCACGGCCAAATCGTGCTAACGCTGCGGGAGATTCTTCTGGCAATACAACCTCGAATCAAGGTCAAACAGAAGGATCTGAAAGAGGGAATCGAGCAACCAGATAACAAGTCATCCTTATTCGCTTAAATACACACTGCTGTATTCAATAAAATTTTGAATGAACCTGTATGGAGAATTATTCTTGTCATTGGAACCCTATACCTCAGATTTTTGTGACAGTTGTTAGAAAATTCTTAAGGGCTAAAACGGGGGTCAAGGTCCATGCATCTTCCGGAATATTTCTTAGCCCTCCAACGACGACGACGAAGTTGTGTCACGCGTAATTTGACACCTCGGGTGGTATGAGGAACTGCATTCTCGAGTTTGCGAGATAACGTTCGGTATTGCGCATTTGAACTACCGATACATAAACTTTGAACTCGTCGGTGTTGTCGAACCTGCACGAAGCTGGGGGATGGGGAAATCGCGAAGGTTCTCAGTGGGATGAGGAGGCTGACGCATCGGGGGATGGGGAATTCGCGAAGCTTCTTAGTGGGATGAGGAGGCTGACACACGACCACTGCGAGATAACGTTCGAGGTCGAGTCGCCTACCGTCCGAAACCTGCATGGGGAGGGTATCGTTTTTCCTGGAACCGCTCTTCGGCACTGCGTTCAAAGGGGGTGCCGCTCGTCTCTCTCTCTTTCTCTCTCTTTGATTCGCCGCTTCTACGCATTAAGGTTCAAGGTTAGGGAGAAAAGTTCTAGAAACTTCCTGTAGGACTGCATCAGCGATGCGCAATTCCCTGAGATAACGTTCGAGGTCAAACGGGCTGAGGGCTGCCGTCCGAAACGTGCACGGGGCCCGTCGAAGCTTCTGGAAGGCTTTCGGGGGGGGGGAGGGTAAGGGGCTGCCTCAAAACGTCGCGCGAGAGGTTCGCCGGCTCTGGGAGCGATCCTCCGAAACTTAGCACGGACACGAACCATCGAAGCTTCTAGAAGGTTCTAGAAGGTTCTCGATCGTGTGTAATTCCCGGAATCGAGCGCAAAATTTCCGGAATCGAGCGAAAATTCTTGGAATCGAGGGGTCTTGATGACGTCACTTCGGAAAATCGTAAAGCTCACGACGGCAACTTATCACGGACACACACCTTCGAAGGTTCTAGAGTGTCGGTATAGGTCGGTTACAGGAATCCTGGTCCAGAATACCCACAGCTATACTACTAGCGTGAGTGGGGCGGCAAGCAGGGACGACTGGTGGCGAGCAAGCCAGGCCGACGCGTAGAGAGGGTAGCCTATTCCCCTCGGTCGGGACGGCATTTATGTCCCGAGTTTAGGCGTCCCGCATAAGAGCGTCTCACTTGTGTCTAGCACGAGTCGCCCATAAGTCCCTCTCACTCGTAGTTAGTGGAGTCCCAGAGATAGGCTGTACTGCGTATAAGAGTGTCTCGCTTGGCTCTAGCACGAGTCGCCCGTAAGTCCCTCTCACTCCAAACATTAGGCTCTCTTATTATAATCCACGGTCACCTTCAAATTGTTCTATGCATACTTTTGTGAAACGTTACGTACAGTATTGTCTAAAATAGTCTCATTCTTAGCAGAGACATTGGTAAGTTAACATCGAAATGGCACGGAATATTTGTGTCGAGCAAAAGACAGACTATTGATGTCTGCATATGCGAAATTCCTTCCCCATTTTGATGACATGACTTTTCCTCAGTTAAACCCTTTGTCGAAAGACCTATAAATTTATCCACTTTTTTTTACTATGTCCCACCCGTACGCGCAGAGCAATCGCTGGCTGTGAGTGAGAGGATCTTATGGGCGACTCGCGCTAGAAGCAAGTGAGACACTCTTATACGCACTAGGCCAGCGCTGGCAGCGAATGAGAGGGTCTTATGGGCGACTCGTGCTAGAGGCAAGCGAGACACTCTTATACACAGTGCAGGCTATCTTTGGGACTCCACTAACTGCGAGTGAGAGGGACTTATGGGCGACTCGTGCTAGACGCAAGTGAGACGCTCTTATGCGGGACGCCTAAACTCGGGACATAAATGCCGTCCCGAGCGAGGGGAATAGGCCATCCTCTCTACGCATCGGCCTGGCTTGCTCGCCACCAGTCGCCGTTGCTTACCGCCCCACTCACGCTTCCTACTAGCTCCACCCAAGGACGGCATTAATGTCCCGCAGTGTACATACATACATACGTATAGATGTAGAAGCTTACGTGAGACAATAACGAAGACTCTAAAAGTCGTTTTATTATAATAATTAGAAACGTTTTTTCTACAAGGGGTGAGGTGTAACGAGTGGAAAAATCATGTCACAAGTCTTAGCACATAATTCATTGAATTCTGATTGATGTGTTAGTATTAGAAGACAGCCACATGTTTATATCATGACACTACTATTTATTCTCACTTTCCACTGCAATGCCATGTACAACTTTGGTTTTATGTTTAGTATAGATTTATTCTTACTGTTGCGTCAGGGATGTATTTACTTCATAATATGCACGATCGCCAGGCCAACCATGCTATGCGTGTAGAAATGCGTTAAGTCAGGACGGCAATCGGCTTGGCGATCGATGACTGTAGTTGCTGATAATTTAAGGCAGTAATTTATCTATATTCGCTAAAATTTCGAGAACTCAGCATATGACTGCAGGATCGAAATTAAGGCAATCTACAGTCAGAATGAGAACAGATTAGATGTTTTCGTCGAGTAGACTCGGTACAGAAAGATAGCCAAGTAGAGTACAAGTGCTTATTAATTTTCAAGTCAACAAACATTGACTAATTGTATGAATATGTTCGGTTTCAATAAACTGTCACTGTTTTATTACATTCACGCTATTTCTAACTCCTTAATCGGCAACGATCCCAAAAATCACTTAAACCTCATCTCTCGATCCAAATTTTCTTCGTCGCCAAGACGTTGCTGCGCGGGGAGTCGCCCGGCCTCAAGTAAAGCGCGAATTCTTGGCCATCTAGTTCGCTGGTACAAGAATGCGCTAAGTCAGAAACGCAGATGATTAGGCGATCGATCGTTCCAAATTACGAAAGTAAAAATGGCATATTTGATGTATTTTTGGAAGTCCAACGTATAGCTGCACCCCTAAAAATAGTGCCTATCACTTTGTTAAATATACATTTCAAGTATCCAGACAGTGTAATGGCCTCTTTTTCTACTTTTCTTTACTTCTTTACCAATGAGATTAATATGATGATCAAATATTGATCGTCGTATTGATTTTGATACTCGCATCCCACGGCAATATAATTGTAATCATTACAGTTATTTCAAACTACACTATACTATTACGGTCAATATTAAGACGTGCTAGGCAGGTGATTCTACCCAGGATCTACGGAAGAACATCTATTGCAATACTGGAGGGGTCTTGGAAAGAAAGGAAAGACGAGATAAAAGACTAAAGAATATAAATAACAAGAAAAGCCGGTGTACAAAAGAAACAGAAAATAGAAGCAAAGAAGATCTTCGATAATAGAAATGTAATAAAGCAAAATATAATAGACTCGATATAAGATAACTCAACAGACGCAATATTAGGCTAGGTCGGAAATCACAGGAATAACACGGATGCTGGGTCAGCATCACGCGGTGTCAGAGGCCTTCAAAATGCTTGGTAGGAAGGGGAATCGGGGGATGGAGGGGTACGCAATGGGCGAGGGGGAAAGGAGGGGCAGGGAGGGCTTACAAGCACTAGATACACGAAAATAATACCTAAGCGCCAGCTACGGTTACGGTGTAGCACCGTCGATTGACCTCAGAAGATCCTCGAATATTTACTTTAACTCGAAATGGTATAGCTAGCGGAGGAGAGGTGAGGAGTCTCAGGTAGGAAGGTTCCCGAACGCAAAATGGCTTCTTACAAATTACCTCGGTTATAAAACCCGGAACGCAAACGGGGAGTGAAGGAAAGAGCACGGAGGGTTTCCCAAAAAAGGAGCGTAAGATACTAAAACTACGTCACGCGCAATATACCACGGGCCTCGAGCTTGTGAGTAGAAGGCCCTTCTAAAATACCAAAAAGAAGCTACGCAAAATACAAAAGGTCGGTCCACGTGGGGACGGCTCGCTAAATCCAAAAGGGCTCTACGAAGTATAAAAGACGCAAATAGAGAAGGGGGTAGGGAAGAGGATGGCAAAAAGGGAAAATGCAATTACTTAATACTTGCCGTACTCGCACAAATCCGTAAACAATATAATCCAAGTAGCACAATAATTCCAATCGTATTCTCTCACACTCTATCCACTCTCGCAACCTGGCTCAAAATGGTGAATTCGTCAGCTGTCAAGACCTCGTGGGCCTCTAGGGCCTCGGTCATGGGTGGATTCACTGGGCCGAGAAGGCTACGCGTTTCGGCATTGGTTGGCAGTTGGCATGACAGGGCATTAGTCTTTTCCGCTGGCAGGCCTTTCAGGGCCTCGCAGGCGGATAGTACAGCGCTGGCTTGGCCAGCGCGCGGGCTGGCTGTCACGCACTGGACAACATGGCCGCTTCCAGCCCTGTCAAAATGCTCCGGGGCGCGTCCGCGGGTTGGAGGGAGCGGGCTCAACCGCTGTCACACAGGACTCTTTACTACTCATATGACGGGACTGCACCGGGCCTGCATACACGTGGTCGGGGTGGCTGGCTGGACGGGCATCAGTCTCGCGTGGCTCGATCAGTTGTTCACTGCCCATGCCTTCCCTGTCTTCCGCTGCCTCGGCAACGTAGCCACTCTCTCGATCCTTCCTTTGGAGTTGGTTGATGGTCCTCATAGAAGGTCCACGGTGACGGTCCTCATTGGCTTCGAGCCAGTTCCCTAAGGGGAAGGGGACGGGGAGGGAAGGTTGGGGGGACGAGATTTTAGATTAACTACAATAGACCTAAAACACGGGGAGGAGTTCATAGTAACATTTTTGTTACAATATACAAACATAAATTAATTGATAAATGGTATTTATTAGAATTTATTGAGCTGAAAACCAAAATGCCTAATATTGTGTATACGAGGTATACTATCTTAGAATTAGTGGAACGTTGAACAAACGATTTTGACAGCATAATACCCTACACATTTGTGTGGGCCTCAACATTTTTGGCTGTAACTTTTCCGTTTTTGAATTATCAACTATATCAAATATTTTGCAAGGAGATGAAATATGTATAAATCGAAATATGAAAACAAAGAATAAATGCATTTTTTTTAAATATTTGGTGAGGAGGTCTCGTTAACGTAACCTGTTACTCAAATACCTCAACGTCACTGCCAGTTATTATACGAGTATGACCCACAGCGCTTACAACTTCAGTTCCGAGATTGTGCGATGATGCTACAATTTCAATGACTTTTTATACAGTGGTCGATCCAACGTCACGAAGCAAGTTTTTTTAGCTTCGTTAGCATCAAATTGTCCATAGCTTCGCAACGCCCTTTGCATATAGCCGTGCCAAATGGACGTAGATATATTAAGTGTGGACTCTATTAACCACAAAATATCGAGGTGTTTGTGTCCATCATTACGGTGTACTATGACAACTAACAACACAATGAAGTAAAAAGTTCTCCATGACAGAATTACCCATTATGAGGGGGGGGGGGGGCAACGTCCAGAGTACACATCTGAATGTCTATCTTTGATGGGAGCGTTGCTACTATACTTTCAGGGTAGTGGTGAACCTATTAAGAGAGGGCTAGTTGGTTTGGGGGTATCGTCTCCCCTTTTTTAGAAAAAGGATGGGCTTATATCTGGCCTGGCTACTTTCTTGGACATGTTCTTCATATTCCTCCACCCCAAATAGTACTCGAAGCTTAGTTAATAGTTGTCTTGGGTCTCACTTTAATATCCCTTGGTGTAATGCGTGATACTCTTACCCATACAGGAACGAAGGAAGACCTCTTTCGTGGATTCTGAGGGGTGATTGGATGATACGTGGTAGGAATCAGTCAATGCCGGTTATAACGCGGAGATATAGATTTTACTTTCTGATATCTAATACATAAAACGTACATATTAATCATACCCAATTTGAAATGTCCTTCCTTATGTTAACTCTTCAAATACGGATGACGCGCTAAGCGCGGTATAAAAAACGGTGTATCTAAAAAAGTGGTCAATATATTCCAAATTTCAAAAATAGCACTTAAAGTGTAATAACAACACTTCATATTTTAGAATAGACCATATTTTTATGTCTAATATATTTAAAGTTATGGTATTTGAAAAATTTTGTATTTGCATGCATATCTTTAAAAATTTATCTATCGAATAGCATCGAAAATATTTCAAAATATTCTGCTTTTTTTTTTAAATAAACAAAATATGGAACTTCAGAATTTTCCTACATGATAAATATCGAGAAAAGGGAGAAAGGGCAAAACTCGTTTACAAAATCCAGGAATTCAAAACTCCATACTTCATACTTTATACTCCATACTCTACCACAATATGCTACGCTTCAAGATATGCTTTAAACCATATTTTCTTAATGTTGTGTTCAGTAGTTATTGATGTTTAAATGGAAAGTTTTTACAAAGCGCAGATTCATGCCCACATAGTCAGTTGTGGTGGAAGGCCCCTATATTTGAAATGTTAAAACAATCCAGAACTATATCATACCCCGACTCCAATCTACCTTTTGGGAAATGCCATCTGGCGGCAGGCGCAGAAACTACTGGTTAACCCGGAATGTGATAGGTTTCGACCTTACACTTAACAAGAATATACCTATAATACTATAAGTAATAGGACAAATAATAATAGGAATTATAAATAATTTGTAACCAAATAACTATTTCCTTAAACTAATAAAGCGGTAGTGTAGTAGGGTTACCAGATAAGGTGAGCGGAATTGGGGAAAAAAAATGTAGCTTGTTACGTATAGTATCGGTTATCATTTTCGAAACAGAACAACATAGCCAACAATCAATAGAATTGCAGACTCAGCACGTTATCCAGTGCACTGGTCGTGTCACCTACCCAGCTGCTTTGTTGAGTGCATTCCTAAGGTCCTAACCATACCTAACAGCATCAGCGAAAATTGACTATATAAGCAGTCAAAGTCATGGTACTGATGCTCAGAAAATCGTTTAACTTCACGCGTATATGATCGGACTGCATATTGTCACTCGTGGCTCTAATCGTTAGAGTATTAGATCCGATGTAATATTCGCAATCTGGCTTAGGTACGCATTCGTTATTACATACCCTAGGGAACAAGCCGGATCGGTTACCGGGAAAAATTGAGCTACAAAGACTAGTCTTTTCCGAATCAAGTAACGCGTATACTAGATAACTTTCTGTTCCACCAAATTTCTTTTCGCCTTAATCTCACAGTCAGGTTTTGTAATCCAATTTAACGGTTTTTATTCCAGTATTTCTTATAACTGAAACACTGTACACAATAACAATTAATTAAAAATTACTAAATTATTTGTAACAGTATATTGCAAATTCACATTTACTTGCGTATTAAATACCTATCACCCATCTGTAAACATTTCAGGGAATATCACTCCACGTTGGAATAGCAAGACGTTTTTCAACACCTTAAACGAGCAGTGAACCCACCATTGAGTGTATTCTTACCGCTCGGAATTCACTCAAATCTTATTTATGTTACCTCTGGTCGTTCCTTTTCTTTTGGTTACTTCTAAATTTTTGTTATCAAATTTATTCTCCTCGCTGGGCACTATGGCTTACGTAACAAGTTCCTAAGATCACCGTATAGTCCAGTCGAATTAGACCGAAAAAGACGCTGAAATAGAAAAAAAATAATAGTAGCATTTTTCCTTCACGAATCGGGGGGGGGGGGGGGGGGGTTGACAGACTAAATCCTGATTTTCGGGAAGCCAACCCCTGTGCTTCAACCGCCATCTTGAATTTAAGAGTGAATTTTTATTTATTAATTAACTTGATTATTTCCAATTTTACACAGAAAATGGTAATTACCAAAGTTGTTGGGAATTAAATTTGCTACAACTTTGTCCTTACCGTTTTATCCTAGGATCGATATTTTTGAAATTTGTAGGGAACAAAATTCCCCAAATATTTGGCCGTTACCTATTTTCTCTTAGGATACATTTTTGAGGCGTACGCCTATAGTAAGTGCGTCCAAAAATATTGATCATATGAAAAAAGAGGTAACTACAAAAGTTATAGCAAATTTAATTCCCAACAAGTTTGTTTATTATCGTTTATACGTAAAAATAAAAAATGAACGAGATAATGCAATAATTACATTTCCCCCCCCCCCCCTCTTTCGGGCCTAAATCGACAAATATCAATTCTAAGGGAAAAATGATAAAGACCAAAATTGTGGAAAATTAAATTCCCAACAACTTCGGTTAATACCATTTTCTGTGTAAAATTGGAAATAAACGAGTTATTTATTAAATAAAAATTCAACCTTATATTCAAGATGGTGGTTGAAGCACAGGGGTTGGATTCCCGAAAAAACAGGATTTAGACTGCCAGTGACACCCCGTATCCGGACTTTTTGTCGAATCCATTTGATCGAAAGGACGTTTGGTCGAAAACGTTTTTATCGAAAGGATGTTTGGTCGAAAACCTTTTTGTCGGAATCAATTTTGTCGAATGGGTTTTTTGTCGAAAAGACGTTTTGTCGAAAAAAAATTGTCTTAGATACAAAATCAATGCTAAACTTCGCTGATTTTGCCACCCCTGGGGCAGGGGATAGGTTAGGTTATGTTAAATTAGGTTAGTCAATGCCGACACGTCCCTGTCATGACTCTGGATTTCAACCAAGTTCGGCACACAAAAGTAACAAATTCCAAAGTATGATTGCTTTAGCTATGCATTTTCGCGATTGATTTTTTTCATTAATTTAAATATCTCAAATTAAAAAAATTTATTTTCGACAAAACGTCCAATCCACAAAAAAACATTCGACCAAACGTCCTTTCGACAAAAGTTCTTCAACAAAACGTCTGCCGATCAAAAGGATTTCGACAAAAAGTCCGCAAACCGTAACCCCCCCCCCCAACGATTCGCGCAAGAAAAATGCTACTATTATTTTTTTCTATTGCAAATGACAATTCGACTGAGCTAGTACAACTATGTATATCCGTATCTTGAATTGTAATATCCTTGACTCCCTTTCGAAGAACCTTTTCATCGTTTAAATTTTCATCGACGGTTTCGCAACTTTGGAATTATGCAGATTCTAGGTATTAGACACAGCTGTGGCTTGTTCTGCTGGAGAGCAAAAAAGTGGATGCCACCCATATTGTGAAACTTACAGTCCTTATCCAAAGTCCGCGTTATCAAAAGTGAACTGAACAAATTCATTTGATTTGAAATCTTACTCTGAAACGCCCAGAGAGTATTCTCATTTTTGAACCTCATGGTACTCAACTGAAGAATTCAAGCTGTTTAAGACATTTATGAGCATTTTACATGCCTACTAGTGGTACGTGTGTACATACATCTAATCCCAATAGTAGCTGCAAAACATAGGATCGTGATCTGTACGTTAATAAATTCTTTTTAGGTTTTTAAAACTTAACAAATAATAATATAGCTAACAGTACTGACATAGATTTTAAACGAAGTATCACTCTTCCCTTTGTTAATGAACTATCACAGAGATTATCAAAATTATGTAAGGAATACAACATACAACTTTTATTCGAAAATAGCAATTCCCTTAAAATATATGTATATAGGCACCACTAAGGATAAAGTAGAACAACTTGACAGATATACAGGGTGGGCCATTTTAATCTATACACCCGAATTCTCCGTTCCTAAGAGGTGAAACGAAAAAATGGTTCAGACAAAAGTT